>JAPWLS010002538.1:0-127918 GCA_028551675.1 Tineola bisselliella | reverse complement strand
CTAAACATAATGTACTCCGTACATTACAATCATTACTACAATTAATATTTTATACCCCCCTACTTTTCATCCCCTATTGCATTGTAATTATTACCAATAGTATAAAATATGTAAGTTCGTATAAAACCTTATTAAAGGCTCTTCCTATGCACCACATATACATAACTGCATACATTTTGAGAACAACATAGCATCCAAAACACAGTCTTAAGAGGGTTAAAAGTTAAACTTTCTCACGATTTTTCGGCAGTCTCGACCCACTTTTTGAGCGGGAAAATATGCTACCCTGTAAATAATGTGTACCTCATTAAGGGGGCTGGGAACACCCTCTAGCGCAAGGGATGAAAGTAAAATTAATTTACGACTTAATACAGGAATCTTATCAAGATAAACAACGAAGCTGCTAAGTTAAAAAAAAGCCTTACACTTCCCTGTGGCACGCGCCTGAAACTCAAATGAACGACTTAAGGAAACTGCCACCATGCAATTAATGTAGCCTTATTTGTGTTTTCTATTAATATATTTGCTTATTTTTTATATCACTTATAACCTTTCTTGATAAATATGTATGTATTTAATACTATGTAAATAATATGTATGTATATATTATTATTTCATGTAATGTATGTATTGTGTATATTTAGTTATTATTTTCTTTTCATTGCACCAAATATCACCGCTCACATCGACAAAGGTTAGCTGGTAGATAATGCCGATGGCATTAAGCTCGCCTATGCATAAACAAATATTACTGTTTTTTTGCAATAAAGAATTTATTTATTTATCAATTGGAGCTGGTAGCATTGCTACTGTTTCGAAACCTCCCGCGTCCCGCATGCGGTAACTAATTATCAATGTAAATAAGCTGTTAGGGATTGAAAATATTATAAGTTACTATTAGAATCACTTGTATTTAAATCAATTTTTAATCTGTGTCTAAGATTGAGATTACAATAGCTGCAATGCTTTCGAAAATTCGGATCAAATTATTCAAAATAACCGCGATAGTAAACCGCATAAACTGTTTTCCAAATTAAATGCAGTAAGTGAATTTAGCCATTAATAAAAGATTAACAGAAAGCGGCTAAAGCGCTGCATTTCATTCACAGTAACATGTTAACAAAGTGCGACGTAAACTCGTTACAGCGATGCAGCGGAACAAATAGTTAAGTTCTAACGTTGTGGTGTGAAAAGCTTGGCCAAAACATTTACTCACAACTGTCTCAACTTTTCCATTCTCGCGCTCAGATTAGTAGGCTCGTATCGCTCTTATAAGAGAAGAAATAAGAACGGAATTCGCTTGTAGATGCGTTCGCAATGGACTGTGAATTATTTTTATTGCTACATATGTACGAAAAATCCATTTAACTGAGAGTTTTAAACATAATAACATCTTACAATTCCTAAAATTAGTAAAATTATGCTTTCTCTCTTTCTATTAAGTTTAAAACGTGATAAGAAAGAAAGAAACAAAATATGATTTAAATAATTCGTTTATTAATAATTCTCATATTTTAGAAGTAACCTTGCGCTTTCAGTTAAAGCTAAAGTGCAGTCTATGAACGGAGATAATTGCTACTAAAGATATGTCTAAAGCTACTGCCCTCTCCCCTATGCCGGCTTGAGACAAACGTCTAGATAAATTGGACACATTTAGCATCTTTCTAATTGTAATTTCAGCGATGTTTCTTCATATTTATTTATTTATTGTGTCCACAAACAGGGCTCTACAACTAGACTTTGAATTAATATCACACTAATCTAATTGTAGGCCCTACGCATGCGCTAACATTACAATGAACAAGGTTACATTACATTTTAAACATATTTTAAAAACTCAATAAAACTATTTACATTTCAATCAATATAAAAAACATAGTTATTCACATGTCAAAATTAAATTATTAAAGAATTACATTTTAAACATATTTTAAAAACTCATTAAAACTATTTACAATTTAATCAATATAAAAAACATAGTTATTCATATGTCAAAGTTAAATTATTAAAGAATTACATGTATTTAATTTAAATTTTTTGATTGTTTTATTTATAATTATCAATTGACAGTCGACAAAAAAGAGGTTGCGGCGGCGATGTTAATAGTATATATATTTTTATAAATAAAATCTGTCAATTTGAATTTGGAATGAAACAAAAGAGGAACGCGAGGGACGTTCGAATGAGGACTTGGATGTTGGTTGCGAATGGGAACGGATGTGTGTGCTTAGATTATAAGAGATTGGTAATATAGTGTAAATAGAATTTTAAGAGTTTTCAGTAGAAGGCAGTAACAACAAGGTAAATATTCCCTAACGATGTGTCGGCGGGTTTAAGTTGAAGGCAGTAGAGGTAAGGGCTTTTGTACACGAGCACAATGCACTCACCGCAACGCCCTCGTTAGACAACTTGCGGTTTGGCTTGATCACGTCTACGAAACACACACCTACCCTACGTTTGCATCTATGCGCTAAATGGGAATTCAGAAACATTCTTATTAGAATTTTACATCTATTCATGTTAACCTTTTACCAAAATTATTAAAATCTATTCTATATATAATACATGTCCTTACTCTATAAAGATTGGTCCAGTGTTTAAATACAAGACGATAAAATTTAAAAAAAAAACCTCAATTTTAATCAACATTCAAGTTTCGAGTCAGCCCGCTTAATATATTTATAAACCTCTATACATACAAGTGTAATATTTTAAATTACGTCATATCAAATTTAAAATTTAACAATTTAAAAATTAATTAAAAATATATTTGATTTTAAAATGCTTTTATTTAATTGACGAATACCTCAATGATTCGAAACAGTAAATGAAATTTAGTTTATTAATTGAAATTGTTTATTATTATTATTATTATATTGCTGTGCCCTGACCGGGTGTCACATTGACACTAAACTGTACTGACATCTTAATTATAATTGTGACATGCAATAAAGATATTTGAATTTGAAATAATATAATTTAAAAAAATACAGAAATACCTTTTTTACTGCGCAATTACCGTGTGGTATATGAGAGGAGATAGCTATAAGTTATAACCAATATCTAGAGACATATGACGAATGTTCGTGTATGGGGTCTACTTTCAAGCGAAGACCTAAATTCAGTCACTTGAGATTGCGTTTATAACAACACTACCATTTGTGGCAGGCTGTAAACGAGTGAAGCAGCAGAATATTTGAGCTGTTGTAATGCGAATATACTGTAAATGTATAAAGCATAAATTTTGCTTTAAATTTGGAATATTCGTAGGTGATATTTCCACGGATTTTATGACGTATATTCTCCCGGAGGTTTTACATTTTCACAAATTCATTACAGCGGCTTTTCATTGGCTGTTTACAGATTTACATCGGTTTGATAGGCTGTGAACAATAAATTGTTTTTATGCTTTATTTTGGTTGTAATAAAAAAGTTCATTATTGACTTAGACCTTTTCCTTTTTGACACAACATTTTTTGACTTATTTGTTTTATTTTATTGACGTGACGTCATTGGAGATTATTGTATGAGGTTGTTTAGAAGTAAATACTGTGTGATTCGTTTAATCAATGACTGATTGTAGCGACATTACTCGCGCAAATTCGTCCAGTTGGCAGCGATGTGCACGCTGATTCAATAAGTAACCTAATTCAATAGAGTACGTCAGTATGTTAGCCGCAATCAGCCGCTCACTTACAAACGCATCTCGCTGATTATCCATTGGTTTATGGCTTAGAGTTGCTAGGCTGAAAAATGACCATAAAAATAAAGTATAATATAAAAAAATATCTTCATCGAAACAAGGGGGCTACTCGGGTATATTCGAAGTTTCGTGATACGGCCGTCACTTCTGTAGCTTACGTGAATTTTGACATATAAGCCCGTGAAATTCTTGTCAAATGTCCGTAAAATAAGCATTGTGTGGCCTATCTGTCGTGACGTCGCTGTCAAATCCGTAATTTCGCGAATGATTACGGATCCGTAAGTGTTCCTGAGTAGGAAACGTCCGTATTTTCGTCCGAAGTTTGTGCGCCTGAGTAGCCCCCCAGCACCGTAGCACACATCAATCATTCTTAATTTGACGCGATGAAAAAAAATTCAGCGAAAAGAATAAATATTCGCATTTTTATTAATATTAAGTAGTTTCATTGTAATATTGTGAAAGTTGAAGGCTTTACTTGTCCTCCGTGAAATTTGTAAGTTTAATTTAATATTGAAGGTCAAGCCTGTTTTCGCTTTTTTCTAACAAGCCTTCACAAGATTAACGGTGACGTGCTGACGTAGTGATGGGTCACTTATAATTTATGTACATTAATTAAACCAAATTTCCTTAACGCAACTCTTGATACCAATAAATCACAATTTCTAGGTATTACATGTTTAGTTTTCATCAAATTAAAATATAAAAATTAAAAACACCTTTTCATGTCTGCAAATACATTGGCTATTTAATTAAAAATAATTAAATAATTGTATATAGGCCTTAAATATATAACTTTGTTAAAATAATTTCTTTTTGTAAATTTTTAATGTACCTACTTTAGCAGGAACTTGTGACTAAATACACTTTTAATATACGTGATTTTGTACTAAATGAACATATTATTAGGTACCAAACCTAGGTATTTTCTAAAAAGAGAAAAATACCTAAAAACGTTCATTTATATTTTCATGGTATTATGCCTTTTGCCTAGTTTTATTCGATTATTTCGGTACGAAACACTGTAATAAACTGCAATAAACGATTCTTTCGTCACCATTTCACAAAGCAACTCCCTCACAGACTTATTTCCACATTTGTTTTTGTTATTGTTAATGAGAGCTAGTAATAGCGATGACTTGCTTTTTAAAAATTTCATTTTAAGACAAAGGCATCAAGGCATGGGCATCTATATTGTAAATACGTTAACTCCAAGGTACGCTAAGATTATTTTAAATAAATATTCCTTTTTGACAATATAATAGTATAACATATAAACTAATTAACAATAAGGAAATATATTATAGATATATATATATATATATGTGGCGGTCGATTCTACAAGCCGAAAATACTTATTTAAGAAGATTTGAGGTTTTGACGTTTAGTCTGTCAGTGTCATCTTTCTTGTTTCTTCTGTTCTTTTGATTGCCACAATGCATTGTGATAATTATATTTTTTAATCCATTTTAATATACACTATTATTTCACTTAAGTTTCTCGAAATATGTATACATATATGTATATATGCGAAATTGCACTGGCTGTTTATGAAAGGGGAAACACATAAAGGTGTGATTAAGTGCTTGCTTCGGGGGAGCACTATTTATTAGTGTACAAAACTTACAAACTATATGTACAGTCGGCGACGTAACTAAAGTACAGTCGGTTACTAAAGTTGCTAACTTTATTCCCATATGTCCCATTATGTGTCAAGGTATATTTAACTCGCACTGATTTACTCTTTTAGGCTATCTGTATCGGAGTGCTTAGCTATACGTACTATACGCACTCACTTACTTTTGTGTGTGATGGAATGAAAATACTTTTTATACTGGCTTCTAGTTAGACTTTTATTGTTGACTATTCCAATTGGAAGTCTTGAAAGTTGCCACGACTACACATTTTTCAATAAATAAGTTATATTTAGTTTCAAAAAATAACAACAGTAACAAACATTAAATTTAATAAATTTATGAATTTAAAAGACATAATTGTATCGGAAGCAGAACCAAATTGTGCATACAAAAACAATATTCAACAAAGAAGGAGAACATTTTAAAAGAAATCAATTTGTAAGAAATTATCAATCCGTGATAATTTAACGATGAAATTTCACAAAAGAAGAAGAAAGTGTCTGAAGAGATTTTCTTATGAGAATATTCACAGGGAAACGTACCAATTCCCTGAAAGCTTTGTTTTTCATGATTATGAGGCGATAACCGCTCATTTGAGGCATAATACCTCAAATGACCCGCTTCATTCGCTGCATCCGATAATATAATGCAATTATATCAAGTTTAAGACCCGTATACAGAAATAAGTTTATAACTGGTTGTTTCAGGCTTTACTTTGCGGGAATCCATATTAAAGGAAATTATTTCAAATTATTTTGCTTATAATTCCCGCTATATTACGTCGATGAAGGAAAATAACCTCCACCAACATGCAATAACTTGTCTCGACGCGTTTCGCCACTTCACGTGGCATCATCAGGATACGTGCGGTCGCTTCGGCTTCGCTTCGACGACTGATCAACTAGCCTATGTCGTCAATATCATTCTGTCAAAGACATATTTATTTATTTATTTATTTAATTAGGTCTGGCAACAGACACTTACAACTATCAAACATAAGATTTTAAAAAAAACATGAACAAATAACTTATTTTATGTAAGGCCTAGCAGCGCCAGACACGACATGCGTGTAGGTTCAAGTGCCAAAGCGCTAGTCATATGTGAAATTCACTCCTCATTACCTTCTAATGTTAATCAAACAGATCAAAAATCGTGCTGTAAAATGTAAATGTAAAATTGTAAGTATCTGATATACGATGTAACGGTAACAGACAGATATAGTACATAAAAGTAATGCGTAATAAATAACCAAATGATACAGTTAAAACAATGATTAAGCAGTCGGGGAGACTAATAGCCCTTCATCTAGACCAAACTAGAGAGATTATCCTTTACTACAGCAAGGATACACTTTAATGGCGACCTTAATCCCGAGCCGACTCCTTATTGGGCACTTTGTAATCCCTTCGAACGGCCCAAATCCTAGGGATTCTAATTAAAAACGCTATTAGGAAATTATTCGTTTCCACTACCTATACTGAGAGCGTTCACTTTATTCCGAATGTGTATGATTAATCATTTGTGTGTGTATTAAAGATTAATTCAAGACTAAGAGAAAATGAATTGAAACAATAGAAATATAAGAGAATGTATAAACAGAAAGTTATTTGGGTCACAAGAAAAAACAATCAATAGAACAATAAGCAACAGCCGAGAAGACAAGAAATAAAATGGTAGCAAATAAAAATCCCACACGACCGTAAAATTCAGAATTAATTTCGTTCGTTGCCGCAAAAAACAGCGAAACGCTCCAAGAGAAAAAAACTGTGTAATGAAGTTCCTTATACATCCCAAATTCCGAACGATAAATTCCAAAATCAAAGTGAATTTGTGCGATAAAAAACTTAGTTTGATTATGACATCGCGAAAACTGCCACAGTTGCTTGCCATATTAAAACTTATTTGGACGTAAAATTGGTAGCATTCGTTTTCAAGTTCAACTGACATGTATCAGTCTTTATTTTTGAATTAGTGAAATAACCAGAATGAAAGCATTAACCGAAAATGCTTTCTTGGCAGGCCTACCCGTCGTTTGATGTCGCTAGTTCAATTGCTCTTATCTCAACAAAATGAAATGAAAATCGTTTATTAGCATAGGCACTATAGGCGTGCGCTTGCTCATCGTCAGATTCTATAACGGCTTCGGAAAGGCGTATGACACATGCAAAGTTCGGTTTTACATTTTCTTCGACAGCACTAAATTAGTCTTTTTATTTCGAATCCGCACTGACAGAGTGACAACTAGAAACTATAAAACAGTTTGTTAAAGATTGCTGATTGATTATTATCGTTAAATATATACTTTTTTCTACTGTTTTAATGCAAATATTATCCAGGCCATGTACGTCGCATTTCAAATCTATATATTTAAAGGCGAAAGGTCACTCATCACGAAATCTCGGAAACAGCTTGACGTACAAAGATGAAATTTGGCAGGGAGGTAGTTTTATAGTTAGTAGATAGCTAAGAACTGTGGGCTTACCACGAATTTTAGTATGGCTTTCGAATCGAGTTCGCTTCAAGCGATTTGTATGGAAATTTGAGCAGCGCCACCGCGTGCGGATTTGGAACTACAATATTTTAGATACTTTTTGTTAATTTTCGAACGTCTCGATCTTTCGTTCATTTGATAGATTGCTGGTGCTCGTTAGTCGTTAGTAAAAATTCATGATCCCGATTGCTAACGGATCCGTTTTACTTGTGACAGCTCGATTCGAAAGCCAGACTAAATTCGTGATAAGCCCACGGGTTTTGCGACAGAAGTGTGATAGGCATTTTCTGTTGACTGAAATATGAAACATCATTAAACTTCATAGTACTTTATATCTTCATTACTACGCGAACGAAGTTGTTGGCAACAGCTAGTATTTAAATATGTTTGCGGGTAGTCACATAAAACATGATTCCTATTTAGAGCGATGACAAGCAAACACATAGTTGTGTGTGAAATATGACAATGGCGTAATTATTTAGATTTATTAAGGCTTTATCATTTATTAATTGGTGTAATAACACATTATTATTTCACGCAATTTCATTCACACCCTTTTACGCCCCTTGTGAGATATTATATACTCGTGCGTTTGTGTGAGGTTGGGATTTTGAATTATTAATGTCGGCTTATCGTTATTATCATACCTAAGCCGACTTGTAGTACATAGATGCTTAAAAATATTAACCGTTATTACGTGCCACATATAGTTTATTATAGATGGCGTTAGGCTTGTTTAAGATCGTTTGACACCAGTTTATGAATATAATCCAAATGTTAGTCAAAATTCTAAAAACGAATATATTATAATAATAATCTTTATTTCATCGAATACAAAGCCCTATATACAATATTGTTCTATCTACAGAACTAATCCTAGGACTGTATTTCTGTAGATAGTGCTCTTCCATACATTAATACCAAAATATATTTATTAAAAAAAAGTATCTAATGTGTGTGTGTGTGTGTGTGTGTGTGTATGTGAAAGAAAAACACGAAGACGGCGCGGGGAAAGGGTACTAGCCGAGTTAAGCCGAAGAGAGCCGATGGATCACGAAGGTCTGCCATCGCGAGCGTCGCCGCTCAATTCGTTTTCTTTTTGTAATTATGTCCAATTAAGAATTTATTTTCACACTTATTGATTAATTACTTTAATAACGCGTTGTAGAATTATGAGACGGAGTAATGTATGTATAATATGTTACCCCTGCTTGGTGAAATATATCGTAAATTCACTCGTTTCATCACATAGCGTATTGTCTGGCTGTAATGAGCAACACTGCCTTTATACCACATTTAACACATATTTTAAGGTACCGGGGGATATTTGACAAATTTCTAGATTTAGCTAAAAATATGTAGAATTACTTTTAACACTAGATTTACCAGCTTAAATATACCTATTTCTACCAAAACCAAAAAAGTATATATTTGTTACAAATATATATAAAATAATTCATAAAACTAATTCTTCTGTTATAAATTAAAGAAGATTAGAAGAATTAAAGAAAATGTTATACGCAGTAGGAATTTTAATTTGATCTTGCAATACCAGTCATTTTGACTGGTATGGTAAATCTAGTGTTAAATAGTTCATACTAAAATTAATTTATACAGCTATACTTTCCGATTGACGAACTAATTCTACTCTCCGATCCCTGAAGTGTGTACTACCGAAGTGAGAGTTAACTTTTTAAATCAATTTATCCGGAAAACGTTGAAGAACAGTGAAAAATTGTGAAAAGCTAAAGTCCAAATATTTACCAAACGTGATTTGAAAAAGTAATGATCGATTTAGTTGAGTCGAGTTGAGCCCCAAATTAACGTTTCCAATCGCCATTTTCCAACTAAAAAAGATAAATAAATGAAAACTTATTTAATATTAAGTATTTTGTTTTTAAAATAACTCTGGACATGCGTATATATTTTTAAATCTTAAAGGTAAAGTTTGTCAAATTTATATTTATATAAAGTTACCTTACGCGATAATAAACCGCAAAACTTATTCTTATTTAAATGTTCTATTCGTGTTCTCTATATTCTGGATCCCACGTCACAGTGTGGGACCATCGAGAATCGTGCTGTAGTTTTATTTTAATAATTAAAAATAAATAAATAATAATAAAGTCCACGGAACCAATAAAAACAACAAAAAAACCCAAACATTCTTATTAAATCTCATTGAGGTGTATATATTTTTTTTATTAAGGCAAACACCACTGTAATAACGAATGAGTATCGCCATAATAAGCATTCGTGACATGCCATCTAATTGAAATTCAAATGTTTTATTGCATGTCACAATTATTATAATTAAGATGTCAGTACAGTTTAGTGTCAATGTGACACCCGGTCAGGGCACAGCAATATAATTATACAATTTCAATCAAATATTTAATTTCATTTACTGTTTCGAATCATTGAAGTATTCGTCAATTAAATAAAAGCATTTTAAAATCAAACATGTTTTTATTAATTTTTTTTAAATTGTATTTATATTAATCACTCTTGGCACAATATTATTAAAAATATTTGTTGACATGTACGGACCCGACTTCACCGTATGCAATTTACTCGATTCCACCGCCAAAACTTATTTGGCCTCAAGTTTTTGGGTCTCGAGTATAATATCATAAAAATACTAAAAATACACTTATGCGAGAATAGCAAACTAGGTATATATATGTATTGCCTTTATTTTAGCAGTTTAATAATTAAACAAAAATAATCCTTTACGGATAGTCGTAAAGCTAATACTGTTTACAGGTTTATTACAGCGGACTTGTGTATACCGCACCAGTTATTATACGGCTCGTTACATCCTAAATCTAAACAGAGATTATCTTAAAGCCTTTACGTTCTATGTCGACGGGCTACGTTACAAAGGCTCTACGTGACCTACTAACATATTGTTATTGTGCACAATCTTGAATACTAGGAATTAAATACTAATGTTGTAGTCCAAAGGAATAGTGAAAAAAAATAAACGTTAAAATTTTGATTTCAATCCCTTAAAAGTAATCATCACTGAAAAGCTGGTTATTGATGAAAATAACCCCATCGTTAGCCTATTTTATTGATTACTTAAATTCACCCCCACCCTTTCTTGTGGGGAGGTAAACTCACCTTGAATTTCTTCACTATAGGCGTAAAATAATCAATTTTGATTCGATGTTTCGAAACCTTCGCAGTTATTGCAGCCAGACCACAGTTTTCAAAACATGGAAAAGTAAGCCGCATAAAATCTTCTAAATTAATTAGATACACAAATCCAAGCAATGAAATATTATAAAATTGAACAATAAAAAGCGCTAGTTTCAAAACAGCACGACACCTAACTCCAAATACGGAGATGATTACATCTCATGCCTAAAGAAACCTAACCAAGCATACGCAGATAAGGGATGTTATGCAAAACTCGTTGACAACAAAAATAGTTTTTTTTTCTTAAGAGACACTTAAGCCTAACGGGCCGTATAATAGGAGTTAGGGCACAAACCGATAGAGCCTCCATGATATTATGATACAAAAATCATACTTTTTGTCTTGATAATAAGATTCAATATTCAATGCCAAATATGCAAATGCCAACTTTAATACTCAAAAGAATATTTAGATTTTTTAAATGACATGATTTTCATGAGGAAGTAGTCAAAGGTCAAAACACAATATTCAACGTCTTCTAGCAAGTAATACAAACACCGTTAGTACAGTATATAAGAACGTTCAGACTTGTGTGATAGGTCCATGCTTTAGAAATTGTTCCAACCTAATCCAAAATATATTATGACTAGCTTTTATCCGCGGCTTCGCTCGCATTTAAGTCATTAATTAAGTACCAGAGATCATTTGAATAGAAATGAATCAATATGATTCCAAACAGCTGAAAACAGCTCCAGTCGTCAGCGCTCATGGACCTCCAGTGCAGCTTCACATCAGGCCACTGGAGGTCACATGTCGTGTCCAACAATAAACAAAACAAAACTACAGTCAGTTGGAAACTATAGTAAATATCCTATGTTACTTCTAGTACCTTCAAAAATATGTGTACAAAGTTTCATCATGATCGGTTAAGTAGTTGTTGCGTGAAAACGTAACAAACAAACTCACAGTCACATTTATATTAGTAGGGATGTCAAATCTTAAGGATTAAAAAAGATTTAATAATTAATCCCGATCCTGTCTAAAAACCCTTCACTTAATAATAAAAATAATTGAACACAGAAAAAACCGTTTGATCATTTATAAGAAAATGATTTACTTAAAAATATAACTTATTATTATTAAATTTCATAATTTTCTTTTTAGAAGGAACGGAAAATTTCAGAGAAAAATAATTTTTATTTTCAAGTATCTAATATAACATTATAAAACAGTGGTTCCCAAAGTTGAGTGGACTCCGACAGATCTAACAAATATTTTCAATCTTGCAACGCACCTCTTAGTTGTCTTGATTCTCAGATTCTCTAGTATCGAGTAATGGAACTACTTAATGCAGTCTTATTTGAATGATTCTAATTGGATATTTCCAATATGAATAAAGGACTGTCTTATCAACACATACATATTACATAGGGCCTACTCGATATACGCTGGCGACTTACTATATTTCTGGTATAAAAGGATCTCAGATTATGCATGCAACACGTTTGTCATCCTTATCTCTCGTTCACACTTGAATGAGTAACAAATACCTAAACGTGCTGATCTATACTTAGTATTATTAAAAAATATATATCCTGTTAGATGGCGAGAGCAAAAATAATTTATTTTATTATAACCCACAACTAACACAAGTATATTCCAGTTAAAAGTCGGCCGTTTATATATAATAGCGATGATTTATATTCGTAAATATAACATCAGTGGGCTTATCACGAATTTAGTCTGGCTTTCGAATCGAGCTGTCACAAGTAAAACGGATCCGTTAGCAATCGGGATCATGAATTTTTACTAACGAGCACCAGCAATCTATCAAATGAACGAAAGATCGAGCTGGCGCTGCTCAAATTTCCATACAAATCGCTTGAAGCGAACTCGGTTCGAAAGCCAGACTAAAATTCGTGATAAGCCCACTGTAATAATAGGAAAACTTTAACTATGACTAACTTAACAAACAAAACCATATCATATCATAAACACATAACAAACTTGACACTCGACAGCTTCGTTATAGATGGCCCCCGATCTCTGCTTACCTTAGCATGCCTCTATTTATTATTATTAAAAATCATGAAATTGTGTAAAGAGTGTTTATGTAAAACATGAAGTGTGATACCCGTCTAATAAATCAATTTGGAACGATGATATGCAAAACGGGAGAAGGAACGGCTTACAGGAGTCAATATTGTAACAAATTTTAATATTTTCCATACAAACTGGAATAATCTAGGTCAGCCATTCTCAAAGTGTGTTCCGCGGAACCCTAGGGCTAAAATACTGCAAAAAATACCTACCAAAGGGAGATTATAAGGTTACATCTAAATATTCCAACTAAATATTACATTGCAATATGATTATTCATAAATACATATAAATCAGTTTTTTATAATTATATTAAGGCTTTTTCCTTCGCCAAAAAAGTTTGAGAACCGCTGATCTAGGTCTAAAAGGAATTTGCACGCTTTTAGATCTAGGTACATAACATTTTCATTAAATTTAAATATTTATCTATACATAAATATAGAATACTCGATTTCTCTTAAAAAGTAGGTATTTTTTTCGGGTCTAGGGTTGATGGAATTAGCCCAGTATGTCGTCCAGGGGTAGTACCACCACTTTTAAGCGGAACACCCGTGAAGTAACCTAGTCGCGTTTCGGGATCTGCTTGGAAGTAGCCGGCATAACGAGAGGAGGATGTCTAGTTAATTTGGGCAGAACGCATTCGTCTTCTCAAGTCGATAACAGTTAGACAACAACACTCATGGATCACACCCTAGCAACTTTAAGATCAGTCATATGTCCAAATATGTAATCCCTACTAATATTATAAATGTGAATGTGAGTATGTTTGTTACGTTTTCACGCAACAACTACTTAATCGATCATCATGAAACTTTGTACACATATTTTTGGAGGTACTAGAAATAACATAGGATACTTTATATTTAAAAAAAAACTTATTTTTTACTATAGTTTCCAACTGACTATAATTTCAGCTGTTCATGATCTGTGATACTTATTTAATGACTTAAATGCGAGCGAAGCCGCGGATAAAAGCTAGTATGTAATAATCCTACCATACATTTAATCATATATCCTAGTTATGTTGTAAAGTTATTGTATACGTGGGTATTTTAGTCATTATTTTTTATACATAAATTGTACATTAAAATTAGACAGTATAATTTACAAATTATAAATTTATTGCCGGCAGGTGTCGAAAATCACAATGGGTATTAAAGGGTGTTTTCATATTTTAAAAAGGTCAATGAACTCTCTGTCTCTAAGGACAAGGGGTGGGTTTTCAAATGATACTTGTTTACAAAAGGTTCAGATGCCAAGTTAATTGAGTTTGTAAAACACTTTTTTTAGAGATTTATTTTGGGAATGTAATCGAGTGGAGCATGTAAAAATCACACCTGAATGCTCTTGGAAAGGGTGTGAAATGTATTTTCAGGTGTTCAGGTGTCCTCAAACCGAATGAAGCTCTAAAAATTATATTCCCTGAACGAATTTTCGTTATATTCTTTAAATTTTGTTTTTATAATAGTGTTCGTAAATTTAAATTTAAAACTAGAAAGAAATGATTTCTTGCATATACATATCTAAATATCTTCTATATATATATAACTCAAAGGTGACTGACTGACTGACATAGTGATCTATCAACGCACAGCCCAAACCACTGGACGGATCGGGCTGAAATTTGGCATGCAGGTAGATGTTATGACGTAGGCATCCGCTAAGAAAGGATTTTGATCAATTCTGCCCCCAAGGGGATAAAATAGGGGATGAAAGTTTGTATAATTCTTATTAGATTTTCGACTGATTGAACTGAAATTAAAGATTGGAGCTACTATGATGAAGCCGCAAAAACTATACCTAATTAATAATAATACTTCTTAACGCGAGCGAAGCCGCTGGCAAAAGCTAGTACTATTATATAGCGATTGTATTAAAATAACTGGATAAGTTCAGATGCATATATTCAGCACAGTACTGATATAACATTGCGTTACAACAACCATAGAGTAGATTACAATACCAGACCATAGATTATAATATTAATCGATTTTTTTTATTATAACATATACCAAACGATAGAAAAGATTATATATTATATTCATTCACTTTTCATACCTATATGAGGTTATACTGAATACTTTTAAGACGCTCATTGGTCGATGACGTTTGCGGACTACAACCATCCGTATCCAAGCCGTGTTATGGGGTGGCTATCTAGTTGCAGGTTGGCAGTAGGGATAATCGTATATGACTTGAATTTTTAGTTTAAAGATTGGGAGACATTAATTGTATCTTAGTTAGGTTTCCCAAACTGTAATACTATACTTGTATAATAAAGCTGGCTAGTTGCAGACTTTGATCCGTTCACCTCCAAGCTAATATTACTTAGCTGAAGCATGGCTTAAATTAGCTATAACTATCGGTTAGCCATATTTTATCGGTATTCACGTAGCGCAGTCATTAGTGATATAGGTGCGGGCCGTGAGGAACATTCGCCTTAGATAAGCGTTTAGAGATTGTCTATATGGAAGAAGATTAGCGATTAGCGATTTTTATACTGTAAAAACATTGGCATGAAGTTTATAGTGCTATAGGTATACAGTTTTCCTAAGTCAATAAACACGATCATAAGCCGCAAAAAGTCATTTAAATTACAATATGAAAAGTACATGAAGACAAGTAATACTTCGCCATTACTATGAATTACTGCAAATACCGAATTAAAATATAAAAAAAAATTAGCTCCACTCACCGCTCCGCTCTCCTTATTTCATGTAACATCTCAAATCAGTTTTCATTGGTGAAGCCGCGATATCGCAAGTCTAGCAATTATGATAGTTTGCGACGTTACATTTGGCAAATGATCTGCGAGTGAAAACTTACACGTTAACTAATAATGATTCCTTGATTTATATAACTATTATGACTATTACTATCGGATTATAACGCCTATTATATAATGACAATAATATATAAGGAGTATCTGAAATAAAGATTATTAACACACTAGCTGTTCCCGCGACTATGTCTGCGTAATAATGAAAATATAAAGTACTATGAAGCTTAAAGATGTATCATATTTCAGTCAACAGACAATGCCTATCACACTTCTGTAACTGCATATATAAAAATGACAGACGTAAATAAAAATAAATATAGAAAATTCCAAACAGCTGAAACTATAGTCAATTGGAAACTATAGTAAAAAATAACTTTTTTTTTTAAATAAAAAGTATCCTATGTTATTTGTACTCCAAAAATATGTGTACAAAGTTTCATGATGATCGGTTAAGTGGTTGTTGCGTGAAAACGTAACAAACAAACTCACATTCACATTTATAATATTAGGAGGATTATATTATAAGATCAGTGTTGTATATTGTTTATGGCATATTATTGTTTGTCTATGGCAGTTGGGTTGTGTGTGTAGTAACCGAAAAGTAACTAACTGGTATCATAAAAAAAGTTTTATTAATTCTATACAAAATAATCAGGATTGTTGTCAAAGTTTACAAATAGACGAATACGTGATACTAATTGTTTTTTTAAAATCACACAATCAAAACTTAAAACTGAGTCACTCGCTTCAACGCGACACCTCGTGTTGCATTGCGAAGTTAGCTTAGAGACTCAGTTGCTGCGTTTATGACAACTGAATATTTATAATTATATTTTATTAGAAGTGTAGTATCTATCCCTTTATCACTTTGAGCATGCCGTCCTATCCTATAATTAAAATTTCATTTAGTTTATATAATAGTAGTCCTTTTCATAATATGCACTTCTAATGTAATTTTGTAGGTAGGCTTTATAAATAAATAAATAAAAAAGAATACACATTGGTTAAGATAAAAGGTAAAAGGACTCACATTTAATTTTTGAATGACATCATCTTCATTGATGACCTGAAATAAAAGACAATATTTAATTTGTAAAGTTGTACCAAACTTCTGCTTAACCTACTTTTTAGTAAATAGTGAAATTATTATGTAATTCTTTAATAAAAAACATGAGTATACCTTTTTAAATATTATTAATAGTGTGCAAAATGTACGCCATATGAAATTTCAGGGATTTTTATTGGTTATGCATACTACCTCCGCCCACCCCTGAATGCTTGGGTCGACGTTATGAATTCATTAATACAGGTTTCCCTTCGTTATTAGGACCTATTCATACATAAAGGGCCTGTGTAAGTCAGTGGGCGGGAGCTTTAAAACGTAGAGTAGGCTTTTTTATTTAACTTTATATTAGTATAGAATGGACTGTTATTCCACTATGCTGGCTTGACAGGACACACTTCTATCGTTAGGTTAATGAACTGTGTGAATAATACGACCAGGACTACATGAACTTGTGACAACAAATAATAGTATAAACCATTCTCAAAGTGTGTTCCGCGGAACCCTAGGGCTAAAATACTGCAAAAAATATCTACCAAAGGGAGATTATAAGGCTACATCTAAATATTACGTAATATTATATTGCAATATGATTATTCATAAATACATATAAATCAGTTTTTTATAATTATATTAAGGCTTTTTCCTTCGCCAAAAAAGTTTGAGAACCGCTGGCATAAATAGTTAGGTTTCTTTAAATGTAAATTCTGTATAATTAACGGTTTCTCGAAAGATAAATTCTAGTCTATAAAAATAGTGAATTAACAATTTTTTGAGACACATAATTGGGTTCCGACATCGAAATATTACTTGTTCGGGCGACTTCCGAAAAACAGGGGTACTAACCGATTCGTTTTCGAGGAAAAGTCTAATGAGTCCGATTTAGAAATATATCTTCTGTCAGGACTTTTCAGCTGCAACAGACTATTTTTTATTTAAAGAAGAAAAAATGAACAAGTACGCACATACTTACGTATAAAGGGCAGTTTAAGGCAGTTAATACACGTGTAATTGATCTTTAACAAAATTAGATTAGGTACACGCGAGTGACTTCATGACAGGATCACCTAATTTCTTTCAGCGGAGGATCGAGTGCGCCATTAATGGACCTTTTTTGGCAAGACTTCTGCCACTAATGATTTTTTGCTAAAGGAATGTTGCGCGTTAATGATTTTTTGCTCGAATTGTGACGAAAACTGGCTACCTATTCTTGTTTTCGTTACAATTTAATTTCGATTTGAAATATGATTTATTTTTTTAACAACTAAATAACTAATTTGAATGACTTACAACCGCGTTTATTTTTTATTATGTTAATCCGACGTTTCAGGAGATTTAAGCCCATCGTAGTCAGTATATGTTTGTTAAATTGTATTTTTAGTTTATTTAAATAATTTTCGCGAATAATCTATGACAATAGGTACTATTAACTGAAAAAAAAACAATACTTCATATTTAAACAATATATACTGCACAAAGTACGTACAATGATAAGGAAGTTTGACAGACATATAGAAACGTTTTATCAATCAATAATATCTCGAAGAAAAATTTATTAAACAAGTTTTTACAATGTTATAAAAATAATCATAGAGATATTAAATACTAGCTTTCACCCGCGGCTTTGCTCGCATTTAAGTTATATAAGTATCAGAGATCATTTCAATAGAAATGAATCAACATGATTCGAAACAGCTGAAACTATAGTCAATTGGAAACTATAGTAAAAAATAAATGTTTTTTAAAAATAAAAAGTATCCTATATTACTTCTAGTACCTCCAAACATATGTGTGCAAAGTTTCATGATGATCAGTGAAGTAGTTGTTGCGTGAAAACGTAACAAACAAATTCACATTTATTATATTAGTAGGAATTACAATAAAACAAAATCTGATTTAAAATTCGAGTAACAAACTGGTTCTAGAATAAGTCGAGAATAGGCGCGTTAGTTGGCTATCTGGCCGGCTCATTTATCTTCCTGGATTGCGGATGTTTGCTGCTTCCACTGATGTAAGGAAACTGGACTCCATCAATTACCATCCATAAATGTTATCAGCATTAGTAAGGGAGTGGAGACGACGTTATCTCTGTTCCAGAACTCAACGGGAAATATTTATTTGCTCATTACACCTGAATCCAGAGGTGTCTGTGAGTTTCCTTGTCAAGTTTCGTGAAATAGCTAATTATCTAGCCAACTCAGGGGGGCTACTCAGGCATATTCGAAGTTTCGTGATACGGCCGTCACTTCTATAGTTTATGTGGATAAGCCCGTAAAAATTCCTGTCAAATATCTGTAAAATAAGCATTGTGTGGCCTATCCGTCGTGACGTCGCTGTCAAATCCGTAATTTCGTGAATGATTACGTAAGTGTTCCTGAGTAGGAAACGTCCCTATTTTCGTCCGAAGTGCGCCTGAGTAGCCCCCCTGGTCCTACCAAGCGACTGTCATCTGCCGAATATTTTCTCATAGTCTGCACGCTATCTGAACATGTATAAAATTGGCCTAATTGGGCTTTTGTAATGTCAAATAGTATGTAAGTGGACAATGCCAGTATACAGCAGCTAAATCAAATTGATAATTATTAAATTTATTTTATTTATATTTGTATTTGTACTGACGAGTAAAAGCACTCTATTGGAGCCCAATTACTAAAAGTAAATAAATAAAAAAAAATACAAAAAATGAATCTGTAGTGACTTAGCCAGTCACTTATAGATGTCGTGCGACATTCATAACTTTAAGTTACTTATATAAAAAAGCTATAGATACCTACTAACTGTTATATAATCAAATCTAACTTAACTTTATAAATGACAGAAATAGAATTGTGTAAAGCGATCCATGTTGGATCTTTTTTTATTTGTTGTCTTAAGTTTTCCAAGTTGCCAGTAAGAAACTCGAGAATTTCTCGCGTACAGAAATATCTAATGTTTTATAGATAGGCCTTTGTGAAGTCATCGTTTGTAATAATAATAATAAAGCTACGTTTCAACGTTAATGTTGTAACATTTTTGAACGGCGCTCGCATTTCATTATGACCAAGAATATTTTTCATATTGCTTCCCCCTTTCACAGAGCGCACGTATTAATTGTTCGTAAACAATTTTATTTTATTTGAAACTTACCAGGCGGGCTTAATGCTAGGTAGCATTTTCTATCAGCCAACCTCTAAATGTTTATTAAGAAAAAAAAATGTGAAGGGAGGGATACATAAATTAGATTACTATAACATATATAAAAAACATAACAACAGTAATATAATTTACATATCGGTCGTAATTTATATATATATAATAATATATATATATAGACATACAAAGTAATACATACGATATAAGTGTGATTTTCTTACTACATTAGTGCTTTTCGCTTATAACTTTCTATTTTATATGAAAATTATTCAAGTCCCTGTCAACCATATCTATCTTAACATATGGGTCTCCCAATTTACTAGCCTATGTTGAAAATTTACAAAAATTACTATGCTATAATAATATAACTTTCTTGTGAAGCCTTCACTGAAAAGATTAGATACATTTACTAGACACTTCCCACATAGTACAAAACAATTTGATTACACTAAACCTCATATATTTTTTTTACTTGCATTTTTCATATATATCACAAATTAAGTAAATATATATGTTCGCAATATGGTTCTATTCAGATCGTTATTTATTTATTAAACCTACCTGCAAAATTACATTATAGAAAGGACCTGTATCAATATGAAACAAATGAAATTTTAATTATAGGTTACAACGACAGCTGAGAACAATGTTAAGTTTTAAAAAATAATGAAAATAATAATTGCAAACCACCCAATAAAACACCACTAATAAATACATATTTAAGATTAAAAAAGATTAAAAATCAATTTACTATAGTACAACAACAATAATAATAATAATAATAATTAGAGATGTTCCGTCTAGTCGGCGACTAATCGGTAAAAAGCGCCGACTATCCGGCTTCTTACTTTGTGTCTATTTCTCAATAAAATGTATGTGTTACTTCCTTGTAAAGAAAATATATTGATGACATTTATCAAACAAAATTAGTATCTTAATTAAAAAACAAATCAACACAATATTTAATGACATATATTGCAATTCTGCGTGATGATATTTGAAACTATCGTCAAACTAGTGAGCTGTAAAACTCAAAAAACTTTTTTGTTATTTATATTTGTCCACATGTCAGTAGTGACTGAAATTGCAGCGAATCAGCTGTAAACGAAGCGTCACGGGAATCCCCTAAACCGTAGTCGGCTTGGCCGATTAGTCGGCCGACTAGTCGGCTTAATTACAACCGACTAATCGGCTAGTCGGCTAGTCGGCCAAAGTCATAATCGGCACATCTCTAATAATAATAATAATAAGGTATTTATTTAAATGAAGTATAATTTACTTTTTAAACCTGTAAAATAGTTCAAAACATGAAAGAAGTCAGTAACACTCGTAGACGAAGTTAAGTGAACAAATTGAGTACATTTTCCTGGCAAAATGTGGCTCATGTGAGACAAACAGTCTGTAAAGTTTACGATAAGTATTTAGTCTGCTGAAGACACTCGCCTCAAATGTTCCGGTATCAAAAGCCACAGGATTACGTCACTGAATTGATGTTTGACTCTCGCATTACATGAGCCGAGACTTCTGACATATAGTACGACGCTTGTCCCATGCTTTTACTAACCACTCAAAACACTACGTCCCATTCAAATACATAAGGACAGACAAACATAAATACTGAAATGAAATAAAATTAGTTTATTAGCATAGGCGCTACAATGGCTTCGGAAAGGCGTATGACGAGAAGACTACAAGAAATTCATCAATCATAGCTTGTACATGAAATAATTAACAAAAAAAATGTTTTTTAATTCAGAAAAAAAAGTAAATAACAATTCATTAATCACAAGAACTAAAATTAGATCAGATCCACAGTGCAACCACACACAGCCTATAATAATATGAAAAACTGATTTTAACATTCTTATATTTCATTAATTCGCAACTAAATAATATATGTACTTTTTTTTTGTATTTACAGTTACAGTTTTAAATATTAATTGTATGAAAAAAAATTGATAATTATTATTGATACAGAATCACGTGACCGCATTCTTAATCTCAAAGTTAAACGCGGTCCATATCACGGCGATCAACATGAATGGGTAACTAAGTCGACAGAGCTTCGAAACTTTAGCACAAATATTAAAAATATCATCTAAAAATATAGTTCATTAATAGTTAATAAAATATAAAGATTCGCAAAACTTTTTACTTAGAAGTCAACGAGTCTGGTTGCTTAAGTGGATACAGAAGTTCACCCGGTTAATCCGGATGAAAACAACTTCTTCAACAACACCCCGATCGATTTATGTTGATGCAATTTTTCACTGTATTTACCTTTTTATATAGTTGTATAATAGGGTGTCCGTTATTTACCAATTTGGTTTTTGACTTTGCAGCGGGTCGAAAATTTTTAGTTTACGACCTAAAAAAAAATACCAGACCCATATAAGCTCTTAATATTGATATTAAACCGTGCCTCCAAGACGATACATTTCCCATTTAAATAACATGGGGTTTTGGCACGTTTTACAATTAATTTTTTTGTTTCTATGACAGTTCATAAATGGCAATGGCAAACAATGATTTTTGTAGAGAATTGAACGCTCTACAAAAGCTTTCTCTTAATATTTTTCCATATATTCACTTGCTTAAAAGTTATTCAAGGTTAAAGTTCAACTAAAAATAACTTATTATTTTTTTTTGTATTTTAATCAAAAAACTATCATTGTTTATATTATAATTTATTGTTTAACGCAAAAAATATCTGATTTCAACTGTTGTGTTAGATCTGTTAAAATTATTGCAAAGAGGAAAGTAAAATTTATTAAAAAGAAAGTCTGATAAACTACAAATTTCGTATTCACAATTATTTGAATCAAAAAATTGTGTATAATACATGTAATGCCCTGATCCCAGCACTACGGATATTAAAACAAGGACAACGCAAGTATATAGTGTAACTAACGTGACCATACGTCTCGTTTTCAGGCTGTCTTTTCCACTGTCCTTTTGCAAACGAACTATGAGTACTAGAGACCCACAAATTTGAGGCCCAATAATTTTTTGGCGGAGGATTCAAGCAAATTACATATGGTGAACTCGGGTCCGTATAACATGTCAATATTTTTTTTAAATAATATTGTGCCAAGAGTTTTTAAACGTGATGAAAGCCTAATACAATTTAAAAATAAATTAAAAGCATATTTGATTTATTCAATTGACGAATACCTCAATGATTCGAAACAGTAAATGAAATTTAGTTTATTAATTTAAATTGTTTATTATTATTATTGTATTGTATTATATTGCTGTGCCCTGACCGGGTGTCACATTGACACTAAACTGTATGACATCTAAATTAAATTGTGACATGCAATAAAGATATTTGAATTTGAATTATAAATTTTTATACTTTTGTACCGGAAACCAATCATATATACACATCTCAAGTAAAGGTATAAAATTCATGATGATAAGAAATTAAAATGTTTCTGCATTAAAAGTAATTTTATTAGAAGTGTAGTATGTATCCCTTTATCATCTCGAGCATGTCGTCCTATCCTATACTTAAAATTTCATTTAGTTCGTATAATAGTAGTCCTTTTTATAATATGTAGTCCTAATGAAATTTTGTAGGTAGGCTTTATAAATAAATAAATAAATAAAGGTTACTAAGAAACATAGGATATTATTTAACCCTTACCTAACGATAACCTGAAAACCTTTATTTATTTATTTTTAATTTAAGTATATACAAAATTTCGAAAGTGTATAAAAAAGAAAAATGGTCTCGTTAACTATACAGTAATACCCCGCTTTACGCGACCCCGTTATGCGCGGTTTCAGTATAACGCGAAATACAAAACTCGGGCTCAATTGCCCCGCATTACGCGAAAGAGTGCCTATAAACATAATGTAGCCATCAACTTCTCTATGGTCGCGGGAATTTCAGTTATTTCCGGAACGTATACCTCACGTAAAGCGGGGCAATACTGTAACATTTAAAATAAATAAATATTATTATTTTATTATTTATAGTATACCAAAAAAATAATTAACCCACGACCTGCAAATTTGACTACAAATATTATACAACCGAAGTAATTTAATAGAACCAACGTGTGTCTACGCTGAAAGTGTAAAACATTCGGCGTAGATTGTAGAGGTATAAGCAGGCTGTCATAATGTAGGAGACAGCCGAGTGTCAGTTTATGTATCAAATTTCAGAGATGTCGCCCGCACTTGTGCCTCCTTCGTCACGCCGAATGAATATGTACAATAAATAGATGTCGTAGTCGCTTCAATAGAAACCCTCTATCGTGTTCGAAACGCAATTAATTATTCGCACGCATATACATATATAATACCAACACAGTACATTTGTATTATATATATGACTGGCTGTTGCCAGCGACTTCGGCCCCTGTGGCTAAATCCGATATAGATCAGTAAGGATTCTTATTTTTTTTCCTGTAATTTATATAGCCTATATTAATCAGTGATAATATAGCATTCAAGTAGTGAAAGAACTTTTGAAATCGGTCCAGTAGTTTTTGAGCTAATTCGTTACATACATACAAAAATACAAATCTTTGCTCTTTATAATATTAGTATAGATATCAAATCCTTTGAACTATTAATTTAAAAGCCTTAAAGAAAGAAAGCGTAAAATTAGCGATACTCTATATTTGTCGATAAACAACAAAAACGATCGATATTATCTACTTTTAAATGAAAAGTCAACATTAAATTTTCAGAATAAACGCGATAGTAAGGCATTTAATATATTTTAATGGCATTTGTTTTCATTGATTAATTTTAAACTAATCTATATATATAAAACTCAAAGGTGACTGACTGACTTAGTGATCTATCAACGCACAGCCCAAACCACTGGACGGATCGGGCTGAAATTTGGCATGCAGGTAGATGTTATGACGTAGGCATCCGCTAAGAAAGGATTTTGATCAATTCCACCCCTAAGGGGATAAAATAGGGGATGAAAGTTTGTATAAATCTTATTAGATTTATTTCATTCATTATTACGCAGACGTAGTTGCGGGCAACAGCTAGTATATACATATAAAGCTATATTATAGGTCGTTAAACAAATTTGTAAATAACATATATTACAGATATATCTACGACATATATCATGATTAAAGTTCAGCCAATAAAGTTCAAGTAATTACGTAGTTATAAACGAAAATAATACCTTTGGTATTTACTGCAAAGTTCTAAATTTTCTATCTCAAATTTATTTCTTAAATGTCACATTGAAGTCATTGAAGCTAATTAAAATATAATTAAGCCGGATTATTTTTAGAAAAGGTTAATTAATTACCTTCTATAATTTAAAACAGCCTGATCTAATGTCAGCCCGATTTGATAAAGGTTTATATCACAGGATGTACTTTTCAAAATCTTAACTAATACATAGTTAAATTTATTTACAGCTAACGAAATCGAATACAAATTATAAATTCCCTCCAACCCATACAACATAAATCAGCGGTTCTCAAACTTTTTTGGCGAAGCAAAAAGCCTTAATATAATTATAAAAAACTGATTTGTATGCATTTATGAATAATCATATTGCAATGTAATATTACGTAATATTTTGTTGGAATATTTAGATGTAACCTTATAATCTCCCTTTGGTAGGTATTTTTTGCAGTATTTTAGCCCTAGGGTTCCGCGGAACACACTTTGAGAATGGCTGACATAAATAAAATGAATTCACCCACGATCGCGTCTAAGCCATTTTACGTTAAATACTTCTAATCTTTGAAGGGCGTGGTAGGAACGTTGCTTAGTGATGTATCGCTGCCTAATATCGATACGATAACAATGAATAGTGTAGTATTGCTTTTTACGTAAATGAATACTAGGTATTATACTAATTTAACACTAGATTTACCAGACCAGTCAAAATGACTGGTCTTGCAAAATCAAATTAAAATTCCTACTGTATCTAACATTTTCTTTAATTCTTCTAATCTTCTTTAATCTATAACAGAAGAATTAGTTTTATGAACTTTATATTATTTTATATATATTTGTAACAAATATATACTTTTTTTGGTTTTGGTAGAAATAGGTATATTTAAGCTGGTAAATCTAGTGTTAAATGTCATACAGATATATTGTGGGTCCCACTTGACAGGCATTACCTAGTTTGGGACTATCAAAAACCATATTTGTTATATTCCTGAATAACAAATTAAAAAAAAATACTGTCAGAGGCTATAATGAAAAATAGACTAGTAGAATAGAATAGTTAAGTAGTACTCGGGTAAATATTTTTTTTTAAATCAGCCTATTACATGTCAAAGTCTATGAGCGAATGCAATTGTTACGACGGATAATCCTTACTAATATTCCTTACTTATAAATGTGAATGTGAGTTTGTTTGTTACGTTTTCACGCAACAACTACTTAACCGATCATCATGAAACTTTGTACACTTATCTTTGGAGGTACTAAAAGTAACATAGGTTACTATTAATTTTTAAAAAAAATCGATTGTCTGTAAAGTCGGTTTACTGACGATAGTTGAACGTGACAACGTCTTAAGAAAATACTGATGGAATGGTAGCATTTTTCAAAAGAAAATTTTAATTTCATTTGTTTAATAGATTTGTATGTACATTGCTTAATATACAAGAAAACACTGACCAATGTCACGAGCCGCCTCTGAAGAGCTCACTCAAGTAGGAGAGAGACGGATGTCGAACGCTGCCGAACGCGAAGGCCGATTGTGCCTCTTTGTCGCTCGTTCCGCGCTCTCGCTTGCACTTCAAGCCTTACATGGAACGCCTCAGAGCGAGGTAACGCCGCATGAGTCATGTTTTTTCGTGCGTGCAGCCGGCTCAATCGAATTATAAGACGTTGTCACGTCAAAATATTAAGTTATTGAAACATTATTGTATGTAATAATTTTATATTAATAATCCCAGCCAAACAAGAAAATATAGTTATCATAATGAATTAAATGCGAGCGAAGCCGCGGGTAAAAGTTAGTATATTAATAAACAATGATTGTAACGTAACATAATTTAAATAACAAATTGTACATCACTACAAATGAATGGCTCTTTCTGGATTTATGCGCGGGACCTGGTACAAATCTTCGGTAAGCCACTCTCTCTTTGAAATCTGAAATACAACTCTCCGTGTTTACTAAACAAATTCATCACTTTATATACATTGATATGTTTGTTTTGTACTCAATTACACGTTACAAGATATTCTATACTGTTGTGTAGTTATATCAGTGGTTCTCAAAGTTGTATGGACTCATCTAACAAAATTTATGACATCTTGATTATTATAATTTTGATATGTAATAAAAACATTTGAATTTTAAAAAATAATGATACAACCACCGTCGTAAGGCTGTGTATTCTTTTTAATTGTAATATATATAATTACTAGCTGACCCGGCGAACTTTGTTCCGCCTTAGAAGCAATAAATAATCAGATTTTAGATTTTATTAATTCAATTTTTTATTAGGAAAAACAAATAAATAAAATCAAATATTTTAATGATTCTTTATTGTTCATGTATTTTGGTGCATAGATTGTACTCTTCTCTTCACTTTGTGATATACGACAACATTACTCCCTCCAAAAAGGAAAGCTCAATATCCAAAACGCGCAAGGGTTTACGTCGTCGTGAGGAACGACGTAGTGCCTCGTTTAATGCTGCAGATGTTGAGAGTTGAGTTGAGGCTATTCAAGATCCTGCTGTTGAGCGTTAGGAGGCCCAGCTGATTTGTCTCCGTGTCCATTTAATAAATTTTGTTGTGTGATTTGAGTTGATGCACCAGGTTGATAAGTGAACGTGTCCGGTAAAACATGATCATTGACATCACCCCTACCTCGTTTTGATCCACGACTATAATAGGAATAATTCTTCGGCTTCTTGTTGTTACTCACAGTATCGTTTTTCGTTTCCAAACTGTTATCGTTACGAATGACATCATTATCATCGTTGTTCTCATCGTTAGTTTCTCTTCGCCTAAGTTGATCAGAGTGTTTCCGTTTGATTACTCCGTTGTTCATTTCAACTTGATAGGAGTAAGTCTTTCTCGTTCGTAACTGTTTATGCATTACTATGCCGCATCTAATGCACACTTTTGAGAAGTGGTTGTTCTTCCCGCATAACCTACAGCGTTTGCCTCTGACTGGACATTCTTCTAAATTAGCGTGATAGTCTCCTCCGCAGAAGACGCACATTTGATTGTTTCGTAGTTGACGTTTCTTCGATTTTAAAGTATCGTTACTTCTCGTTGTTCGTATAAAATGTTGCATTATTAATAAAATATAAATGCAGTTTTAACATGAAAAAGCTGTTTATTTTCAACCACAATGACATAAGTGACAATTGTATTTTAATTATGTAACAACTTTATGTATCAGTTTATTGTTAATTATAAATTATTAAGACCATTAATCGAAATATAAACTATTCTATATCTCAAGTTAGACCAAATTACACATAAAATGCCAACTTTCATCGAAATCGGTTGACTTGGTGAAGAGTTCACTGGGAACATACATATGACACTGGATTTTTATATATTAAGATATGTTCATAAATATATATAAGACACTAGGCGCAGTTTTTTTAGTAGACACTTTTCTTTGTTGTAAATAAAACCAAATGTTTCAATAACTGAAATTAAAGAGTATTTTTATTAATATTTAACAATACTAACATTACACGATTGTGTAACATTAAAATTTCTTACCTGAAATTAAAGAAACGATATTTCAAGTAATTATTTAACAACTTTTCTCTCTTAAAAATTTATATGCATTAACATGGCGTTGTGTCAAGACGTCCATAGACAATCGCGACACGACCAGAGACTATGGTGTTGCGAAGCATGGCAAATATGAAATGTCGTTTCTTTACATATATATATATTTATATATATATATTCATTGAGCAATGGTAAAATATATTTGAATGTTCATTAATGTTGGGAAACAAAATAAGGTTGTTTATAATGAAAACTTTCAGCGAAGTGAATCAAACTTTTTGAGGCTCCCATTTTGTAATTAAAATCATAATTTAATTATCCCAAATGTAATAACGAACCTTAATGCTTAAACTTTATTTCGATATTAACGATTTTTACATACATTATATTATTTATTTATTAAACAGTGAGTTTATCACGAATTTAGTCTGGCTTTCGAATCGAGCTGTCACAAGTAAAACGGATCCGTTAGCAATCGGGATCATGAATTTTTACTAACGACTAACGAGCACCAGCAATCTATCAAACGAACGTTCGAAAATTAACAAAAAGTATCTAAAATATTGTAGTTACAAATCCGCACGCGGTGGCGCTGCTCAAATTTCCATACAAATCGCTTGAATCGAACTCGGTTCGAAAGCCAGACTAAAATTCGCGATAAGCCCTCAGGACTAGATATATATATATATCCTAAAAGCAGGGGGGCTACTCAGGCGCACTTCGGACGAAAATACGGACGTTTCCTACTCAGGAACGCTTATGTAATCATTCACGAAATTACGGATTTGACAGCGACGTCACGACGGATAGGCCATACAATGCTTATTTTATGAACATTTGACAGGACTTTTTACGGGCTTATGTGTCAAAATTCACATAAACTATAGAAGTGACGGCCGTATCACGAAACTTCGGATACGCCTGAGTAGCCCCCCAGATTCGAGATGATATACTCGTATATAGTCAAATAAACAAATTGCGTCTCTCAATTAGTTCATAATTTAACCCGACAAGAATTAAGAACTGCTAGACTATGTCATTACGTTTGCTCTGCTAGCAATCTCCTCGCTTCTGGGGGGCTACTCAGGAACACTTACAGGTCCGTAATCATACATGAAATTACGAATTAGACGGATAGGCTATTCAAGGTTTATGTAACGGACATTTGTCGGGCTTATAAATTCAAATAAGTTACAGAGGTGATACCTGCGTAGCCTCCCTGATTTGAACACGTACAGTACAAGGAAAAAAGCCAAAAGGCTAATTGCATTTCGCATAGTTCGTTGTTTCAGTCCCGTGAAAGACCACTCCTTGAAGCCGTTTATCAGTTGTAGACTTCCGTCATAAATCCCATAGTGTTTATTACCGAAATAATTTATAGAAAATTACATCTATAAATAATTTTACTCGAATTTTCATGAGCAAGTTAATCAAAAGTATTTTTGTGGGTCAAGTACGAAATTGGTAAATTATCTTGTTTTCCTTGCGAAATGACTTCCGCGAAATGATAAACAAACAAACACAAATAGAGGCTGACTGAAGACGATTTTAACATTTGACGGAATTTAGTACGAATATTCAATATAAGCAACTGTCATTAAAAATGTTTACTGTCCCACATACAGAATGTCCCAGAAACCATTTGGAACACGCTTTATAACTAACCTCATTGTATTATTAGTCTTTTAAAAAGATACATTATACATATTTTGGACAACATGTAAGTAACAATTACTTATTTAATCTGACAGGATTAAACCACATATCTGCATAGTATATCATATTTTCATTTGTGTTGTATATAATACAGTAATGCCCCGCTTTACGCGAGGGATACGTTGCGGAAAAAATCGCGTTAACTGAAATTCCTGCGACCATAGAGAAGTTGATGACTACATTATGTTTATACGCACTCTTTCGCGTAATGCGGGGCAATTGAGCACGAAATTTGAATAGTGAAGCCGCGTATAACGGGGTCGCGTAAAGCGGGATATTATTGTATGCCTAAATAGTTATGTTCTGCCATTGTTTTTAATAGAAAATCGTAATTTAATTTTTGCAGATCGCATTTTGTAATTATCCTAAAAAAAACAAAATCAAAAATAAACACACTATATATATACTATGACAAGTAGTATAATTGACGCGTACATAACACTTTTCAGAGAAAAAGTTTCATGAAAACTTTTGACTTACTGCCACTTTTAGAGATAATTTTTTTTTTGTTTTTTTTTTTTCTGTCTCTTCCCTTTATATAAGTTAGTATAATTTTATTTTTTACTTTCTTTGTGATTTCATGGCTTTAATTGAGATTTTACACTTTGGTTTTAATCGTTGTTTTGAATTTGAAAATATTATTTGAAATATAATTATGTACTTGTAGTGCTGTCTTGAATTGAAATGTATTTCACTTCACTCACTAACTCACTCACTCACTCGCTCACTAACTCACCATGACGTCCACCAACATCAGCAATACCAATAACCAATAACCACTAACCGCCGATTAATCCTAACAAAAACTTTAAAGTCAAACTTGAAAATTAACAACTTTTACCTTCATTAAGGGCCGCCCATTGTAAAGTTTCAAGTCTTTGTGCTACGCATTTCTCTAGAAAACTTTGACCTGCACTTATTAGAAGTTATATTTTGACCTTTAATTTATTTGCAATTTTGAAAAAAATGAACTGTTGAAAATGAAATAAAAAACCATGTACACTACTCTAATGAATATACCAATGTGTATACACCATGATCAGAGGTCATTTTAGACGGGTCGTGTAACAGGTCAAACACTACAGGTCATAACGATACGAGCCCAAAGTTTCCCAGAAGTTCCGTGAACATTTCCCAAATGCCAACGTTGAAGTGGTTCTGATTGTTTAACGATAAATCTAATCGAGTTTTGTGAAGCAATTCTGCAAAATTTCTTCTTCTGTTAATTTTCTGAATTCATAATTAATGCCATGTCGTTATGTAATTATACAGATGTTTAAAGCTCTCCTGGACGTGGCACCGCATCTGGATATTTTTGCCGACAGACTTACTGCAATAAGTAATGCATGTTTGGCCTTAATATATTGTAAAAGTTTTAAGAATGTTTTTGTTTAGTTATTAAGTTTTTAACATTGATAAGTTATTATTTTTATTTTTATTTAGATCTTGACATTTTATTATTATTGTGTGTTTTTTGTATGTGACTCCTCCTTGCATAGTGTATTGGACGGCAAGCAAGCAAGTGGCAGTGCAAAATTTAATACTCCGACATGTGTAGAATCATAGTGTAATCGTTACCTATAGTCTCGACCAGAAAACCATTTTGTCTCAGGTGTACTTAAACTATTGGGTAAATAATGTTTTTTTTTCATATATAATTTAGTTTTCTTTTATCAGTTTTATGAAATGTCGGAGGTTTCCGTGCCTCACGCTGTATATAATGTCAGTTTTGTACTATTGCATTCTATTAAAAATTATAGTCACAAGTTATCTCCCATCATGGATCACATTTACTTCCATTACAGTTATATGTCATGAAAAAAAGGTCAAACTTGAATTTATATTATTGTCCGCGAATAAAGAAATGTTAGGCTGTAATTCGAACAGCTTAAGCAAAGTTATTTTCACAACTGAAATGTTTAGAGGAACTCGAAATGTGACTGAAAAAAAATATATCTAACATGTTTACGTGAAAAGCAAAGTTTGAGCCGGCAAATCGCCAATAAGTCAAAACTTTTTTTTTGTTATTTTGCTCTCAATTCCTCCCCTCCCTCTGTTCTGTGAGGGGGTGTGCGGGGGGAGGGGCGAGCGGAGTTAACAATCGAGCAACATTTTCGTAAAGTGTCCTTAACTTTTTCCATATGAACTTAAGTGTTCTTCTTTAAGTTTTTATACCATTTACGTTTCATGCATAAGTTATGCGAACGTATATTCGGAATAAGTCAAATATATATTTTGGTTCAATAATACCTTCGTTTTTTAAATGACCTTTCATAAAATAACTTCGGGGGTAGGTAGAAAAAAATACTTTATTTTAAAAGTATATATATAACAGCGGTTGTCAAACTTTTTTGGCGAAGGAAAAAGCCTTAATATAATTATAAAAAAACTTATTTATATGTATTCATGAATAATCATATTGCAATGTAATATTACGTAATATTTAGATGTAACCTTATAATCTCCCTTTGGTAGGTAATTTTTGCAGTATTTTAGCCCTAGGGTTCCGCGGAACACACTTTGAGAATGACTGATATATAATATCTATGAAAATAGTTCTGACTAGTTTGATTACATGAGAAAGAAGCACACTCGTCTCCTAAGGCCGGCATAGCGGAGTCTTCCTAGATTGCATAAAACGGAACATGAGTGGTGATCCCACACGAGGCACTATCTGACATGTGGGATCGGTCACTTGGCTAATATAAGTCACATTTTTGAAACATAAATAATTTAAATTATGTTATATAAGCAAAATTAAATAAACTTTTCAGCAACTTAAAAATGAGAAGAACGAATAAGTGACGCGGAACTTACGCCCTTATACTATTGAACACTTAAACCATTTCTATATTCCCCATTACACAATTACTAAGTTACTCGAAGTGAACTGAAAACTAAGATAAATGGACTGAAATGGTAATACGTAAAAATTATGATAAACATAACATTAATAAAATTGATATTGGTCAATTAAAGGGAAACAAAATTGCATGTTATTTTTTAATCAAATCTCATACGATGACTATGATTGAAATAGGACTTTTTTATTATTATTTTGCATGTTAGTTTTTAATGTAAAACCTAAATAAATACGGTGTGAACTCCATTTAACGACAAACTACCTAAAACGTCGAAATTACTCGACTTTTGGTTGGTATATCTATCTTATAATTGGTTGTTTTAGGCGTTACTTTGCGTAAATCCATATTAAAGGAAATTATTTTGCTTATAATTCCCGCTACAACATTCGATAACTTGTCTCGACGCGTTTCGCCACTTCACGTATCCTGATGATGCCACGTGAAGTGGCGAAACGCGTCGAGACAAGTTATTGAATTATTGAATGATACACTCTATATAGCATCACGCCCACTCTAAATAATGACTACAATACGTCATTATTAAGCATAAACAGTTGTTTTTAAATTAAAGAAATTAATAGGAACTGCAGTTGTGTATGTTCTTTATACTTGACTAGCGGTCCGGTACGTGCTTCGCTACGTATAAAGTGAAATATTTAAAAAAAAATAATTGGAACATCAAATTCATGCATCAAACAGCATGAATGACATAAAAAGTTTCAATTACTGTCAACACTGAAAATAGTTTCAATTTGACAGCACAATCCGCCATTTATTGAATTAATTTGTTACAAAAAATGTGATAAATGAAGAACCGCTCTACCGATTTTATGCAAACTTCACATAAACCATCTACTAAATAGTCCGAACAAAGCCTAAACATTTGGTTTGGATAGGTAAGCCCGCTCTTGAGTTGTAAAATTACAACGAAAAGTGCCATTGATTTTTATATATATAGATTAGTATTGTTACAACTCTCAATAACGTCTTAAGCGTCGCTACATAGAGTTTACACTGTGTGTGTTCGAGTCAACTGTCGATTATATTGTAATGGAAATAATGCATACACAATGGCCGTTTTGGAAAACAATTTCCGAACTGTTTTGTTTATTATGTAGATCAGACAAGTTATTCATGCACGTGGTTTCAATTAAATTTTGTTATTAAAATTATGTTTTCATTACATATTGTTATTGCTCGCATATACTTACATGCATATTATTGCTAAATTTAACAGCGATATTTAAATATCGACCGATATTAAGCTGGTGACCTGAAATAATTGCAGCACTTTGTTGCGTTATTATATCGCCTTAGTGAGACAAGAGTGCACCATCCAAGGTTGATCCTTTTGTTCCAGAACAGTATGAACTTCATGATTATTACCATCACTCCTGAATTTAAATTTAATTATTGTTAAGTTGAAATCAAAAACTTCAGTACAATGAAAGCTCACATGCGGGTATTTTCAAAAAACAGCAAGTATCTTAATGGTATTTAAAACTAACAAACCAAAAATATATTTGTATAGCCCGCAAAAGAGTCACAATAATAATAAATAGGGAATATAAAAAGGTTTCCTGGCTGGAGGCTAAAGGCTTTTGCATACAATGATGCGTCAAAGAGGCTCCGAGTTTTCCAGAAAATTGAATAGGGAAGAGCGGAAATTAAAGTAAAGGACTTTGTTGGGAGCGAAGGAACGCGAACGTTCAGAAAGTAAGACGAAAGATTTCACTTTGTGGACTCAGCAAATATGCTTCCTTGCGTTTCGGATATTATTAACGGCAACTTCAAGTGGCTTTCGGAACGTCTCTTGTAGTTTATAATTAAATAAGCACGCATATGTGGTAAATAGAATATCATTTTATTTTTGATGCACTACAACTTTCTCTAAATCCTTTATAAAGAGAATTATATTTTTATAACGAAATTATAACGAGATGAGTGTGCCCTGTTGATTTGGACAGAACACATTCCTCTCCTAAAGCCGGCATAGTGGAGTCGACTGTTACGCGCGGACATCTGTCTGTGGTAACAGTTGTCTATGCTCATGGACCGCACTCTAGCTTAACATCAGGCGGAGTGTGGTCATATGCTGGGCTATCAATAAAAAAAAAATTATAAAATATCTAAATATATTACTGAATTATTTATCTCGTCGGTAACAGAAAATGAGCGTGAAAATTTCCGACCAAGGAAGAAATAGGAGCTTTTCGACGCGAACTTATGGTAAACCATAATTCAAATATCACGTAGATACTCGTAAAAATATCTATAAATATCGAATATAATTAAATACATTTTAGTAGCTTTTTAGATATTAAATAACTATTTAAAACATTTTATAACCGAGTTAAAATAAAAATGTCAGTAAATTTATTTAAAATAGAGATATTCCGACTAGTCGGCCACTAGTCGGTAAAGCCAACTATCCGGCCACTATCGTAGTCGGCGACTAATCGGTAAAAAGCGCCGACTAACCGGCTTCTTACTTTGTGTCTATTTCTCAATAAAATGTATGTGTTACTTCCTTGTAAAGAAAACATATTGATGACATTTATCAAACAAAATTAGTATCTTAATTAAAAAACAAATCAACATAATATTTAATGACATATATTGCAATACTGCATGATGATATTTGAAACTATCGTCAAACTAGTGAGCTGTAAAACTCAAAAAACTTTTTTTGTTATTTATATTTGTCCACGTGTCAGTAGTGACTAAAATTTCAAGGAATCAGCTGTAAACGAAGCGTCACGGGAATCCCCTTAGTCGGCCTACTTACAACCGACTATTCGGCTAGTCGGCCAAAGTCATAATCGGCGCTTCTCTAATTTAAATACATACTTTATATTTATTATCTTAAAATCGTATTGTACAGAGTGATACCTCAACATACGAGTTTAATTCGTTCCGTAACCTTGCTCGTATCTCAAAGCACCGTATGCCGCTGCGAATGTAGATCGGGACGCATGTTGGGGTCGTGTGCGATTGCTCGTATCTCAAAACACTCGTATATCGAGGTACTACTGTATTTGTATCTAAATATAACGTATGATTATATACGAACAAATAGATATCCACTCTCAATTAAATCTACGATTCTGATGTTCGCTTTCAAAAAAGACTTCTTGTCAATGTTTATGATATATACCCGTACATAGGTACCTATATAGATATGTGACAAAAACACGATTCCCCCATTTTCCTTATACAGAATAATATAATACAATTCCCTGCTATTCCTTCTAAGTTATATTAATCCAAGGCCTTAAGACAAATCGCGGCTTGTCGCTCCCATTTATATAACGCCTCCCAACCTAATCAAGAGGACCTTGGCCACCATGCGACAACCACTTTATGTGCGTCTTTAATATACCTGACTATCAACGTCTTTCATATGTGTCTACACTTTTGATGCTTCAGTGAAATCATTAAAGAAAACTTATTAAAAAACATATCACACGTTAGATGAATATCTTATAGATAATAAAGCTTGGACTTAACCAATATCATTTTATGTTTATTCATAGGTATATAATAGGATGACAATGCCCCTATACAGCAACTAGCTAGTCTTCTACATCATAGTAGATTTATTATTAGCTTTTACCAGCGGCTTCGCTCGCATTTAAGTCATTAGATGAGTATCAAAGATCATTTTATTAGAAATGAATCAATATGATTCTAAACAGCTGAAACTATAGTCAGTTGGAAACTATAGTAAAAATAATTTATTTTTTTAAAATAAAAAGTATCCTATGTTACTTGTAGTACCTCCAAAAATATGTGTACAAAGTTTCATGATGATCGGTTAAGTACTTATTGCGTGAAAACCTAACAAACAAACTCACATTTATAATATTAGTAGGGATTATTAGTATGTAAGTGGACAATGCCAGTGTACAGCAGCTAAATCAAATTGATTGTAATTTATTTTGACGAGTAAAAGTGCTCTATTGAAGCCCAACTACTAAATATAAAAATAAAAGAAGTCTATCAGCGGTGTAAGAGTCACCCCCGCTATGCCGGTCTGGTGAGACGAGTAATCAAGGAAAACTCAAGTGAAGAGCTATATTTTAATGGTCTACCAACTCTGCCTATGCCAGTGAAATGTAAGGATTAATGCGTATACACCTACCCATAGCAACAGAAGTATGTTTTCAATATATTTTCGGTGCGTGTGTGGAATTTCCTCCGTCTTCCAATTCCAACGGCTTTCGTAATGACAGTGTTCTCGCGGGCGGCTTGTTATAAATGACTGCTTCTCAAACTGGGAGAGACGTTGGAAAAAATTCAATGAAAATGAAAAATGAGACACTATTCATGGATGTGATCGTTTTATAAGAAAAAATAAACTTTTTTAAGTCTTTACAAGTAAATATTCAAGTTTTGGTCCAAAGATGTTCATCTGGACAGTTCAGTATCGCTCCTGAATAATATTTCTAAAGTTTCGTTTCGAGTAATCCGAGTTCATGTGGAAAGAAAGAAGGAAGTATATATATATTTATTAAAGAATATGAACACATTCAAAGAAGTTACATGATGTTGGCGGTCTACTCCTGTGTGCCTTACTTCTCTCTTTGCTACTCACCGGCGTAGTTTTTCATATTATTTTAGGCTGATACTGGTCGCACTGTGGATCAGGTCAAATTTTAATTCTCGTAGTCCATTTATGGGTTATTAACTTTTTTTTGTTAATTATTTCATATACAAGCTTATGATTGACGAGTTTCTTGTGATCTTCTTCTCGTCATACGCCTTTCCGAAGCCATTGTTGAGAGGCCTTTAGTGTCTATGCTAATAAACTATTTTCGTTTCATTTTATTTCATTAACCAACCCCACTACGAGTATTAAACTGCGAGAACTGTCATCTTCAGTCCGTCTACTTCCAGTGAACATATTAAAACCGAAAACCATGCTACAAGTCTCAATATCAACGCGATATAAACTTTTATAACGAACCAACTCCACAAACGCTACACAAACATGATAGTTTTGAAGATGCGAATAGAATGAAGTTAATCTCCCACTTCGATTCCACGAGTTAAGACATAGTTTAGTGCCGAGACAAATAAGTTTTAACTAAGTTTGCGAGTTGTACAGTGTTCTAGATCATTCAATGATATTAAACTCCTTTCTAGTGTCTATTAAAGTGGCTGTTTTCAATGGATTAAGAGAAAGGAACTTCTTATGATGAATTTGTTACTTCATTAACCCATTACTTCCCAAGCGTCGAAAACATTGGAATTTTTTGATGAAATCTTTAAATTAAGTTCATAATACGTTAAAAAAATTATATGACAAAAAAAATTCTTTAACTCTGAGTCAGCCTGTCCTATAAATATGACAATGGGGATATAAATTATATTTTGTTTTTATTTGTATTTGTATATTATATATATTTGGTAGAAGTCTAAGAATCAGTTTTATGCACTTTGAAGTTGGTTACTGTTTTCTTTTACGGTATATAAAATCGGAACATAATGCTTTTCTTGAGGCAACAAAAATGATCACTTTAAAAAAAATACATTAAAATTACGTAAAAAAAACTCTTAATAGGTTAAAAAAAAATTGAATATAGTGTCTTAAAAATAGGACAGTGGGAAGTAATGGGTTAACTAATAGGGTATGAATGACGTCTGCATTATTTAATGGGTTGTCTTAAAATCAGTTATGAAGAGCTCCTGAGTTTGATTCCTGATAGAATTAGGTATTTTTGTGTTACATTTATACAAAATATAATTCCCAATAAACAATTAGACAAATTGATTGAATACGGCATATTCGTACATCAAAAGAGCAAACTTCCTTCTCATCCATCATTTTGTTGTATTTTCATGAATTTTAACAAAGTTTAAAAGTCACTGGATGTCATCGCAGCATTCAATTCAGCAAAAATGACAGTGACGCATTGGTTTTGTTTGCCAATAGAGCACAACGCTAATCCGATCGCCGTCACTCCTGTTCAATTTATGTCAAACGTTAAATATAATTTATTTCTCATTCGCAAACAACAATCCCCGTTAAACACGAGCGCTAAGGTTCAGATTTATGTGACACAAACCCTCTGTCTATCTCATTTGACGGCGTGATGTGGAGCGAAACAGACGTGTCTCATTTTGGAAAAGAAGTCCTGCTTTTACGACATTTGCTTGAATTTTATCACTCTTTTATGATGTTCCGGTAATTTTGTTCAAAAGTGGACGGAACATATATTATTTAAGCTACCAACGCGACGTATCCACATAATCATAAGGTAATAAATTGATTACTTATCAACAAACAACTCTGACGTCTATTTTACACTAGTAAGGTTAACTGGTAGATAATGCCGACTGCATTAAGTTCGCTTATGTGAAATTTCTTTTTTTTTGCAATAAAGAATTTATTTATTTGGAGTCGTTATATTTTTCACTAATGGTACTCATACACTCATATAAACAGAATAAGAATTTATTAAGAACATAAATAAAATGTCGTAAGGCAAAATTTGAGTATGGAAATGTTAAAATACTAAAAGAAGCACTTTTCAGAGGCGCCAAGTGTAAAAACTTGTCATTTCCCTGCAACGTTCCCATTGCCACTGCCGACAGTAATGCCTAGGAACTGGGACAAGTCTACACTGTCACTTTAGAGTAACGTGCCGTTCATTTGAAAGAACATATTTTTATGCGTTTACTTACATAAAGTCACAAGTCCACAGACATATATATATATATATATATATATATTTTTGCCTTTGGACTTCTACATATAAAGTTTTTCGAAAAGCTCCTGAAAAAATGCTGAAAAAAAAAATCAGTTTCTGAAGAAAAAAACCACCCCCTAAGACGTCTACTTTCTGAGAAATAGCAATTTAAAAATCCTGAATTTTTCAGATCCTGAAACAATTCATGTTCCTGAACAAAATTGTCGTTTCGTACAAATCGGCACTAATGTTAAGTCGATAAAGAAAAAACGAATGAAGGTTATTAGGTCAGCCCATTATCCCAGGACAGTATCTGATATCACTAGCTTACCTAATAAAGAGCAATCACTCTCATAGTGGTGGTTACTACTATAATAATTAAATAGTTTAAAAAACTAAAAAAACACGCGCGCTAGCTTTATCTCTTTTACTCCACTACACAGGATCTATAAAAGAATGTATAAATCCTGGCGGTCCTAATAAGGAGAATGGGAAACTGTTATTAAATTATTGCATTGTCATCGATCCTTAATACGTATGCAAAGTTTCAAATTAATCAGACTTCTGGAAATTGGTGACAATTATGCTCAAAGATTCCGTTACATACATACATACAACCCAAGCTAATAAAAGCGTGTTAAAAAGGAAATAAAAATAAAAATGATTATGCCACCATAACTGAGTAAATACAATTTATAATTGATAACCCGGTACTAATGTATCTTTGTACATACTTCGGTACCTATGTACGACACGTATCACAGTGGTCGGAAAATCGAGGTCCCTAACCGTAGGATTTTTTTGTCACGAAATTAAAAAAAAAAATTGGTATCTCTCTGGTATACCTCCCTTTGATTACTAATTAAGTATGGAGTATATGGGTAGAACCATGCGGGAGAAAAAAAATATTTAGTTTTTTTTTGTATGGGAGAAAATACATTAAGTACATTTATTTGAAAACAAATAGAACTGAAGGGCTGGTGCTTATATGGGCTATTGTACCATACACGGCGAACAAGATGACACACAGATCATGCACCTTTAGGCGCCTATTCGCATTTCACAGCCTTTTGAAAATTTGAAATTTCGTGAAGTGATTTTACAAATTTTTGACGTTATTAAGTGATAATACCGATCCCTATGAATAAAAAAAAGGTGTGTGTGCGATTCATACACGATAGAAGTGAAACTTCAGTAAATCGAGAAAAGAATGAGATGAATATATATACCAAGGGTAGGATAATTACAAAGTTTATTCGTTTAAAAATGAAAGTATTTTGATTAATTTTAAAAGTTTTATTTAACATAATTACATAATTTATTGCTCAAGTTCCATATTTTAATTTTATTTTAATTTTTTTTTAGTGGGGTGCCTTCGGAGCCTCTTGACTTTTACATAGATTAGTTTTTTAAAATAGAATACGGAAAAAAAAATTTCGGTTCCTGAAAAAAATCCTGAAAAATTTTTTCAGATCTTGAAAGAGCTTATGATTCTGGCCAAGATTGTCGTTTACACGAACTATATCGGACGTTTACTTTCGGAGATACAGCCAATAAGGCGAGCGGCGGACCCCCCCCCCCCCCCCCCCCTTCCCCCTCACCCTTGTATCAAAAATCGCGATCCACTTAAGGGATATAGTCATAAAGGCGAGCGTCGACCGAAGGTCGACGCGAGCCGCAATCAATTACCCCCCCCCCCCCCCCACCTCCTTCATCCACCAAAAATCGCGATCTACGTAAGACATATAGCCATAAATCGAGCGTCGACCGAAGGTCGGCGCGAGCCGCCGCCGATTCCCCCCCCCCCCCCCCACACCCCCTCGCCATCCAAAATCATAAAAAATCGAATAGGCCTCCAAATTTCGATCAGAATAACCCTTTACGCGGTCGCGCTGACGTCATCGGTTGTCGAGATATCGCAAAAACAAATTTTGAAATTCGCGCGCGAAACGTCAGAACATGTCGCATTTCCGTTACATGCATCCGCGTTACATCCGGTTTGAAATCACAACGATTCTAAAGAAGTTTCACTTCAAAAACACTCTTGAAATAATAGGCATTCATATAATAAGTAAGATAATAATATACAGGGTGGAAATTTCGAAGAAAAATTTTAAAAATTTTTAAAGTGTTTTTACAAATCTTTGACGTAATAAAATGACAATACCGATCGATATACCTCCCTTTGGTTAATAATTAACTAAGGTGTATATGGGTAAAACCATGTGGAAGAAAAAAAAATTGTGTTGAATTTTTTTTTTGTATGAGAAAAAATACATTAAGTACGTTTATTTCAAATTAAATAGAGCTGAAGGGCTGATGCTTACAGGGGCTATTGTACCTTACATGGTGAATAATATGACACACAGATCATGCACCTTTAGAGACCTATTCGCATTTTACAGTCTTTTGAAAATTTGAAATTTCGTGAAGTGATTTTACAAATTTTTGGCGTAATTAGTTTATTTTTATTTATTTATTACTGCTCCCTGTCTATTATTTCAAGAGTATTTTTACTCATAAGGATCGGTATTATCAATTAATAACGTCAAAAGTTTGTAAAATCACTTCAGGAAATTTCAAATTTTCAAAAGACTGTAAAATGCGAATAGGTCTCTAAAGGTGCATGATCTGTGTGTCATATTATTCACCATGTAAGGTACAATAGCCCCTGTAAGCATCAGCCCTTCAGCTCTATTTAATTTGAAATAAACGTACTTAATGTATTTTAAAAAATTTAAAATTTTTCTTCGAAATTTCCACCCTGTATATTATTATCTTACTTATTATATGAATGCCTATTATTTCAAGAGTGTTTTTATTCATAGGGATCGGTATTATCACTTAATAACGTCAAAAATTTGTAAAATCACTTCACGAAATTTCAAATTTTCAAAAGGCTGTGAAATGCGAATAGGCGCCTAAAGGTGCATGATCTGTGTGTCATCTTGTTCGCCGTGTATGGTACAATAGCCCATATAAGCACCAGCCCTTCAGTTCTATTTGTTTTCAAATAAATGTACTTAATGTATTTTCTCCCATACAAAAAAAAACTAAATATTTTTTTTCTCCCGCATGGTTCTACCCATATACTCCATACTTAATTAGTAATCAAAGGGAGGTATACCAGAGAGATACCATTTTTTTTTTTTTAATTTCGTGACAAAAAAATCCTACGGTTAGGGACCTCGATTTTCCGACCACTGTGCGTATGTGCGTCGAGTGCGTTTAGTTTAGCATAAGACAAAGAAGCAGAAACTCGTCTAGTCCGCTCACATATCGCTGGTGACCTAATTTATATGATTTGTATTCAACCCCGGCGGCGACCTTTCATACAGCGACACGCATGCCGGTGGATCGCCCTTTTCAATTTATTACACAGCCTTTCACATTACAAGATGTATTTTTGTCTACATAAGGAATGGGTTATATCTCCTTTTGAATAATAATACGGTACACGAGTCCGCGGGTTCTTTTCACTTATGTTTGCGATTATGCATAATATTTTCAAATTACATATTATTTATGTTTATTAGGCTGTAACTGACGAGTTACTTGTGGTCTTCTAATCGTCATACGCCTTTCCGAAGCCATTGTATAGTCTAACGATGAGCAGGCGCACGCCTTTAGTGCCTATGCTAATAAACTAATTTCATAGAAGTATCCGAATATAACGGTATTACGAAGATATGTTTTGACTACAGTCGTTTGTATGTAGTGAAAAAAAAAAACTATATAAAAACAAAAGCAAAGAACCGTTTATAAATAATGTAATAAACTAACATTAAATGCAATTAAAAATATGAATGAAGCTAGTTAATTTTTAGTATGAAAAACGAAAAAAAAAAACAGTAAAACCCAAAGAAATGTATTTAAGTCCAGAGTTTCCTAGTTGGACGTCTAAAAAAGCAAATAACAAAACGGGCGCGTTTCTTTGTAGAAATACTTTAAACTAAAAGATTATCCTCGCTGTTTTCATTTAAAATTCTTGTATTTATTCAACTAATTTGTTGAATGCTACATGCCTTATAGTTACGTTATGTACCCGATCATTCCGTTCGCATTCCGGCTTACTTTCAATGGCATGTGCAATGGCCCAATCCCTCGCATGTGCCGCTGTTTCACCAATCTACATGAAAATGTAACTGATATTGATTTATTCTACTTGAAGCCTAAGACGTCCAAGTCCATTTTGCACTTGGCTTTTTCGTAATGAAATGAAAATCGTTTATTAGCATGGGCACTAAATACGTGCATTTGCTCATCGTTAGACTCTACCGTGACTTCGGAAAGTCGTATAGCGAGAAGAATATCACAAGAAACTCGTCAATCATAAAATAATAATAATAAAAAAACTGAATTTTAACACAGAAAAAAAAGTAAATAACAATTTATAAATGTATATAAAATACATGTATATGTCCTATAATATGTATATAAAATACATAAAAAAATTAATAATATATAGCTAACCTATACCTACAACATTAGATTCAGTCAAAAAAATCCTTCTAGTAAGCCAACAGTAAGCCAAGCTCAAACACTAGTTAAACCACGCATTTCCATCGCTCATGTCTATACTATTATATAAAGAGGAAACATTTGATTGTTTGTTTGTATGTATTGAATAGGCTCCGAAACTACTGGACCGATTTGAAAAATTCTTTCACCATTAGAATCGTAAAAAATCCCTGATGAACATAGGCTATAGAATATTTTCAATTGTTTTTTAAAGAAATATTACATTTTAAGTTCACACAGTGTGGAAGGCATTCTCTGTTGACTGAAATATGAAACATATTCATAGTACGCTATATCTTCATTATTACGCAGACGTAGTCGCGGGCAACTGCTAGTAATCAATAATTTTATAGTAAGTCGTAGTGTTCGAAATTTGAACAGGCTAGCATCGGTATTAATAGTAATCGTTTTTAATGTATAACTTGTCTTCCAATATAACTTATAACTTAAACTGTTAGGTTAGCAAATATAACTTAGTTTATATATTTGTTATTGTTATGAGTGGGTTTGTTAACTGTTTGTTGTGTATGTTCAAGATATGTACGCGTAGAACATCAGCCCAATCCATCGAGGAGATTTGTCATGGGAAGAGGTCGACTTCTTAACACTAGGTTTACGGGACGCGTCCATTTGATGCATTTTGACTTTTATCAGAGAATTACCAAAAACTGTTTAAATTTTTATTTTATCTCTTTGTATGACTTTTATTCATTGATCGAGGGAAATATATATTGAAGTTTATTTTCTTTAAAAGTGTTGAATTACTGAACTTGTCTATGTGGTATACCTATCGCTACGATATGCGTCAAATTGACGCGTTTTAGTAGAAGTAGGTATATAGCAAACGTCCTTAAACCTAGTGTTAAAAATAACATTTGATATCTTTATAGTCTTTCAAATAACTATCTAGTGGGTTATATAAAGAATTGGGAACACTGAAAAAGAGATTAATCGAAAGAATAATCTCTTTACTAATATAAATGTGAATGTGAGTTTGTTTGTTACGTTTTCACACAACAACTACTTAACCGATCATCATGAAACTTTGTACACATATTTTTGGAGGTACTAGAAGTAACAGTAAAATAATAATTATTTTTTACTATAGTTTCCAATTGACTATAGTTTCAGCTGTTTGGATTTTTTCTATATTTATTTTTATTTCCGTCTGCCATTTTTATATATGCAATATAAAACTATTTGAATTTTTAAGGTTAGGTATCATTATTATGGTTAGATGCCACTTTATTACAGAAGTGTGATAGGCATTGTCTGTTGACTGAAATATGAAACATCTTTAAACTTCATAGTACTTTATTTATATCTTCATAATTACGCAGACGTAGTCGCGGGCAACAGCTAGTAATAAATAAATTGACATGAACATGTTTTTCTTTTAAATGATAAAATGTATCTAGTGATAAAAGAGTCCATGAGTAAGAGGTTGTTTCCACTATGCCGGCTTGAGGAGAAGATGCTGCACTCTTGTAAATGACGGTCTACCCACAGACAGAGTAGACTGCGCTAACTTAATAGAACATGTTCAAGAAAACAAATAAAAGCCAAACGTTTGTTAGTGGTTTTCGTTCAATTGAGTGCGGGATAAGAAATAGGAGACATTTTTGAGCAAAAATTCCAAAATCACTTGGCAAAGTGCCTGAAATAGTGGAAGATGAAAGCCGAGCAGAGATTGTGACGCGCCCAGATCAGTTTTACAGTAATAGTGGATTCCATTCGATGTCAAACACAACTACATCGACACAACAAGAATGTTTTACTTATATAAGACTGTCAATATATAAAATATAAATAAAAGAGTGTAAAGGGTGATTCTGATTGATATATCTCTGAAAGTGGACATCTTAGGTGGGTGGTGTGACCGACAATTTTGTACAGGAACATGAATTCTTTCAGGACCTAAAAAAATTTTCAGTATTTTTCAGGATTTTTTAAATCACTATATCTTCGAAAGCACATGTCTTAGGGGATGTTTTTTTTTTCAGGAACCGAATTCTTCCAAGAATTAAAAAAAAAACTTTCCATGTAAAATTTCAGAGGCCGCTCGCAGCCGGCGTCGAAGGCAAAAACACTAGTTAAAAATATAAAATTCATTTTACTAACTTATGCTCTTACTAATACAAATGCCTGATATTATTGTCGTTCCAGGTTCAATTCCCCGTTGTTAACCCTTAACTGTGGACGCGCGTCTAACAGACCACTCACAGTTTGTAATTATCGTATTTATTTTAAAACAACACATGCCGAAATATCTTTAATTGCTTAAAATATACAACATAATAAATTTGATTAAATATATACTACGTCGTTAAACTTAGTATCTCTAGATAATAATTATTGAATGCACTATCTAAGACTAGTTCTGAACATAGAGCATGATTGTAACTAGAGTTTTGTATTTTTGACCAAATAAAGACTATTATTAATAATAATAACAATAAAAGTAATAATCATTATAAAATTTTAAAATTTCGTTATTAATTTGACCTTGAAATATATCAGTCTGTGGGACCGCTCGTCCATGAAAATGTGATAATAAAAGAACGTTTACGTTTTAAGGTTAATAATATAAATTTGGTCTATATATTTGTGACGTCTTTGTTCTGATATTTAAAGCATCGAACATATGTATTTATGTATTTATCCAGCTCTGTTTTGATGTTAAATTGTGAGAAATTCAAATGAGCGAGTAATCTCTTCCAAATCGGCTCAGTATTGTTGTTAATTAATCAGCAGACAACTTCAAATTGGGTCGAACGGGGATTAGTTTAATACCCATAGGGTTTACAAAACACACCCATGCATTCGAGTTGATTCCTCACTTCTACTTGTTAACCTTAGCTATATTATTTCTTTTTACCAAATGTGCCACAGACAAGTTACAAAATTATTTACTTGACTATATACGTATATAAATTATGATTAGATGGTAGTTATGTCTTTTGAAATTGAGTATGAATTGTATGATGGTAAGTGAACTTTTATTTCCATAATACGTACATCAATAAGCACGTATTAGAGTTTCCTTTATTAAAAAAAAAATTACAAATCACCTGCACGAGCAGTCTTTTCTGTGTATAAATAAAATTTCAGTAGTCACTTTTGGGTATTGGTATCAGCACCAAGGGTTACACGGATAAGTGAGAAGTGATCTATTTGAAAATGAAATTCGAGAGAATCGAGTCAGAGAGAGTTAGTACATCGAGTTGACACATCACTAGTAAAAGCTGTAATAGAAAAAATATAAACATATATTTATATAATGCGTATGTATGTTTAGAGAGACTTGTATGAAATAATATTGCTGATTAAAATGGATTAAAAATATAATTATTATAATCAAAAAAGATGACACTGACAGACTAAACGTCATAACCTCAAATCTTCTTAAATAAGTATTTTGGGCCTGTAGAGTCGACCGCCACGTGTATATAGATTGGATTTTCAGTAAGACGCGGTTAATGTAATGAAATGCACGCATAATTGCATTAGGGTTTCCGCTTCCACTATCAATGCATTAAATTGACCTGATGTCAACACGTTTGCACTAATTAACTGCACAATATTACTCATACCTACAATATACATGGAACATATAACATGTGACCTTTGTAGACGCCCCGGGTTACATTCCCGGTCGAATCAAATATTTGTTATCATAATAGATCTACGATTATTAATTAATAACAAAAAAGTAGGTATTTGTTTCAGGCTCCGGCGTGCAGGATATCTATACTAAATATAATAAAGAAGAAACATTTGATTGTTTGCTTGTATGTATTGAATAGGCTCCGAAACTACTGGACCGATTTGAACCATTAGAATCGTACATTATCCCTGACGAACATAGCATTCAAAAAAGCGTTAGACATCCTTATGAAAACTTCAATAATGTAACCCAAAGTGTGAAAAATAATCATTATATTGCGTACGCTGCGGAAATTATTGACAATAGAGCAAAGTGATGTACTACAGTTTTATAGAGGACATCAATATCTACAAAAAAAAGTCTGCGATACCATATGTCTAACTATTACAGTTATGTCACAATAACTGTTTTTTCATGTTAAAATTTAAACTTCATAGTACTTTATATCTTCATTACTACGCGAACGAAGTCGCATGCAACAACTAGTCTATATATATAAAACTCAAAGGTGACTGACTGACATAGTGATCTATCAACGCACAGCCCAAACCACTGGACGGATCGGGCTGAAATTTGGCATGCAGGTAGATATTATGACGTAGGCATCCGCTAAGAAAGGATTTTGATCAATTCTGCCCCCAAGGGGATAAAATAGGGGATGAAAGTTTGTATAAATCTTATTAGATTTTCGACTGATTGAACTGAAATTAAAGATTGGAGTTACTGTGATGAAGACGTTTTTACACACGCTAAACAAAAATAAAGCCGCAAAAACTATACCTAATTAATAATAATACTTCTTAACGGGAGCGAAGCCGCGGGCAACAGCTAGTTGTGCATAGTTTGTTTGTGTAGATTCTTCGTTGTTGTATTGAGTATCTCAGAAACCATTGATAAAATATCAATTTATATTTTGAAGCCATATAATAAGAACAATAAACGTTTATTGTTAAAATTTATTTGTACAGTTTGTAAGGTAACCAGAAACCAGTGTAACTTGTAACTTAACTACAATATAACTCAAATTAATGAACATAGTAACACAATAAATAACAAAATAGTCGTAATATATTGGGAAATAAGAAAAGATATATATTTAATTTTATACTTACGGGTGGGTTTGAGATATATTTTATATATTTTAAATAGTTTTTTTAATTTATATTTAAAACTTTTAATGTTCAAAGACTTCTAATGAGAGACTATTGACAAGTGTTGTAACGATATATGATACTTTTTTACCATATATAAAATGCTAGTTCTATGTTAATAGGAATCATTCGTATATGTACTAGCTTTTACCCGCGGCTTCGCTCGCATTTAAGTCATTAAATAAGTATCAGAGATCATTTCAATAGAAATGAATCAATATGATTCTAAACAGCTGAAACTATAGTCAATTGGAAGCTATAGTAACAAAATAAATATTTTTTTAAAATAAAAAGTATCCTATGTTACTTGTAGTACCTCCAAACATATGTGTACAAAGTTTCATGATGATCGGTTGAGTAGTTGTTGCGTGAAAACGTAACAAACAAACTCACATTCACATTTATAATATTAGTAGGGAAGGGATTATTTATAGTTTATGCTGTCCATGTAGTAATAAAAATATTGCTTAATATCTGATGGTGTGGGTAATATGATGTCTGATCTGAAGTAACATTGACCTCTCTTTTATATATATATTTAATTTATATATATACCACGGAGAGTTTATGAACGGGTAAATATTATCAATTTCCTGCTAAGTAAATCCCCAAATTCGGATGTTTAAACGTTCCGTTCGTTTTATTAATTAACTTAAAATCAATATCTGCAAGGCGTCCTCGACCAAGTCACGTCGCGGTCCACAAATTTGCTCACTAATTTATTGCTGGTATAGACCGGGAGTTAGGTATACAATTTACGATAGAAAATCAATTAGCTTGCAGTTTTACAGTGCACTTTTTAAACTCAAACAAAAGTGCACAACTACTTCGGTGACTCTAGTGACTGGTTTATCTTCGTTCATTGTGTCTTTTTTTTTTCATTTCATTTCGCTCAACTAGTGATTTCATCTAAATACATCCCTACTAATATTATAAATGTGAATGTGAGTTTGTTTTTTACTATAGTTTACAACTTACTATAGTTTCAGCTGTTTGGAATTTTTCTATATTTATTTTTATTTTCGTCTGTCATTTTTATATATATGCAGTATAAAACTATTTGAATTTTTGTGGTTAGGTGTCATTTTTGTGATTAGATGCCACTTTATTATTTTACACTTATTTAATGACTTAAATGCGAGTGAAGCCGTGGGTAAAAGCTAGTTAAGTAATAATAAAGTGACATTAACGTCGAATAAAATTTTAGTTGTCTGTTATAAAATCGAAATTATGTACGAAGTTAGTATTTTTGTTAACACTAGGTTTACGGGACGCGTCAATTTGACGCATTTTGACTTTTATCAGAGAATTACCAAAAACTGTTTAAATTTTTATTTTATCTCTTTGTATGACTTTTATTCATTGATCGAGGGAAATATAAATTGAAGTCTATTTTCTTTAAAAGTGTTGAATTACTGAACTTGTCTATATGGTATACTTGTCTCTACAATATGTGTCAAATTGACGCGTTTTAGTAGAAGTAGGTATATAGAAAACGTCCGTAAACCTAGTGTTAAACGCTATACCATTGTTATTTTGTCTGTCTTCAATTGTTTTCGGCATCCTATTCTATAATTAGAAATTTCATTCAACTTGTAATAGTATAGTGTTAAAATAATTATAATTATATATGTGTATGTTCATTATATATTTAGTTTACTTATATTTATGTATTTTATTAATCTAAATTGCATTGAACAATACTATTACTGCTTCTATGACAATTGGTTATCTGGAAGAAATTACTTTTAGTGATAAAATCGCCAATTGCTCTAAATCTGCTTCCTATTGTTGTTGTATTGTTATTATTATGTTTTAAAGCAATAAAGTATTTATTATTATTATTATTATTTTGTAGAGGCTTAATAAACAAATTTCACTAAGATTTAAACAATTGACACTCGACTAAGTTCTGTAAACAATTTCTACCTACATTGGTATACTAGATTTGTGCCTACTTCTTCTCATTGATAGCCAGCATCAGTCAGAGAGACGCAGATGTCGGAGTAATTGCAATAATGTAGCTTCGGATACGTCCTCATCATAGTCGAAATAGAGAGTAAATAAAAGAGCGCAAATGAAATGAATTGATTGGAGCCATTGATAGACGCAGCACTTTATCAGAAAAGTTGTTTCAATTTGGAGTCACACATCGAGCTAGCAAAACGAGCGCAAAAACATTCACGAAAAAGTCAAAAAGTTACGGGAAAAAGCGTACAGTTTCAATTTGTGCTGGAACAGTTAACTATAGGAAATTCGTGGATTAGATAAAACCGCTTAAAGTTTACATAATACATTTTTACTCAAAGAAAACAAACATATATATATATATGTATAATATATATATATATATATATATATATATATATATATATATATATATATATATATATATATATATGTACATATATATGTAATAATATCTAAAATACACATAAAAAATACAGAACCTACAAGAATATGTAAACCCCTACTTAATATTATAAATGTGAATGTGAGTTTGTTTGTTACGTTTTCACGCAACAACTACTTAACCGATCATCATGAAACTTTGTATACATATTTTTGGAGGTACTAGAAGTAACATAGGATACTTTTTATTTTTAAAAAATATATTTATTTTTTACTATAGTTTCCAACTGATCATAGTATCACATTGATTCATTTGTATTGAAATGATCTCTGATACTTATTGAATGACTTAAAAGCGAGCGAAGCCGCGGGTAAAAGCTAGTAGAAAATAAAGGAATTTAAATAAAAACAATTAATTTAAATACTTACATACGTCATACCGCGAAGAGCTCTAGTGACTGACAAAACCCCATTAGTCTGCTGGACTTACATATTTATTTATTTATTTGTTTACTTAAGAATAATATTACATAATATAGTTCTCGATGGTCCCACACTAGGCATTGCCTGTCACGTGGGACCCATCACTTACAAAGCCTTTAATAATTAACATTGCAACTAAAACTATTTTTTTTTATATTGTTCATTAATACATTTAATAAAAATCATTAGTCGATAAAATAATTTCCGTAACTTAATTCAAACCCTGAGCGAAATTAACAAGTAAATCTCCTAATATTCCGTTTTGTGAGAAAACCAACAGGCAAGCGCTATATCATAGTCCTTAGTAGCCCCTCAATAAATTACTGGACAAGCGTTGTGGTGAATTTGCGACTATTTGACCTTTATATTTTGACCTCTTTATTTTTAGACGCATTTTAGACAATACATAGGTATTTAAATAATTGAAGCTTAAATTTTGGTTTCCAGTATCGTTTTCACAGAATAACTCTTCTTGAGAGTTGACGTAGCGAGAATTGAATTGCGAAACTATATGTCAAACGTCGTGTCTGTGCTCTAAATAAGGAAGGAATAAATGGTTGAATTTAATTAAGTTGCAATCTACACGTCTGCGACTATACAATCGAGGCAATTTCCTACGTATTTTTATTATTATTAAACTAGCTGTTGCCCGCGGCTTCGCTCCCGTTAAGAAGTATTATTATTAATTAGGTATAGTTTTTGCGGCTTTATTTTTGTTTATCGTGTGTAAAAACGTCTTCATCATAGTAGCTCCAATCTTTAATTTTAGTTCAATCAATCGAAAATCTAATAAGATTTATACAAACTTTCATGCTCTATTTTATCCCCTTGGGGGCAGAATTGATCAAAATCCTTTCTTAGCGGATGCCTACGTTATAACATCTACCTGCATGCCAAATTTCAGCCCAATCCGTCCAGTGGTTTGGGCTGTGCGTTGATAGATCACTATGTCAGTCAGTCACCTTTGAGTTTTATTATTATTAAAATAACTCGAGTCGAAATCGAATACCAAATTATCTAAGATATTTATTTCACAACCAAAAATAATGAATTTGACATACAATAAGAATGGAATGTTACTAAGTTTAATACGTAATTGAGTTACTTTTAATGTAATCAACATTACACATGTGACTAGATAATTAAATAAACAAATAAACACAAACCTCAATTAGAGGTCATATAATCGCAGGTCAAAACGTATAGGTGTAACGAGTAATCAAAGTTGCGGTATAGTACGAAAGCTGGACGTTCGCTTCATGACTCTTGGTGTAACGCTAAAACCCCTTTTAGAGCAAGATTTTATTAATGATCTATGCTCTATTAAGGAACTCCTTTCAATCTATAGCTGTCGATTAATGCGCTATAAAAATCTAATATTAGCCAATATTGAGCAATACACAATAACGTCTTTTGAAAATATTTTTTTTAATTTAGTTATTTACTTTTAGTAACTGGGCTCCAATGGAGCGCTTCTACTCGTCAATACAAATATAAATATAAATGAAATAAATGTATTAAATTATCGATTATCAATTTGATCTAGCTGCTGTATACTGGCATTGTCCACTTACATACTACACTAATGCCCCGCTTTACGCGAGTGATACGTTCCGGAAAAAATCGCGTTAACTGAAATTCCCGCGACCATAGAGAAATTGAATGACTACATTATGTTTATACGCATTCTTTCGCGTAATTTAATATAAAATTTGAATTTGGCGTTATAGTAAAACCGCGCATAACTTGGCGCGTAAAGCGGGGTATTACTGTAATATCATAATAGTTTATAATATTTTTTATTTAGTTGTTTTATTTAGTTAGTTAGTTTAAGTTCTTTATAATATTTAGTAATATTTGTAAAGTGTATGTTTTCGCGTTTTTAGACTTAACAATTAGCGTTGATATGTAGATCAGTTTTTACATACACATAAACTGATTATAAGATTAGTACGTATATCAATAAAATCAATTACAACCCCTATTTTTCATCCCCAAAAACCAATTAGGTAGGTGGTAAAGCAACAATAGTGTGGATACGTTTCAGTATGACGAGTAGATTAGTTCTTATTTGAAAGAATTTCTGAAGGCGCTCGACTGAATAGACAACTTGACCGCCTCTATTGCCTTCCAGAGGCGTATTCTAGATAATGTAAATATTGTATTCACAGATTTTCATTACCATGTTATAGTTTAATAATTGTGAATTGAAAATAGAAAAAAAAAACACCCTATATATAATACTCTATCTAGTAATAACAATAAAAATTACAACCTTCGTTATATAAAATAATTTGACATTTTAGGATTTAAGACATTATAGAATTTATGACATTGACATCATAGTAAATTTTAATTGTATTGAATCATTTGCTAGTCATGAATAATTTGTAAAATATGTGATACTACTAACATTACTTAGAACTTAGAAAGCTCAATAAAGCCAAATAAAACGTATATTTAATAGGATAAAATCGATATTATTTATTGTATCAAGAATAAGGGATTTTGATCGTGTGAAGGGTAAAATCGTATTTGCCGATCGAAACCTTTGTGTATAGAGGTTTAATTAATGAAAGGATGGCATGTTTACGGTGTTCGATAGCTTTGTTACAGTATTCTATATATACCTACCTATTTTATTTTGTGACTAGCTGTTGCCCGCGGCTTCGCTCCCGTTAAGAAGCATTATTATTAATTAGGTATAGTTTTTGCGGCTTTATTTTTGTTTAGCGTGTGTAAAAACGTCTTCATCACAGTAACTCCAATCTTTAATTTCAGTTCAATCAGTCGAAAATCTAATAAGATTTATACAAGCTTTCATCCCCTATTTTATCCCTTTAGGGATGGAATTGATCAAAATCCTTTCTTAGCGGATGCCTACGTCATAACATCTACCTGCATGCCAAATTTCAGCCCGATCCGTCCAGTGGTTTGGGCTGTGCGTTGATAGATCACTATGTCAGTCAGTCAGTCAGTCACCTTTGAGTTTTATATATATAGATTATTCTTTAACGAAAAACGACCTTTTTAATTGTATATAAGCTTTGCTACTATATTCGTATAAGTAATGGGTTTCAAAGGTATAAACCTGGGTAAGTACATATGGGTTTGGCAGTAAACATTTGTCGATGAGAACACATTGATAGAAAAAGATGCTGCCGAAAACTCTTGACCGAGGGATGAAAAGTATATATTCAAGGTGTACTTGTGTGAGTAATCCAGAAAAGGGTTGAGTGTGGTGGAGTAGATAGTCACGTTTCGTCACGTCAATATCTTAGGGGTTATTCTCGAAATCAATTCGTAACAATTGCAATTTCAATATAATCCAATTTCAGTTTTGTAGTAGTATGTATGAAATACTACTTGGGGTTACAGTAATGCCCCGCTTTACGCGAGGGATACGTTCCAGAAAAAACTGAAATTCCCGCGACCATAGAGAAGTTGATGATTACATTATGTTTATACGCGCTCTTTCGCGTAATGCGGGGCAATTGAGCGCGAATTGAATTTCGCGTAATAGTGAAACCGCGCATAACGGGGTCGCGTAAAGTGGGGTATTACTGTATTCGAAAACACGTTCTAACATCTAACAAAGATTTTATATTTAACACTAGATTTACCAGACTAGTCAAAATGACTGGTCTTGCACGATCAAATTAAAATTCCTACTGCATCCAACATTTTCTTTAATTCTTCTAATCTTCTTTAATCTATAACAGAAGAATTACTTTTATGAACTTTATATTATTTTATATATATTTGTAACAAATATATACTTTTTTTGGTTTTGGTAGAAATAGGTATATTTAAGCTGGTAAATATAGTGTTAATTCATAAATAGTTTTAAAAGAAAAACACAACACACTTACATATGTATATGATTGTTTTCAACGAATTACAGAAAATATATCGAATACAAAATGCTACAGTAAAACATGTTAAATTAGGTTATATTTTTACACAAATAATGCATTTTCATAACAAAAAAGTGACAAGAATAAGAAGCTAAACCTTTCTTGTTATAATTTATTGACTGGCCGAGGAGAGGCCGTTCTATGAAATATTATATCGGCCACTGAGACCCTTCTCTTGGCCGAGTAATGTATGTATAGATTCTCTACTTTACCTAACTATAATATAACCTACGAATTAACAATTGAATACGATTCGGAGGCACAGGTTTACTGAAAAAATACTGCACTAGTCATATACACATATATATAGGCATTGAAACGTATTTGAAAATAATTTCACTTCATATTTGTTACTTCCACATGTGTTTTAGTTAACTTACATTTAAAATAATAATAAAAACAACATATAAATAAGCTATATACATAAATATATATATATAGTACTCTTAATCAAGATATTTATTTCGCATAGGTCCTTAAAGTGTTTTGCTTTACAGCGAAAAGAAATCACAAGCAACTCGCCAATCATAGCCTATACAATATAATGTTAGTATGCATATCAAGTTAGGTATACAACCAATATAAATAAAATACAAATTAACACCACTACTTGTAGTACAGCTCTTCTGAACAAAAGTGGACTTAGTATGGGTCTACACATGTTTAATCATCAGTAGGGTTATAAGAGACATTGATTGTCATAATTCAAAAAGAATCTCAATGTAATAAATAACTGATATTATTCAATTGTGGAATTTATGACTGACATTTCCATTATAGTAAATTTTAATTGTATAGAATTATTTGCATGCCATATACAATATGTGATACTACTAACATTATTTTAGGACCTATGTTACTAACCATGTTTATGTCAAATAAATGAATTTGAAAGTTTGTATCTACGTACATACATACGTACACGCATCCAACCATACACATAATCATATCGTCTGAAAGGTCGATTAAACCCTGTGCAATTTTTGAAAGTTAATTATGTATGGGCGTTCATTACGACAATTTTGTGGTAAAACATTATTGCGCTTTTCTGTAATTGGATAATCGACATCAGCAGTGCGGTTTGTGTCGCCGTTGTCAATAACAACCAGGAACATGTACGAACATTGGTATAAACTGTCAGGAGTAATAGGCTATAATGATAGAGTGGTAGACAGACTGATGATGGCATTAGCCCAGTATGCCGTCCTGGGGAAGTACCACCACTTTCAAGCAGAACACCCGTGATCGACTTGGAAGTAGCCGGGATAACGAGAGGAATGTGAACTATTAATTTGGACAGAGCACATTCGTCTCCTCAGCCGGCATAGTGGACATCTGTCTGTGGTAACAGTTGTCTATGCTCATGGACCGCACTCTAGCTTAACATCAAGTTAACATGAGTTGAATATGTTATAAACAAAGTAATGTATTATTCCCGCATGCTGTATATTACACCACGCTTGTTGTGCATGATTTTTGTTCAATTTGGAGACATTTTAAACTTATTCTAATTTTTAAAATAATAAAGTTAGAACTAGAAAATTAAGCCAAAAGACTATACTGATAATTATTAGCATGTGATTTATTTTTTATAATAATATTTTTCATAATAAATACTAAAAGTAGTACTTATGTAAAAAATAGACAAAAGTACATGTAGCTAGGTAATATGTATAATGGAAAAAACATCCTCGTCAATACAAAGAAACATTGAATACAATAAATCCATCGAATCCTTGTTCAAAACTAGTCACTCATAAATCAAACGCACACCGGCGCAATATTTCATAAAACGCAGACTCCTCAGGCGGACCAATAAATTGCGGGTACCCTTACACCGAATCTACCGTCCGACCAAGCCTCTCTTCAGAGCGAGATATCCTTCGATATTTACTTTCAAAACTTATATTTTTTATCTTTGACAGCTTATAAATTATAAATATTGCTATGAATTTTCTTCAGTAGGTATATATTCATGCATTTAAAGCTAAAATTATAACAAGGTTAGGTTTTTTTCACTTCTACGTTTAATTAGGAGTATTTCTCCAAATAAGTAGTCCAGTTAAATCTCACCACAAACCCTGAAGGAAAACTCAAATAGAAAAAGAACATTTAGTTTAAATAAATTCTCATTGACACTAATTATCTGATTGCGCAATGGAACTGAAACCGCTGATAAATTCTACTTCATTTAACTGCACGAAGTAACAAAGACATTGCACATTGCTTGCTCAGTATACCTATTCGTATTGCATTTAGAACAGCCGACTAGCTATACACGTGGGCTTTACTATCACAAAATCTCCAATATACCTAGAGAGGATACAAGGAATAACATCACTAGCTCACGTATATAAGTCCAGCGGACTAATGCAGACAATCACTCAAACAAACTGAACACAGACGCTTGTTACAAATCCATCAAGCTACCTATCCAACCGACAGACATATGCAACTATAAGCACTGTCCTCTCACATCCGGGTAGAGAACTAAGAGACGATCACTCCTTGACTCTTACCTATCCTACATCGTTACTACCCAGGTCTAGTCTCAATCCCGCCCTTTTGGCAGAAACCCTACTCCGTTCCGCTGTAATAGCCGAAAAGCTAACAGCAGAAACCCCGAAAAAATTCCAGCAGACTAAAGCAGCTTAATCAATCATTAGCGTTCTTCGTGATAAGACGTGCCATTATCTTTAATTAGTATAATTATTTTCCTATATTATTAATTTATCTATCCTATCTTGTTTATAATAATTTTTAGTGTTACTTAATATTTGTTTTTATAGAAATGTTCGTACCTTCATTACTCTAGACCAGCGGTTCTCAAACTATTTTGGCGAAGAAAAAAGCCTTAATATAATTATAAAAAACTGATTTATATGCATTTATGAATAATCATATTGCAATGTAATATTTAGTTGGAATATTTAGATGTAACCTTATAATCTCCCTTGGTAGGTATTTTTTGCAGTATTTTAGCCCTAGGGTTCCGCGGAGCACACTTTGAGAATGGCTGCTCTAGACCAGTGATTCCCAACCTTTTTTTGATGCGGAACACAAAGAAAAAGATAAGTTTAAAATATAATATTATTTAATAATATTAATTAACATTATTATATATTTTAAATTTCGTGGCACATAAAAGTGGTTGAGGATCACAACTCTAGACTTTACTAACAATATCTAGGTGTTTTTTTTATATCCCTACTAATATTATAAATGTGAATGTGAGTTTGTTTGTTACGTTTTCACGCTGCAACTATTTAACCGATCATCATGAAACTTTGTACACATATTTTTGGAGGTACTACAAGTAACAGAGGATACTTTTTATTAAAAAAAAATATTTATTACTATAGTTTCCAATTAACTATAGTTTAAGATGTTTGGAATCATATTGATTCATTTCTATTGAAATGATCTCTGATGTTTATTTAATGACTTAAATGCGAGCGAAACTATATCTAAATATAAAATAATATCTAAAAATAAGAATAGATGTAAATAGTCGCATCAACCATATACGAATACGCGAATAAAACAAGTCGATAAGGACCGAGGGGCGGTATTCTGCTCCAATTTCGCAGGCAGTTAATAACCGTGCGACTTAAAAAAGTTTTCGTTGTACACAATCAAATAATACTTTTCTTGTTGGGAACACTCGAAAACACTCCGCGACCTAATTTGTTGGGAAGACTTTCGTTTTATATAATTTCATTCCAAGTCCATTCACGGTACACAATGGACTCGGGAAAACAATGTGGAAGTTCTGAGACGAATTCTCTAAGTATATCGGAGTGTTTGGGGTATACAGTACATCTCGACTTCCCAGCGCGTAGCAGATAACACAAGAAAGCGTAGCAGGTACTCGGCTCAATTCATAAAATTAGATTTGAATTTAACAATTTAATTTCAAAGTTGGGAACGCCGACAGCCGAGTCGAAGCCGGAGTTGTATAATTTTTAACAATTGAGGCAATTAAATTAGCGTTCCTGGTCGTGGCTGAGCGATTCCGTTGCTAATTATCGTACCGAACAATATTAAATGTGATATTAAGTAATTTACGGTATAATTTATTTATAATTGAAAATAAACAATTGCCGGCGGACGATGCGGAAAACAATTTTGCTTTCCTTTTTATCTTTCGCTACATTTTCTAATACATGTATTACTTAAAATATATACTGTTTAATAAATTTATTCTTCTTTTTCTTTTATGAGGCTTCAGATATCTATTAAAGACAATTCTGCCAATATCCAGTGTATTCGGGCAACGGCCCAATAAGAAATTATAAAATTTTAATTCACATGTAAACCCTCTTGTCAAAAAACAAAAAACCCAGCCGATCAATGTTTAAATTCAATATATATTATACTAATTGCTTTGTTAAATTCATTTATTTCAGTTATCTTTCTTTATATAGTTTTTAGTAAAATTTATTCTTCTTGTTTTTTTATTTTATGTATTTTTGTAATTTTATTAGAAGTGTAGTATCTATCCCTTTATCACCTTGAGCATGCCGTCCTATCTTATAATTAAAATTTCATTTAGTTTATATAATAGTAGTCCTTTTTATAATATGTAGTTCTAATGTAATTTTGTAGGTAGGCTTTATAAATAAATAAATAAATTTAATAGTAGATAATTTAATTGATAACTAATGATTGAAGTGTCGTTGTTCGAATGTAGAGTGTATGCCGAGAGTCAGTAAGGATTACTCGAAGGATATCGGATCGTGAGAAGTCATTAGAAACACATTTGGCACGAATAACGCTCCCCGACTCATTCCAAAAAAATAACGCAAACTTCCATCGCTTGATAAAATCAAAGTGTGTCCGTAAAATAGCTTTTCAACCATAATTCTACCCTTATCTTGTCTACTTTGTCTATGAGAAATATTTACTACGATTTATCACCAAAATGCTATGCTTAAATGTTATTACTTACGGCTTTCAGTCAGCGGCGTTTTAAACCATAAATCACTCGACTCACGGAATCACTGAATCACTGCAAAAACTGTTAACAATTTAAACACTCTAACCATTTATTGTTCCGCTTAAAATTATACTATTTATTATAATTCACTGTCAATCGCAACGATCTGATTGATAAGTCGTTATTCACACCAATAAATCACTCCAAAGCGCAAACAATCATCGCCACGATTCACTGAAATCCTTCACAACCGCATATTATATTAATTTATTGATCAGAATGATTGACATGTCACTCGGATTGTCATCGTTTCAATTCGCCGATGACGTTCGATGCGAGAAAGCGACCTTCGCAAAAATCACGCGGCAACGGAGAAACCGCGCGAATCAGCCGTCGCTCGGCGCGCTACTGTCGACGGCGCACGCCTCCGCCCGCCCGCCCCGCACCTCGCAGGTCCCGGCTGCACTTCACCACTAAAAAAATGATATAGAAAGCTTTTCACTGTCACTGATCTTCAATAGTCGTGTAAAAGCGCTTTGTTGACCGTTAACATGTTTAGTGAAATTGTGAAATCATAACTGCTCGGAGTAATTGGACGTACTGCGAGAGCCCTCGCCGAGTCGCAGAGCTGAGCCTTTGTCACAAGGAGTTTAATGGCGCCGTAACATTGAATTATGCCTGTCGAGGCCCTTAACGATTTAAAGTTTTGATTTTATTTCACATTTTGCTTTATATAATGCTTCAATGAAACGATTATGTCTGCGGCCTCTCCGAATGTTACTGGCTTACTATTATAAATGTGAATGTGAGTTTGTTTGTTACGTTTTCACGCAACAACTACTTAACCGATCATCATGAAACTTTGTACACATATCTTTGGAGGCACTAGAACTAACATAGGATACTTTTTGTATACTATAGTTTCCAATTAACATAGTTTGTATTCCGACATTCCTATTTGTTTTTTCTATTTATATATACAACTAGCTTTTACCCGCGGCTTCGCTCACATATAATTCATTAAATAAGTATCAATAGAAATAATATGATTCCAAACAGCTGAAACTATAGTCAATTGGAAACTATAATAAAAATCATATATTTTTTTAAATAAAAGGTATCCTATATTGCTTCTAGTACCTCCAAAAATATGTGTACAATAAGTTTCATGATGATCGGTTAAGTAGTTGTTGCGTGAAAACGTAACAAACAAACTCACATTCACATTTATAATATTAGTGGGGATGTTTTACATAATAGCTTGACCTTTATACAATGTATATAAACATTTAAATACATTAATAATACCCAACAAACAATTTCTTATTTATATATTTATAAGCAATACACTTGTACTCGCATATTCGACATCCGCATTGCTGTCTCAGCAATTAAAGCCTACACGTCATCCTTTGTAGCGGAGGCACCTATTTCTTTTGTTCTTCATTCTCTTTTGTTAAAGTGCAAAGTACTCCCAGACTATCAGGCTAGCACTTGAAATAAACGATTGACTTGTTTCTCATTTTAAGGTGCTATCTTCAACACAGCGGTTCTCAAACTTTTTTGGCGAAGGAAAAAGCCTTAATATAATTATAAAAAACTGATTTATATGTATTTATGAATAATCATATTGCCATGTAATATTACGTAATATTTAGTTGGAACATTTAAACGTAACCTTATAATCTCACTCTGGTAGGTATTTTTTTGCAGTATTTTAGCCTTAGGGTTCCGCGGAACACACTTTGAGAATGGCTGCTTTAACATATAGGTTCTTTAACGTGCTGAGCTTATAGTCATCTGTTTTTATTAAAAAAACTAGCAGTTGCCCGCGACTACGTCTGCGAAATAGCGAAGATATAAAGTACTATGAAGTTTGATAATGATTCATATTTCAGTCAACAGAAAATGCCTATCACACATCTGTCGCAAAATTTGTTCTTAGCTATCTACTACCTATAAAACTATCTCCCTGACAAATTTCATTTTTGTACGTGAAGCTGTTTTCGAGATTTTTATAGTATAAATATACTATTACATATTTTAACGTGAAAAAGCAGTTATTGTGACATAACTGTAATAGTTAGACACATGGTATCGCACACTTTTTTGTAGATATTGATGTCCTCTATAAAACTCTAGTACATCACTTTGCTCTATTGTCAATAATTTCCGCAGCGTACGCAATATAATGATTTTTTTCACACTTTGGGTTACTTATTGAAGTTTTCATACAGATCCTTAAAGTTTTTGAAAATATTCTATAGCCTATGTTCATCAGGGATAATGTAGGATTCTAATGGCAAAAGAATTTTCCAAATCGGCCCAGTAGTTTCGGAGCCTATTCAAAACATACAAACAAACAAACATTATATCAGTATAGAAAATTGAAATAAAATGTTATTATAGTAGAATGGCAATAAGTGTTTTCATTAAACGTGTAAGGCTATGGGGACACTTAAATATTTATTTTTATTTATTTATTTATTGGGTCCACAAACAGGGCTCTACAATTAGACTTGGAATTAACATCGTACTAAGCATTATAACAATCAGATTGTAGGCCCTATGCATAGTGGACACAGCATGCATTTACATTACAAAACTATTTACAATTAAAGCAAAAAAGAAACAAAAATACAATCATTCATCAATTAAGTCAAAATAACAATCAAATCAAATAAAAAATATAGTCATTCAAATGTCAAAATTAAATTATAAATAAATAGTCCATTAATTTGAATAACCTCTTTCGATATCATATTAACAACTTAAACTTTACTTAGCGTCATTAGATACTACTTATCGCTTAACCGATGCAAACTCTCGCTTCAGATACGATAACTTGTCGGTTCGTGTTTAGATTACGTGATTTTTCAGATGGTCCAGTTAGTTGAACATAGACATATATAATAACCCTGAAAGCAAGTTTAGACGACAATTTTTATTTATAAAAAATTTCCTCCAAGCGTAGTCATAAAAATACAATAAAATTCAAGAAAAGAAATTAAAATATATTTTTGGTTTATTTACAAAACAGAGTTATTAAAAACAATAATAAAAAAAACAACTCGAGGCAAAAAAATTAGCTTCGTTCAATTTGCGTGGGTTGTTTTTCGGTTAATGTAATACCTACTTCCCAAAATACAGTCCAATTAATGGTATTTTTATCAATTTTACAATATGAAAAAATGTTTAGATAACCACATGAAAACAAAATCTAATATCTTTATTCCGCATAAGGCCTTTAGGCACTTGCGTATATTACTTGAACTTACATCACTATACCTCTCCTTCTGAATAATATTTGTATATATTAAAATTATATATGTGTATGTTCATTATATATTTAGTTTACTTATATTTATGTATTTTATTTATCTAAATTGCATTGCCCAATACTATTACTGCTTCTTCTATGACAATTAGTTATCTGGAAGAAATTACTTTTAGTGATAAGATCGCCAATTGCTCTAAATCTGTTTCCTATTATTGTATTGTAATTATCATGTTTTTAAAGCAATAAAGTATTTATTATTATTATTATAATCGGAATTTACAGAGAACTCATCAATCATAGCCTGTACAATGTTATTTAGTATTAGCAGGTATATTTTAGCTTAGCTTTAAGCTTCAGCATCTAAAAAATTAATACAATTAATGTAAATAAAGCTAGTACTTTAATAATAAACCTAGATAATTTAAAATGTATAAATATGAGTGAAATAAACAATACCTTTTCTTAATACATATAAGAAAGTCACATTACAAGGTGTATTATAAGCAATAAGCAACCCGTTACATAAAAGCTTTAATATGATCCCTTTGAAATAGAAACCTCAAAATGGAGTCTATAATTTAGAAGCAAATCAAACGAAGCGAAATTTCCCCGAGTCCACGGATACTTATAATTTATAATCGAATTCAATAAACGTCTTCGAGTGAAAAAGTTTGACAAATATTTCTCCTAACAAGCGTTTTTTATTAATCGTGTTATATCCCGAGCTTGGACGTCATTAATGTCATATGATCTTTACCCGTACTTCTGATAACTCCAAAAATATGTGTACAAAGTTTCATGATGATCGGTTAAGTAGTTGTTGCGTGAAAACGTAACAAACAAACTCACATTCACATATATAATATTATTAGGGATTTTACTAAAATATTACTATAAATAAGTGCTTATAAATTAAGGGAATAAAGCCTTTAGTTATGTAATACCTACTATGGTATAGTTGAACAAAAAAAGTAGGTACATTCCATCGCTCATCGTTCATCGTTCAAAAGGTGACGTGAGAAAATATTTACTAATTTCCCCGGAACACTTAGGATTTTGGTCCAACAAAAAGTTTTTCTTCGCACAGAATAACTTTTTTTTCTTATAACTTTCGAACTATTGTAATTAGTTTTCTCACTGTTAAATGTTTTGGCATTATTATATAAATGTATAGAAGAATATGACGCGTATTTTATTCAACCTAATAAACTTACATTATATTATTTCCTACGACGCACAGTGGTCGGAAAATCGAGGTGCCTAACCACCATAGACGAGTTTCTTGTGGTATTCTTCTCGTCATACGCCTCTCCGAAGTCACGGTAGAGTCTGACGATGAGCAAGTGCACGCCTTTAGTGCCTATGCTAATAAACGATTTTCAATTTCATAGATTATTTTTGTCACGAAATTTAAAAACAAAATTCATATCTCTCTGGTATACCTCTTTTTGGTTAATAATTAAGTATTGTGTATATGGGTAGAACCATGTAGATGAAGAAAAATTAAGTACATTTATTTGAAATTAAATAGAACTGAAGGGTTGGTACTTACATAAGCTATTGCTCTATACACTATTCCGACCACTGTGCGTTGCAGTAATATAAAAATACGTTTAGCGCCGGTCACGTGAAGAAAATCAAACCCGCGACGTCTTAACGCAAACTGAGGCGAAGTTCGCAGACAACGTCGAGGCGTCCGTAATATAACCCTTTTAGCACACGTCAATTCGAGTTTAGACATTCCGACAATAATTCCCAATCCCAAAGCTGGCAACTGCTCAAGTTTATGCAAGAACCGGCCCCTGTCAGGCGCAGCTCCCTGCTGCCTAAACTTACGAAACTCAATTCATTTGGGATATTTACAAATTCTATTCGCGACTCACCTTATTGCGGGTTAACTCGGCGATTATGCATCGATTTCTCGCTCATCATTCTATGTACCTATATTCGTGTGTGTGATTTTAAAGGTAACTTAATTATTTAATTCAAATTACTTAGTTTCGTTGTTTGATATAAATGTCAGTTACATATGCGTCCTCTCATGTCCATATGCCAAGACCAGACTGATTAAAACGCTTCTTTTTTTTAATTACACCGCTAGTTTATGAAGAACTACTGAAGAATAACAAATTAACTATAGCAGATATTTCGATTGCGATTTCGAAGTTGTTTGCTTATGGAATTAGTTTAAATTTGGAATGATGTTATAAAAATATGATTTATTCTATGTAAATGATATATCATACACGTGGAACATTATTAAACAATTTGTTGGGTTTCAAACTATACTCGTTACTATTTGTGTGAATAAACATCAAAGCCTTAATTATAACAATTCACACGTGATACCTCTATACTGTATACAATAATAGTATGTATGTATATTTCACTAATTGCTCCTTAACACTAAGCGTAGTACACTTGAAGTAGGCAGAGAAGACAAACGCTGCAACGAGGATGTATCTGTGTATTCCATATAAGGCTCTGTCCGTCATTAGACCACAGATAAATTGCTGTAGCAGCCGCCTACACTATTTCATCTTGATAAAACAAGTAAGCTACTACCTTTAGCTTAATCCTGAAATGCGGCTAACATCACTTTCAAATAAGTTGCGCCATCAAACCGAGATAACAGGCTAATTAAAATTATCAAATTTGAAATTTGTTAATGAGAAAAACATCAGCAATCATAAAAGAAGAACGAATTTTTACAGGAAATGAAATAGCAATGAAACTGAAATTCGTGTAATGCCCATAATGAAGTTGGACTTTGAGTCGCGATCTCCGCGGCTCAAGGCGGGACAACTTATTTAATAACTTGCCTTTAATCCCGGCTTCTCTCGGACTTTTAACCCCCTTTCAGTCCGCCTGAACACCCCTTCAGCTCGTAGTTTTAATCCACAAGCTTTTAGGCAACCTCCTATGTATTTTACATTTATTTAAGAATATCATTATTATAACATTTTGATCAGAAAATACTAAATAGCTGACATAAAATAAAATTATGAATATGGTTCTCTTTTTGAATTTATTAATTTTTAAAAATACAATATGCATCACAGCTTTAAGCTTCAAAAAAAGGATTATCAGGAAGAAATTCATTTTGACAAATACGAACTGCAGAGAACATATAGGAAACTGTGACTTATAAGAATGTTTTCTATGCGTGCAATAAATAAATTAATAATATCACAGACACTGAATGCATAAAAACAAAATCCAGTACACACAAGTTGAACTTCCCATGTGGTCAATTTAACTTTACTTATGTAGATAACCACACTCTAATACTTAATGTACAACGCGTCACATTTACAATTACAGATGTACTGCTACTATAACGTATTGGTGACGTGAACTCACAAAATTATACTTATCCAAAAAGCGTCCAACGCGCACATAATACAGTCAGAAATAGTCGATGTATACGTGTACACAGGCTACTTAGTACTAGCTACGCAGTAGCGCGTGCGCTAGTCTGGCTCTCCATAGCTATAGATATACTATTATCATTAGCATGTCGGTGACGCGAACCGAGGATTTTACCCTCTACCAAAACGCTCAACGCGCCTAAAGAAGTTTTCACTTCAAAAATATTTTGGAAATAAATTGCCGCATCCAAAAATTTATAAAAATCGATAAACACTAAGATCCTTGCATAAAGTCTACGATAATTTTAAAGCCGAATGGGGGAAATATCAAATTTGATGGGAAGACGTCACTTGTCCATAGAAATTACAATATATGACGTATCATAGAAGAATTTTATCGCGGCGTCTGTGTAAAGTGGCAGTCGTCTCCACTCAGACTCCTACTGTTAGTGGAAATGAATCGTATACACATCTCCCAGCATCTCAAGCATTGTACAACGTACAGTAATGCCCCGCTTTACGCGAGGGATACGTTCCGGAAAAAATCGCGTTAACTGAAATTCCCGCGACCATAGAGAAGTTGATGACTACATTATGTTTATACGCACTCTTTCGCGTAATTTAATAATAAATTTGAATTTCGTGTTATAGTGAAAACGCGCATAACGGGATCGCGCAAAGCGGGGTATTACTGTATGAAATAAGTTCTAAATACAGATAATAAAATCTAAAGCCTTATCGTTTGTGAAAATTTTCATTTGCTACCTGCACGAATTCCTGTCACGTGTGAATCCTTAGTTTCAGGAACTTATTCAATTAGCGACTTTACGGTTTGCTCAAGTGTCTACTTTCAAAGCAGTCTTAGCCCGTTCACCGTATTAGCCTTCGACTGTACGTAGGTGCAGTTAGATTCTATACTGTTCAAATTCGAATGCCTTTATTGCATGTCACAATTATAATTAAGGTGTCAGTACAGTTTAGTGTCAATGTGACACCCGGTCAGGGCACAGCAATATAATTATACAATAATAATAAACAATATCAATTAATAAACTAAATTTCATTTACTGTTTCGAATCATTGAGGTATTCGTGAATAGAATAAAAGTACTAAATATACTTGAACCTACAAAAGAAAAGTATTTTAGTTGACAAAGTAAATAATAATAATAATAAAAATAGTAGTAGTGTGTAAGTGGTTGTATTTTTGGTATAAAATAAGAGTGGAACAAAGTCTTTGTGAGGTCCTGCCTGAGGGGCATTTATTAAATAAGTTGGGACCTGAAAACTCGAAGAGAGAGAATATTTCAACTTTTCACATTATTTATAGACATTTTATTCAGCAGACGACTGTTTTGCATTTTATAATTTTATTATGTATTTATACCCTAATGTTTATAGGAATGAAATATTATATATTCAGGAAAATAATGCTTCTTAGTGAGAAGAATCAAAAACAAACTTCAAAGGTTTGTAAAATAAAAAGGTGTTTTTTCTAGGAATTACAAAACTGGGAAGTCACCTCCTCTATTCCAGCTTTGAGAAGATGAATCAGCAATATCCAAGTCAACAGATCACATAAATATATATACTAAAGAGAAATGAACAAAAGAAATATCTACACTACTGAATAGTGACCCTTCGGCTACACACAGGGAAGATAAACCGACGGCTCTAAATGGAGTACGTGCCAAAACTATGATCCCAAAATATTGTTATCCCGCAAACAATATAAGAAGTTATTGGAGATAGAGAAACTGTCACTCTCCATTGCTTATTGGTTGATGAGCGCTCTATACAACCTTCATGTGTTAAATGTTATATATACTAATATATAAAGAGAAAACATTTGATTGTTCGTTTGTATGTATTGAATAGGCTCAGAAACTACTGGACCGATTTGAAAAATTATTTTACTATTACAATCGTACATTATCCCTGATGAATATAGGCTGTAGAATATTTTAAAAAACGTTAGGGATCCTTATGAAAACTTCAATAATGTAATCCAAAGGTAAGGAAAAGCGAATGTTATATTATGGCATGATTCAAATATTCTATCACCGAGTGATAATCTTTATTTATGAGTACTGCTCAAGAGCCTTATTGAATATGTTTTTATATCAAGATGAAGAGGACTTCTTTACAATTTACATTACACGCACAAAGGAGAGCGAGCGTTCGTAGGTAGGTAGGTACCTACTAAGAGCAAATTTGTTACTACAATCCGTACATCAGTTTAGGAAAGCTAAAACAAACCATAAATTATAAAGTTTACTAACAAATAGTACGATGATGAATTCAGAACAATCTTTTAATTTTTCAGTATTTGTTAACCTATTTCTGTTTCTAATCCGTCATCCGTAGGTTCCTATCGGAACACTTGGACTTGTCAAAATATAACTATATTTATCAATACAACAATATGCAGCAACGACGACGGCGCCCTCTACTCACTCCAACAACAAATATTAACTACTAGATACAATCAGTTTCGCATACTGTCATTTGCAGCTTCATTCATAGTGTAAAAAGCTTTGACAATTAACATTTGTTTTATACGTGTTTTAAATTGCAATTCATTCAATACTTTCACATCATCTGACAAGTTACAGAGGAAGGTCTAACCTTTTTAAGACGATGAAAGGGCCGCCTGAGCTCATTTTGCTTGTGGCTAGCATTATGTTTAATTGGCTCAATAGGATATTCTGTGACATTTTCTTTTATATATAATAAACTAAGCATAACACTCACATTGCACTCTGTTAAAATGTCCAGCTTACTATTATGAGATTTCATTGTTACAAAATTTATATCTGTAAAAGTGCATCGCACTAGTTAACTTCATACACATATTCAGAGAGCAATGATAAGAAAAATAATAGTAATAATAATCTACTACCGTATACAGGTTTATCCACATCTGTACTTAGCAGAATTTACATAGCCGAGTGATTCACTAATCAACGTTATTTACAATTCGTATTGAGTCCCACAGTACCGACAGAGGCCCGCAGTGACCCCACAGTGACCCCAGCGATAGAGTGCACAAACTTGCAGGTTTTAAACGTATAGTGTTTTAAAATGAAACTTTCTTAATCCTTTAAAATTAACTTTGCAATTAATTAAACAAGTTTCATTTATAATTGAATTTTAAGTTCATAGTTTCCAAAGTTTCAGTTATGAGTAGCTTTATATGTTTATACTATATACGTGTTTAACTGTTTCTAATAAAATAATATATATTCGATTATATATTTAAAAGACCAACTTTTATTGGGCTTATTTTTATACTGAAACTTTTCAGTCATCTGTGCCAGTCTTTTAAATATTTTATTGAAAAATTATATATTATTAAGAAGCTATATTTCTTTTAATTATTATTGAAAATGAAAATTGTTTATTAGCATAGGCACTAAAGGCATGCACTTGTTCTTCGTTAGACTCTACCAAGGCGTATGACAAGAAGAAGACCACTAGAAACCATGTTAAATAATATATCAAAAAAAGGAAACACATATACATATATAAAAATAATAGTAATATATAGATTTATTATGAAAATTTGTATTCCAGAAGCTCACCGTCATCAAATTAAAGGCAACAAAACTTTTTAACTTTAACACACAAATAAACGCGCAGAATATCAACTCTTACAGCATAAATTATAAAGACGATATTCCTGTACAGTGTCAGCAGAGCTGAGAACGTTTATGTACCTACCTAGTCAACAAACTGGATGATCAAGTATGGTGCAAAGTTTCCTTAAGACTTGCTTCTGTTGTGTAAATATTAACCAATAACCCATTACACTATTTGCGTTTAATTAATAACACGTTTCCTCTGCTAACCTGAACAACATCGTAATATACCACATTAATGACCAGTAAAGATAGTCTTTTTTAAATTATTGATAGTCCAGCATATGACCACACTCCGCCTGATGTTAAGCTAGAGTGCCGTCCATGAGTATAGACAACTGTTACCACAGACAGATGTCCACTATGCCGGCTACTTCCAAGCTGATCCCGAAACGCGACTAGGTCACTTCACTTGAAAGTGGTGGTACTTCCCCAGGACGGCATACTGGACTAATGCCATCATCAGTCTGCCTACCACTCTTATTTTTTTAGTAGACCGGAATGTCACCGTTGATGTCTAATTAGACTACTGTAAAAGTGCTCCAGTATACTAGTTTTACGAGTTTCTAACTACAACTAAAACACTCACTTTTCAGCTAATTATTCCTCTTCTGTTTCAGTGGAACAAGCTGCCACTTACAATAAGACAGCATTGAACTCTTTACAACTCAAGCTCTTCAAGCACTATCTTGACACGCAGAATAATGATGCATCAATTATCTAATTTATTTTATGTAAGTATATATTGATATCATATGTATGTGTATGTACTCAGTATTTTATTTTTTATTAATTGCTAATGGTTAGTTGGTAGAGAACTCTAAATGGCATTAGGCTCGCCATTGTGCCAATGTTTTTGTAGTGCACTAAATAATAATAATATTTATTATTATTAATAATAAAATAAAATAAACTAGGTCACTTCTTTAAACTTTTGTATAATAATTTAAATAAATATTATGAATTAAAGCTTTGCATTTTTATTTAAAGTTAAAACTAATTGAACATTTAAAAATAATTATTTAATAATTTCAAATAGTCCAATTATTAAAACAATTTAATAACAAAACGTAATTATTTCAGTTTTGCAGTTATGAAAGCTGTTCGACGCGACGTGGGGAGCTTTTAATGAGTCAACTTTCAGCAACAAAACACAATGATATTATAAAGAAACTTTACTCTACTTAACGTGCACGGTAAAATCAAAACGCATCCCGCATTTTAAATACGTACTAATGTCTCTGCTTACTACTGCTAAGTACATACATAGGTACCAGCTACAACTATATTTAAGTACACCTTCATGTATTTAAGAACTTTTTTAACTAAATGTAACAGAAATATTCTGTTTAATGTAAAACAGCGGTACTCAAACTTTTTTGGCGAAGGAAAAAGCCTTAATATAATTATAAAAAACTGATTTATATGTATTAATGAATAATCATATTGCAATGTAATATTACGTAATATTTAGTTGGAATATTTAGATGTAACCTTATAATCTCCCTTTGGTAGGTATTTTTTGCAGTATTTCAGCCCTAGGGTTCCGCGGAACACCACTTTGAGAATGACTGATGTAGAAAATAACTAAGATGTTTATATCGCATCTGCAAAACTTTCGAAATTGAAATATATACCAAAAACGGCATAAACACCACACATGGGTTTTTAATATTGACCCTTATATAACCCAACCATATCTTTCATCTTCAAGCACAGCATATTAAAAGGCTTTACCAATCAGACGCAATGAAGGTGGTTACTATCCGCAGATCTCTTGCTTAACATTGTCTTCCCTTTTAAAATAATGCCCTTATCTATACTTACTAATATAATAAAGAGGAAACATTTGTTTGTTTGTATGTATTGAATAGGCTCCGAAACCACTGGACCGATTTGAAAAATTCTTTTACCATTATACATCCTATCCTACATTATCCTTGATGAACATAGGCTATAGAATATTTTCAAAAACGTTCGGAATGCGTATGAAAACTTCAATAATGTAACCCAAAGTGTGAAAAAAATTATTAGATTGCGTACGCTGCAGAAATTATTGACAACAGAGCAAAGTGATGTACTACAGTTTTATAGAGGACATCAATATCTACAAAAAAGTCAGCAATACCATTTGTCTAACTTTTACAGGTATGTCACAATAACTACTTTTTCATGTTAAAATTTAAACTTCATAGAACTTTATATCTTCATTACTACGCGAACGAAGTCGCTGGCAATAGCTAGTTCATTAATAATTTCGGAATATAACATTGAATCGAGTGTACATAACCCTTTAAATTATAACTCGATGTTAAAGGGGCTTATAAATACATAATTTCAAAGTCCTTCGATTTTGAAATAGCGGTGAAGATCAAAGGGCAGTTCAGTTGGGCAAGATGGCTTTTGTTGTCAAAGAGATGCCCAGATTATAATGAGCGGAGTTGACGCTAAGTGAAAGTTAACAATTTAAGATGCCAAACGTGGTCGATGCTCGCTTACTGGAACAGACAATATTCTTGTATATAACGATGCCATAAATTCATGAGATTTAAAAAAATTATAAATAAACATAACGTACATAGACTAAATATATCTTATCATACTAGAATATTGACAACACCATCACAAGGCATTCAAACCCATTATATGCTTTTTCAATTCATATTTAAATTTGAATATATTTTTATTATTAGAACAGACAATATTCTTGTATATAACGATAGCTTATACTAAGTGGATATAATATGTAAATACCACTATACATTAGCTAATTTCAATTATTTATTATCTTAAATAATTTTTATTTATACGTCATTTGACGAGCAAAAGCGCTTTATTGAAGCTCACTTACTAAAACAAAATAAATAAAAAATGTATGATATGATATGATATTACACGCAAATGACTGACAAAGTCAAGTCTACGTAATGTGATATGTTTACACTGCAGCTTAAGAGAAGCCAAAACTGTATGGTGCAATAAAAATATATTAAATTTTATTCTGTGTAAACATATATAATGACGATAGGTCAAATAACCGCATGAATATTGGTCAAATAACCTCTCATATCTCTTTAAAGTAACAAACAATACGTTAGCAAAACTAAACGTTCCAATTCACATTATTAAAAGTCAGAATAGAAATACGTCCAAAAACCGCAAGACATTTCGGAAAGGTACCAGACTGCTACGAGCTATAAGGGTTTTAATCAAACCGCATCGACCGACGCTACGAGACGCTACGAGGTGCTACGAAGTGCTACCAGCTACGCCAATGTTAATATATTGATCTTGTCATGGCTTTGTGAAATTAGTTTTTAGCTGTATTTATTATCTAACATATTTACATAGCTTTTCGTTAGTTACTTTAATAGTCTAACTTAAAGAGTCATAAAAAACAGTTAATATTTTTATCTTTATTCTTCCTATATGCATATCTCATAGCTTTTGAAACTGGAGTTAATATAGTCTTCGAATATGTTATATTTATCACACAATAAAAATTACAAATAAAGAACGATAAAACAAGTGAAGTTTAGTCTTACGCGCTATTGCAAGCGCCCGCAACTTTTCACAACTACCCGCAGAACTACGTGATACGAATAATAGCATTAACGAATAATACTAAATAAAATAACAACGAGAGAACTATCAAAAGTTAGATCTTTCTCACAATATATATCACTATATATAGGTACTCATAGGTATATATCTTTGTATGTAGGTGCCTTCACTCGCTTTTAGAAAGTCGAGAAATACTGTCTGCAATGAGTATACTGAAAAATAAAACAACCTTCAGCTATAATGTTAATCCCTACTAATATTATAAATGTGAATGCGAGTTTGTTTGTTACGTTTTCACGCAACAACTACTTTTGGAGGTACTACAAGTAACATAGGATACTTTTTATTTAAAAATTAATTATTTTTTACTATAGTTTCCAACTGACTATAGTTTCAGCTGTTTAGAATCATATTGATTTATTTCTATTGAAATGATCTTTAATACTTATTTAATGACTTAATTGCGAGCGAAGCCGCGGGCAAAAGCTAGATGTTATATAAATAAATTTACACTATACCTGGACACTGCTCTGGAACGCATATTATCTGGTGCATGACTACGTAAGTTTCAATTGTGAAGCTATGCATAAGTTTGATGTGACATTAGCGGCAATCGTAGCATGAAACAGTTATCCAGGTGAACGGGACCGCAGACAACGGCAGTCCGCAGGCTGGTCCGCACAACTTTCACGTCAACCTCGTGCCTCAGTTCCAGTCATTAGAAGGCTGTATCACATACCACAAGTGAAACGATTACCTGTAACTTTGAATCTGGTGAAAGTTTTACAATAATTCAATCAAGAAGATATTTCTAATTTAAGATATATTTGACATTATTATTTTGAGAAACTGATGTGAGATAATAAAGTAGATTAAAATAGATTAAAAAATATAATTATCACAATGCATTGTGGCAATAAAATGGAAAGGAAAACAAGAAAGATGACAGTGACAGAATAAATGTCAAAACCTCAAATCTTCTTAAATAAGTATTTTCGGCTTGTGACATAGAATCGACCGCCACAATTATTTAAGTATTGTAGCATTTAAAAAAAAAATGTACCGTAGGAATGTGGGCAACATTGTTTTCCGCATGGGAGTTGTCAAGCCAGCGTGTCTAACCCAGCTATCTACCATTATTTTTGAGTGCGTTTTATTATAATAGTGATATTCTTTGCAACCAAGTTGTTTCACTCCAAAATCTTCATTACTCGTGTCTTCGAAAACACCCCCGTGTTACAGTATTTTATATTTAATAAATTTAAAAGTTTTTATTTTTTTAAATTTACAAATATTTACTACCATTTACGATTTAACATTTACGAGTTTCTTGTGATATTCTTCTCGCCATACGCCTTCCCGAAGTCACGATAGAGTCTAACGATGAGCAAGTGCACGCCTTTAGTGCCTATGCTAATAAACGATTTTCATTTCATCGTAGTCGTGGCGTAAATTTTCAAAATGTCAAATTTAATTTAATCGAAATAAGCCAAATCGTGTTTGTTAATAACCACTGTAACGATTATGTAATTCCATAATTTAATTTTGACATTTAAATAACTATAATTTTTAATTGATTTGAAAATTGAAAAATTTTTGATTTAATTGTAAATAGTTTTGCAATGTTAGTGCATGCTGTGTTCACTGTACATAGGACCTACAATTGGATTGTTATAATATTTAGTGTGATATTAATTGAAATGAAATGAAATGAAAATCGTTTATCAGCATAGGCACTAAGGACGTGCACTTGCTCATCGTTAGACTCTACCGTGACTTCGGAAAGGCGTATGGCGAGAAAAATATCACAAGAAACTCGTCGTATTTTGTTGTTGCTAGTCTAGTTGTAGAGCCCTGTTTGTAGACCCAATAAATAAATAAATATATTTCACCGCTAAACGCTTCTCTTTCTTATCATAACCATAGGTATAATTTGAGTTGGTAGTTCCCCCACAGGTGTCACAACTTTCCAGATTTGAATAAGTTGTGTTGTTGAAAGGAGATGCAAATTTATTTCTAACCAGAGTCGAGTTAAGCGATACGAGAGTAACCAACTTTATTACTTTTATTTTATTAAAGGATGTATATGCATATATCTATATCGAACGTGATTATAAAGCACCCCTTTATGCGACGAATTGAAAAGTAAATTCCTCAACCATGGATCTTTCCTTCGCGTTGTACACAGATCTTTCTTTGAGACATTCGTTGTCGCTACTCATGCATTTTAGCCCACTATATCCATACTAATATTATAAAGAGGAAAGATTTGTATTTTTATGTTTGTAACGAAACTCAAAAAGTACTGGACCGATTTCAAAAATTCTTTCAACATTTGAATGCTACATTATCACTGATCAATATAGGCTATATAAATTAAAGGAAAAAAAATAAGGATCCTTACTAAAACTGCAATAATATAACCTAAGTTTGCCAAATATTGCCACAAAATGTCTTTCATCGTATGCGCTGCGAAAACTATTGATGATAGAACAAAAAAATGTTTCACGTGAGGGTGTCGCTGAAATATGAAACATCATTAAACTTCATAGTACTTTATATCTTCATTATTACGCAAACGAAGTCAGGGGCAATAGCTAGTTTTTTTATATAGAATCATGATATCTGATTTTATAGATAGAACTGAATCCACAAGGAACAACTGGTACCATAGACCATATTCGCTATACCGGCTTAAGTTTTAATAAAACGTGTCGGTTTTAAGATAGTGAAATATATGTATTGATATACATTTGATGTAACAATTTTGTTCGTAAAGTTCCCCGACACCTGCCAACAAAGAGAGAACTGAGATCAACTTGGAAAATACTTTGTAACCAAGTTCTAGTGAGCACGTGATTCGCATGTCATCATATTCAAACATTTTAACACTTTTTGTACTATATTAGTTTAATTAATAGATACCCATTCAAATGTACTATAGACAAACGGTTAGCTGCATCATCTTAGCCGCTTGGACAATAACCAATTTTTTTACGTGTATTACTTTTCAAATATTTTTATTGTATTGTATGTATTTAAATCATGCCCACCGGTGTACAAGCGGTCCCCAAGTAAAACACGTCGAGTGCCCACCCGTGAGCACGCGGGCCGGTAATGTTGTTGCGGAGTGACCCACCGGTGGGCATGCGGTCTTTAACGTGTTAATATCTAATTGGGTAACAAAACAAAAGCAGAGTGTCTTATACTAACAGGTCGGACAGTGTTTCAGCATAAACTAGTTCAATTGAACATACTAATAAGATAATAATATTTCGCACCTGAAAACGAAGATATATTGACACAATACAATACGCAATTTAGAAAGTAATTTAAACATAATCGCTGATAGAAACGTCCGTACGTCCTATGCTAAGTGCGCCTGAGTAGCCCCTGATGTACTGATAATGTTAGTTGCAAACAAATGTAATAATAAAACCTGCACACGATACAGCCTTAATAACACCGTGAATACACATTCACATACTCGAACATTTAAATACAAACTTGGATACTTGATAAGACATGAAGTTACAGAAACATTAATACGTAGAAAACCACGGCCACGTTTACAGGTAGGCCCGAACTTACTTGTTAGGCTAAAGTTTTAGCTTCACGAAAGCTTCGAGGTGCTATAAATAAATAGTTTGCAACCGCTGCCGGTTTCGCAGTTTACAGGAAGCTCGCCGCTTACACACTTCACACTCGCACGATATATTTAAGAACTCGATATATCACGATTTTAATAATAGGACTTATTTTTTTATTTTATTTATTTATTTATTATTCAGGAATAAAATGAAATGAATGAATGAAATGAAATGAAACTGATTTATTAGCATAGGCACTAAAGGCGTCCACTTGCTCATCGTTAGACTCTATCGTGACTTCGGGAAGGCGTATGGTGAGAAGAATATCACAAGAAACTCGTCAATCATAGCCTGTACATAAAATAATAATAATAAAAAAACTGAATTTTAATTCAGAAAAAAAAAGTAAAACAATTTATAAATCATATTACACAGTGGTTACAATAAATGTCAAATTAATAACATATATGTATATAAAATACATGTATATGTCCAATAATATGTATATAAAAATATTTTAAAAAAATTAAATAAAAAAATATATAGCTACCTATACAACATTAAAAAAAAATACAGTAAAAAAAAATATATATAACAAATATGGTTTTCGATGGTCCCATCCCACACTGGGTAATGCCTGTCACGTGGGACTCATTACTTACTATTACCAGTTTTTAATTACTAACATTACATTTACATTATATATAGGTACATACATATTAACATTACCTTTTTTCTTTAATTAATAATTAGAGATGTTCCGACTAGTCGGCCACTAGTCGGTAAAGCCGACTATCCGGCTTCTTACTTTGTGTCTATTTCTCAATAAAATGTATGTGTTACTTCCTTGTAAAGAAAATATATTGATGACATTTAACAAACAAAATTAGTATCTTAATTAAAAAACAAATCAACATAATATTTAATGACATATATTGCAATACTGCGTGATGATATTTGAAACTATCGTCAAACTAGTGAGCTGTAAAACTCAAAAAACTTTTTATGTTATTTATATTTGTACACATGTCAGTAGTGACTGAAATTTTAGCGAATCAGCTGTAAATGAAGCGTCACGGGAATCCCCTAAACCGTAGTCGGCTTGGCCGATTAGTCGGCCGGCTAGTCGGCTTATTTACAACCGACTAATCGGCTAGTCGGCTAGTCGGCCAAAGTCATAATCGGCACATCTCTATTAATAATATAAATAATTAACAGTCTCATTATGCATCTATTAAAGCAGCAGTAAAAAGTAGTACTTGAATACAGATGAGGAAATATTACAGCAGTAAGACCTGCAGGATCAGTTGAAAGCAGCTACTAATAAGTCGCATTGGCATTTAGTGGAGAAAGCCTACATCCATCTGCTTATGGCGGTGGTGGATGCTAAAATCATTAATTGCTTCTCTATTGTTTCGGCCTGCTCGCGTTTATTTGTGCTAGATGATAAAGCGGCTTTTATAGACGCAAGAGGCACTAACCCGACCCTCCGACCCGGGAACAAAAGTTACCAGTCGCGCTGTACAAGTTGAGTTCGTGACCACCTGCCTAGCTCCAAGTTTTGGAAAAAAGCCTTTAAAATTGTTGCTTTTTGCCATCGACAGATGCTTCTTGAAAATTTAAAATAGACTACGCTAACAGTTTGATTTTGCCGCAAGAAATTGCTTTTTAAAATTACTTTTTGCTGGTTACTTGGTTTTTACAATAAAACTACAAAATGCATATCACTCAAACGGGATAAACTAACATACCATTTCAATTCAATATCATTTCTCTATTCTTGAGTAGCATATAAGAAAACGTTTTACTTCACATCTGTTCTAATAATGACTAATTAAAAATATCCATCGTGTCTTTACATTTACATACGAATACTTTTTTGACTTGACTGGGACTAGACTTGACTGTTTGATGTATGAACGATGCACATCACAAATCTTAATGCAAATATTAACTTCGACATATCTCTACTAATATTATAAATGTGAATGTGAGTTTGTTTGTTAAGTTTTCACGCAACAACTACTTAGCCGATCATCATGAAACTTTGTACACATATTTTTGGAGGTACTACAAGTAACATAGGATACTTTTCAATAAAAAAAATATTATTTTTACTATAGTTTCCAATAGACTTTAGTTAGTTGATCTCTGATACTTATTTAAATGCGAGCGAAGCCGTGGGTAAAAGCTAGTATTATAATATATTAGAGACGCAGTTACAAGATGCTTCAATATTTGGGGAAAATCCTATGAAAATGTTACCGTAAGCGTTTTCAGTAGAGGGTTAGGTTATATTATTTATTTCCCCATCTCATTACAGATAACCCCTTGTGGTTTGATCCAATCAAACGCGTTCTGATGGAATATCGGTTCAGGTATGTTGGAGGTTGGTTCGTGAGGCTCAGGGGGCTGCGAGAATGATTCCTTATAAGTTTTAGAATGACATGATGATTCCATGTGGGGGTCCCATATTGCTTTTTTGGTAATCTATTTTATATAGACAATTGATTATTTCGCAACAAATATGTTACTGAAACTATACAATTATAAATATGGTTAGACTTAAATTGCGGGTATGTCGTAATATTTTTGACCGTGAGAAGGCTTATATCAGGTACATTTAAATTAGATGATCGGAGAAATTAAAAAAAGCATATACCTACCAGCCATTCTCAAAGTGGTGTTCCGCGGAACCCTAAGGCTAAAATACTGCAAAAAATACCTACCAAAGGGAGATTATAAGGTTACATCTAAATATTCCAACTAAATATTACATTGCAATATGATTATTCATAAATACATATCAATCAGTTTTTTATAATTATATTAAGGCTTTTTCTTTCGCCAAAAAAGTTTGAGAACCGCTGGCATATACTATATTAAAAAAAACAATTATTTAATATACCAAAACTTAAGAACGATTGTTTGCAAAATTTGTAATCCAATTAAATAACCGTTGTTTAAAATTATATTCCGAAGCAGTACTCACTTGTTGTGGGCATAAATACAACGTCGGCATCTCATTTTTGCAAAGTAAAAGCTACTATGTATGTCGGAACCTGCTTTATTCAGTTTTCAGGTAAAAAGTGTACTATTCTGAAATTTTCACATTCATTTTAGATTAACGACCTTCCACCTACGATAGTGGTGCTTTCGGCCCATTAAAAGTGTTAAAAAGCTACTACCCTTTTAGGAACATATCTTACACGAATATCGACCTTAAGTCGAAGCAACAAGGATGTTAAATTTTATTTGTATAATATAATTTGTATATTCACATTCGGTTATACGTTTCTTGAAAAGAACTTGAGTACATAGTGTTATGGTTTCCTTTTTCATATACTTATTATATTTACCATTGATTTTATTATTATAAGTTCATAATCAAGTAGATTCACTGTTTAGAACAAAGATTTCCTTTGTCAATATTATATAGGTGTCTCAAAAAAAATTTAAATTTTTGAAGTCGAAGCTAAACAAAAGCAAAACTTTTTTTTGAGACAGCCTATATATCGATGCATACACACTTATAATTTAAGATATCGTATTTATTTTTAATATATAGCAGAAACAGCCTGAAAAAAGCATCACGATAATATAAATAATGATTTTAATAAGCCTCTCAAGCTAATTCGAATAATATCTCAAACGTGTATTTTGTTTAATTACATACGAAAACAAACATTACTTCAAGAAAACCGTCATTAGACAAAGCGAGGGGTTAATTTTGGAATTATGTCGCAAAAACATCGGTGTACATTTCTCATTAAAATTTTGTTCCCGCGTAAACAGCGCGGATGTACGCAATACGCATGCATGTGCCGGTATATGTGAATTCTTTAATTGAAGTCACATAGAGGCTTTACCTTAAATTAAACAAACATGTACGTATTTATACACAAAACAAAAACCTATCCCTACTAATATTATAAATGTAACTGTGAGTTTGTTTGTTACGTTTTCACGCAACAACTACTTAACCGATCATCATGAAACTTTGTACACATATTTTTGGAGGTACTACAAGTAACACAGGATACTTATTTTTTACTATAGTTTCCAATTGACTATAGTTTCAGCTGTTTGGAATATTTTGTTTATTTATTTTTATTTTTGAGGTTATTTAATGACTTATATGCGAGCGAAGTCGCGGGTAAAAACTAGTATATTTATATTGTTAAATACTAAATTATTCTTCAGGTTTTTAACTAAACCCAAATTAAAAATCATCGCAATCATTTGTTTATTACTATCATAAAATAATTAATTAGAATAATTATGTACCTATATTTAATGAAAACACTCGTCTCATTAAGGCATAGTGTTCTTTGCAACCATCAGGAAAAGCAACTGCATATAAGTTTACTAGAAAAAACTAATTAATGACGTCATATGTTTTAAAATTCAGATAAAGCAATTTGTATCTCGAACTCGGCACATTTACACGCAATTAATGTATGTATGTATCTTCGAGGGTTAATATCCTACATAAGGTTCCATTTGCGTAGACAATAGCGCTTTGACTTTTAACTTTAACCTTTACCGTTTCGCTGAAGAGAATTACGTTTTGTTTTCACAAAAAATAATTGTTTAAATGAGAGATATTCTTATACATAACTAGCTGTTGCCCGCGGCTTCGCTCCCGTTAAGAAGTATTATTATTAATTAGGTATAGTTTTTGCGGCTTTATTTTTGTTTAGCGTGTGTAAAAACGTCTTCATCATAGTAGCTCCAATCTTTAATTTCAGTTCAATCAGTTGAAAATCTAATAAGATTTATACAAACTTTCATCCCCTATTTTATCCCCTTAGTGGGAATTGATCAAAATCCTTTCTTAGCGGATGCCTACGTCATAACACCTACCTGCATGCCAAATTTCAGCCCGATCCGTCCAGTGGTTTGGGCTGTGCGTTGATAGATCACTAAGTCAGTCAGTCAGTCAGTCACCTTTGAGTTTTATATATATAGAAGAGAAGATTTATTTTATGGAATTATGTAGAAATTGAAATTGGGTATACCTTTCTTTATATCGTTAATGATCAATCTGGTGGTTGAAGCAGCGCCCTCTTCCGCTAAAAATAAGCAATGTTGAAAGTTATTCGTGAACTTGTTTTTTTTAATATAAAATGCCTTTAGTGAGTCTTTTAAATTATACTATTTATTATTGAAACTTAAAGTTAATATTCTTCGCTCGCATATAAATCATTAAATAACCTTAAAAATTTAATTAGTTTTATACTGCATATATAAAAATGACAGACCGAAATAAAAATAAATATAGAAAAATTCCAAACAGCTGAAACTATAGTCAATTGGAAACTATAGTAAAAAAATAACCTTATGTTACATCTAGTACCTCCAAAAATATTTGTACAAAGTTTCATGATGATCAGGCTAAGTAGTAGTTGCGTGAAAACGTAACAAACAAACTCACATTCACATTTATAATATTAAGTAGGGATTATTTCACGTATTTGACATCTGAAACTTATTACTAAACCTGAAAAACGAACAATCGGAAGGTTGCTGCTTCATCCACCAGATTGATCATTACTAAGGAAAGGTATACCTACCCAATTTCAAACTCTATATAATTGAATGTAGAAATTTGTTTTGAGTAAAAAAACCGCACCGTGTTGTTTTGTAGCAGAATTTGGCTCGTCCAATAAGCAAAGCAAACAGACTTTCTTAAACCAGATTGCATTTTCGTGTTCCGCGTCCATAATTTAGGCAGACAGAAGGAAATGGTGACAGTAATACCAAATTAAGCAGCCACCCTGTGAATTAAACACGATCGCATACTCGAGAGGCGGCGATGCTTCTTCACAGCACTACATTCATGTTATAATAACACTAGCTGTTACCCCCGACTTCGTACGCGTAGTAATGAAGATATAAAGTACTATGAAGTTTAATGATGTTGCATATTTCAACGACGCCTGGTTAGGTATTTTGCCCTGTAATTTATATAGCCTACTAGCTTTTGCCAGCGGATTCGCTCGCGTTAAGAAGTATTATTATTAATTAGGTATAGTTTTTGCGGCTTTACTTTTGTTTAACGTGTGTTAAGTAGTTATCACCATTCCTGTCGTGGGTCATAATTGAAAACTTGCTCCAGTCATTAACCACATATCTGACAATTTCTGAACGCACCTCCATCGCTCTATCTTGTGTTCCGTACATTAAATAAGAGAGAGCGATGTACATCAAAATCCTTTCTTAGGGGATGCCTACGTCATAGTAGCTTTATGCATGCGAAGTCTCAGCCCGATCGGTTTAAAATTGACAAAGTTTCATACAAACTTTCATCCCCTATTTTATCCCCTTGGGGGCAGAATTGATCAAAATCCTTTCTTAGCGGATGCCTACGTCATAACATCTACCTGCATGCCAAATTTCAGCCCGATCCGTCCAGTGGTTTGGGCTGTGCGTTGATAGATCACTATGTCAGTCAGTCACCTTTGAGATATATATATTTAGAAAGATTTATTTATTAATTATTTTATTGTATTAATGAAACTGTAATTTAGTAGTTGAAAAGAAATATTCAGAATTATATAGAGCACATGAAATTAAATGAGAAATAATCCAGAAAAAGCGATGTGACGTTATAGATCGATTAGAATATCACATTGCACCACGTATTGTTGAAAAAGAAATTTCGAATTCCAAAGTGGAGCCATCTATGAGAAGTTCACGATAGATGGTCCGACAGTTTTCTGTAAAAAATCTTATTTAAGGCGCCATCTGTTGGAGACTTATGAAACTTACGATTTAAAATAGTTTATTGTTAATTATAAATTATTAAGACCATTAATCGAAATATAAACTATCCTATATCTCAAGTTAGACCAAATTACACATAATCAAACAAATCGGTTGACTTGGTGAAGAGTTCACTGGGAACATACATATGACACTGGATTTTTATATATTAAGATATTAATCAGTGATAATGTAGCATTCAAATGGTGAAAGAATTTTTGAAATCGGTCCAGTAGTTTTTGAGACAACTCGTTACAAACATGCAAATATACAAATTGGGGTCTTCAAATAAAACCAAACCTGTATACCTCAATTTTTCTAAGATAGTCAATATTAGAAGTTTTTGTTAGATGTGACTCAGGCATTATACCTACTAATAAAAGTTGCAATGTAATTATTTGCGGCCGCCTCTCGTAGTACGTCGTATCTCCATGTACTGGATTATTTAGTGCGCGTGTTTATTATAATACGATTTTCCTTCTACTTATTTATTATAACTGTATTTAAATTAATATATATACATTCAATTGTCTAAAATCATTGTTGAATAATAAATTATGAAGATATTTTGACATTTCTTCTGTCATCCGTCTTATCTGTCTTCTTTCGTTTTTTTCAATTTTGCTTTGTGATAATTATATTTTTAATCCGTAATAATCCGCAATATTATTTCACATAAATTTCGCCAAAAGTGGTGACCCAACGACTTTCGAACGATGCAAGCGGAGAATAATGCTATTTGCAAAGTGTCAGTCAAAATTCCGCCGATTTGGCGAAAGAATATCGCAACATGGAAAATGCAGATTGATGCGCAATTCGCATGCTGTAATATCACAGCGGAAGCAACCAAATTTAATTATGTTCTTGCTGCACTGGATTGTGAAACTGCCGATTTAATATCAGATTTTTTAACATCTGAACGAACAGCTACCCCCTATACTGACCTAATAAACAGGTTAAGTAGAGAGTTTCAAGAGAGTGAAAGCCGCAAAATTACCAGACTGTTAAGCGAGTTAGATTTGGGCGACAAGAAACCCAGTCAGCTTTTAAGGGAAATGCGTTCTCTTGCAGGAAACCAGGTAAAAGACGATTTTTTGAAAACAATATATCTGCAAAGGCTTCCGGCAAATCTTAGAACTATTGTGGCGTCTAGTTCCGATACTTTGGACAATCTAGCAGAAATGGCAGATAGGATTTTAGATTACTCAAACAGCACATCTTTTGTTTGTTCAACGCAATCTGCGCATCCTGTGGAGCCGAGTTTAATCACACAACCAGATCGCTTATCAAATATTGAGAGTCAGGTAACTGAATTGACGTCAACTATTAATTCGCTTCTTCTGCCACGTTTTCGAGCACGTTCGCGCTCCAGGTCGTCTCAAGCGCGTGGTTATAGTAACTCTTTATGCTGGTACCATCAAAATTTTGGCAACAGGGCTAGGAAATGCGTTAGTCCCTGTTCTTTCGCATCGAAATCTACTCATCAATCGGAAAACCAGTAGGCCTTTCACATGAGGCGACACATAGTGAAATAGGCCAAATTACTAATCGTCGCTTGTATGTCACAGATATTCAAACAGGCGCTCGTTTCCTAATTGACTCAGGTGCTGATGTATCAGTCGTTCCACCATCTATGCAAGATAAACAACGTTTCAACAAACTTGTATTGTATGCAGCTAACGGTAGTCAGATTCATACTTACGGTGAACGACTTATTAAATTAAATATTGGTCTCAGACGTGAGTATTGTTGGCCGTTTATAATCGCTAATGTTCAGCAACCGCTCATTGGTGCGGATTTTTTAAATCACTTTGGTTTATTAATTGATATTAAAAATAAACGTTTAGTTGATAATACTACTAAATTATGTACTGTTACTGTCCCATTTCACGAAACAACAGATACTAGCATACGTTTAATTGATCCTCAAAATAAATATGCCGATCTCTTGTATAGATTTCCCAATCTTCTTAAAGACAATCTTGAGTATTGTGCTACTGATATTGAATTTTATCATACTATTTCTACAACAGGTCCTCCGATTGCAGCTAGAGCTCGTCGGCTTGCTCCTGATAAGTTGAATCAGGCCAAGTTGGAGTTTCAAAAAATGATTGACCTCGGTATTTGTAGACCCTCTAAGAGCCCTTGGTCGTCACCTCTACACATGGTTCCCAAGAAGGATGGTTCTTGGCGTCCATGTGGTGATTACAGGGCACTTAATGCCGCTACAATACCTGACAGGTACCCCATTCCTCATCTACATGACTTTAATAATCGCCTTGCTAACACGCAGATTTATTCTAAGGTGGATTTAGTACGCGCATTTCATCATATTCCTGTTTCTGCTGACGATGTGCCAAAGACCGCCGTCATCACTCCATTTGGGCTGTTTGAATTTTTAAAGCTTCCTTTTGGATTGAGGAATGCAGCTCAATCTTTTCAACGTTATATTGATACAGTATTACGTGAATTAAACTTTGTATTTTGCTACTTAGATGATATTCTTGTAGCGTCTGAAAATGAACAACAGCACATTCATCATTTGACATTACTGTTTCAAACTCTCAGCAAATATCATATTAATATTAATCTTAACAAATGTTTGTTTGGAGTGTCTGAAATTTCTTTTTTGGGGTATTCTGTTTCCGCTGCGGGTATTAAACCGCTACCAGACCGTGTACAAATAATCAAATCTTTTAAGAAACCATCAACAATAGCAGAGTTACGTCGTTTTTTAGGTTTAGTAAATTTTTACAGACGTTCTTTACCATCGACTGCTACTACTCAACAACTTTTGTTTGACCTTTGTAAAGACATTCGTAAACGTGACAAACGTAATGTAGAGTGGACTCCTGACGCGTTATGCGCTTTTGATTCTTTGAAAGACCAAATTTCTAACGCTACCTTACTAGCTCATCCTTCAAATAGTCTTAAGTTAGCGTTACTGGTGGATGCTTCTGATTTCGCAGTCGGAGCGTCCATTAATCAGATTAAAGATGGTGACTTTGAACCACTTGGTTTCTTCTCAAAATCTTTGAGCCCAACTGAAAAACGATATAGCACTTATGATCGTGAGTTGTTAGCAGCATACCTTGCTATTAGACATTTTCGTCATCTGTTAGAAGGCAGAGAGTTTGTTCTGTACACTGATCATAAGCCACTAACTTTTGCTTTTAAACAAAATTTAGATCGAGCATCACCAAGACAAATCCGCCATTTAGATTTCATCAGTCAATTCACTACCAACTTTCAATATATTCGTGGTAAAGACAATATTTCAGCCGACTTTTGCTCTAGACTTTCTCAAATTTCCATGCCTTCTGCCATTTCTTTTGATGAAGTTGCCAAAGTTCAAGCCACAGATACAGAACTAGCGTACTACAAGAAAGCGAAACAAACATCACTGAAACTTACGGCCATTCCATTAGAATCTGGTGCAGAATTGATTGTTGACATTTCAACGAATAAGTCAAGACCTTTCCTTCCGGCACAATTCAGATTCCCTGTTTTTGAAGCTTTGCACAACATGGCTCATCCGGGAATTAGACAATCTATTATATTGGTGTCTGATCGTTTTGTATGGCCTAATATTAAACGTGATGTCAGGAAATGGGCTAAGTCTTGTATAGCCTGTCAGCAATCGAAGGTGACACGTCACATAAGAAGCGAGATCGGCACTTATGACCCTGTGCCTTGCAGATTTTCGCATGTAAATATGGACATTGTTGGACCTCTGCCACCTTCCAATGGTTACACATACTTATTAACAATCATAGATCGCTTCACTAGCTGGCCGGAAGCCATACCTATTCGAGATATTACAGCAGACACCATTGCTCGTAATTTTTTGTACTCATGGATTGCAAGATTTGGTATACCTTCAAAAGTGACTACAGATCGTGGTAGGCAATTTGAATGTTCACTTTTTAAAAGCTTGTCACAACTTTTGGGTATCCATCATATTAAAACAACCGCTTATCACCCTGCCGCAAATGGAAAAATCGAACGATGGCATCGACAACTGAAAGATGCCCTACGAGCACAGATGACGAACGATTGGACGTTTAAGCTACCTGCAATCATGCTTGGTTTACGTTCAATGATGTTGCCTCATTGCAATACAACACCAGCAATGTTGGTTTATGGGGAATCCCTAAGATTACCAGCAGATTTTTTTGATGATAAATACTCCGCCACTGAACACTCAGACATTGAAACCTTCGCCTTTAAACTTAGAGAACATGTTCGTGCACTTAAGCCAGTTACCGTAAAACACCATTCAGCTCAAAAACCTTTCATTCATCCGGATATTTATAAAACAGCACATGTGTTTGTTCGCCAAGATGCCATCAAGAAACCCTTGCAACCTATGTATCAGGGTCCTTTTAAAGTAGTTTCAAGATCTAGCAAATACTTTACCATTGATCTACCAAGAGGTCATGACAATGTTTCAATTGATAGGTTAAAGCCTGCATTTTTCCTAAAAAGTGATGTTGGTGTCAATTCCAGTATTAAAAATCAGACCACTCAACGTAAGGATGCGTGCCACAAAGCCGAGAATACATCAAAGGTCACTCGTTTTGGTCGCAGAGTGCGCTTTCAGGATTAATGATCAACTGAAGTTACCGGGAGGGGAGTAATCTATCGGTAGTGGAATGAAACCCGTACAGAGGTTGGTATATCTATTTACATATAAAGAACATGTAACGTTATTTTTGTGACTTGTGATTGGTGGATAAATTATACAATGATGTAGTAAGTATCCAGACACCGCGTCTATGGTATTTCTCAATAATAAGGCCCACAAAATTATTAATTTCGTATATGGACGTTTAAAGAGGTTTGAATAATGGCAGACTAATAATGGTTATTAGGTAGTACCACCACTTTCAAGTATAACACCTGGGTAATGACCTAGATGTATTTCGGGATTGGTCCTCAGTGGTAGCTCTTGTCTTATGAACCCTTTTAGCTTAACAAAAGTATGAATGTGGTCATATATCAAGATACTATAAAAAGTCTTCGTGATTACATATACTTGTAAAAGAAAAGAAATTTGTATGGAAACTGATTTGCAGGATCCAAAGGCAAAGTAGAGGTATGAGAGAAACATCATCTGGTTACGATAGTTCCGACAATGAAACTTCAACGAACTATAAATATAGCAGAAAATATCGTTCAGATCCTGATTTTAGGATGCAAAATTTACATCCTACGTACCAGGTACGTATCCGGCTCGAAGGACCATTTCGAATATTTGGGTCAATTTATTAAAAAACAAATGAACATACAAATTTTATAGCAGGACTTTATACTAGAAACCACTAAAACGCGACTTGAATGAAACTCTCAAGTCATATTTTACTCTTCGCAGCCCCCGAGCGCAGTACCAGTTGTAGCAATGCAGCAATTAGGAATAAGAGGTGAACCAATGTGGAGTAATAGTAGAAATAAATCAGTCAGTGAGGCTAATTTATTAGGTATCGATGCCAGACCTTATCGGCCAGCGCATTATGGTACTAACAGAAGGAATAGCGTAGCTGATTTAGGACCTGAAAATGACCATCAAAGGTACATGGAATTTTAGAGTAACTTTAATTAGTGACATAGTTTGGGACGAAAGGAGTCCTATCAACAGAGGTGACTGCTGCTTGCAAACATTGTATTATTATTTTTTTTTCCAGTTACCTGATGCCTTCGTCTCATCTCGGTGGTAGGGTTTCAAAAGCCGGCAGTCATCTATCAATGGCACAATCAAGAAAACCTTCTACGCTAAGGCCGGGAGATCATTTAGACGGATACGCCCATTCTGCATATATTTATCCCAATTATTATGTAAGATTGTTTTACCATTGCTTTAGATGGCCTTTAGTACTGGCTACCATCATATGGAAGTCCCATTTTTTTTATCACAGGTAAACAACTTAGAAATAACATCACCAGAAAATAAATCAACATTGTTAGTATCCGGACTTAGTTTTGAAGTAAAATCTGGAGAGATTCTAGCCGTATTGGCAACGTCACAACACGAAGCTACTGGGTTATTAGATGTTTTAGCTGGAGTTAAAAAGGTAACGACAATTCTTGACCGACATGTTTGCACCGACAAGTTGGTAAAATAATTATACTGTTACTTCCAGAAATTAACCGGAGATATAGTCCTCAATGGTCAACCTGTTGCGTCTTCTACATTACGCAAAATTGCAGCGTATGTGCGAAGAGATACGTCATTATGCCCTTCGATGACGGTTGAACATACATTGCATTTTCATGCTGCACTTAGAAAGCCTAGACAAAATCCTTCACAAGTCAAAATGGGTGACAATGATAGGGTATGGCGGTTTTTTAAAATTTGTCTGATTTATGTGATCTTCTTGTGTTTTATATAAAGTATATATTTTATAGATAAATCTTCTGATAGAAGAATTGGGATTAGAACAAGTACGGGACACCAACGTAGGACGCCTGACGCGTTCAGAAATCCGTCGTCTCAACGTGGCTTGTCAGTTACTTTTAGATATGGCTGTGTTGATATTAGACCAGCCAACTAAAGAAATGGATATATTTGACACATTCTTCTTAGTGGAGTATTTGAGAAATTGGGCCGGGACTGGTCGTGTAGTCATAATGTCGTTACATCCGCCTACTTACGAAATCTTTGCTATGTTGACCAAGGTCAGTATTTTCTTTGAAATTGTCTAGTTTTTTTTTCAATCCATTGCATCATAAGTGTATATATGTATATTCAATTTTCCAGTTACTCTAATGCATCGTTTCTCATGCAGTCTGTTGAAAAATAATAAATACAAACTACATATAGGTACAAAAGATTCGTTTAATAAAGAATGGAAGATATATATGCTGAAATATAACTTTTTAAAACAATCTGGTGATATGAGCCTTTTTTTCTTATTTTCTCATGGTGCAAATGGGTTATAACGCCACGTGGCGTTAGAATCCATAACTCTAATCGAAACATAAAACATGACGGTACTAATTTTTATATTTTCGTTCTCTCAGATTAGCTAAATGATTTCATATAATTGCAGGTTGTATTAATATCAGCTGGTCGAACGATGTACAGTGGTTATAGAAGAGACATGTTGCCATATTTTGCATCGATAGACTACCCTTGTCCCGCATTCAAAAACCCATCGGATTATTATTGTGAGTTTTAAAAATTATCTTGTAGATAAAAATAACCAGGTAACACCTATTTATTTACATTTGTTGGCAACACTCTGTTTGAAAGAGTCATTTGACTACTCTAAAATCAATTTGACATATTAAATGTATAAAAGAAATTAACTCTTTTTCTATGAAATCCTATTTAAAAACTTAACACAAGTAAATAATTTTAAAAATCTAGCAGAATTCACAGAGATACTTTCAAAGCTATAGTTATATCAAATTCAAATATCTTTATTGCATGTCATAATTTTAATTAAGATGTCATATAGTTTAGTGTCAATGTGACACCCGGTCAGGGCTCAGCAATATAATATAATACAATAATAATAATAACAATAAACTATTTGAATTAATAAGCTAAATTTCATTTATTGTTTCGAATCATCATCATCATTAATTTCACGTAATTTTTTTGGTACAGTGGATTTAGTAACTCTAGATGACCTATCAGCTGCAGCAATGTTAGAATCTTCAGGTCGTATAGAGTCGTTAGCGGCTGTTTTTAGTGAAGCGCACACGGCTCCTGAACCACCTCCGCCCGTTCCATTGCCAGCACCAACTGACAGGACGCCCGCTATAATGCAGGCCTTTACTTTAATTGAGTGAGTTTTCCATTCATTCCATGTATTTTAATCCAGTACAGTCGACAATCTTCAAATGGATACAGATTGGACTTTGGACTGGAACAAACAATCATTAGAAAGGGATAGCTTAATAAATATTCTTATCGTGTGGAAGTTGAGGCATGTGTGAAAGGAATGCAGATATCTCCTTTGTCTTTCTATCGCTTATATACCTACAAAAACTGTATCCATTTGAAAATCGAATTGTGTACTACTATTATTAAAATTAATAAGGCACTATTACAATTGCTGCATATTATTAAGTATAATTGTATTTTGGCAAGTCCAAATGTTCTAAAAAGAACTTACGGATGATGTAAAAGAATAAAACGATTTATTGGGGTATTTTTTGACAGAATGATTCTTAATTTCTTTCTAATTAATAGTTGTATCCTTTCAGAAAAAGTTTATTATACACACAAATGAATTCGTTAGCGAATCTTATCATTCGTATAATAATAGCTGCCGTGATGTCACTCATTACTGGCACCATTTTTTGGGACTTGTCTTCCACCGATCCTAAGGTATGTTTTTGAAAATATCAAAGGCTTCATTTGTCATAGGTCTCAACTATTTTTAGAGTTCCTCAATATTGTTATTATTTTTACGTCGTAATTATGGAAATTATTATCTACATAGGAGTATTTTATTTTATTTATAAAAGGTTTGATTCTATTGTCATCTCAAGCCGGCGCTGCCTACAGATTTACAGACTCTAGCTTAACATCCAAAATTATTCATTACATTAGATCATCGTTTCTCAAGCGGGGGGTCGCGACCCTCGGGAGGTCGAGTTTGTTTTTAAAGGGGGTCGCAGTCTGTTGAAAAATAATAAATACAAATTACATATACCTACGTACAAAAGATTCGTTTATTAAAGGAATGGGCTTGAAGGAATGAATTTTAGTGTAGTGTTATAAAACTAAATATTAAGATGTAATGTGGGGCCCCCCCTATTCGTGTGTCGCGACATAAGAATTGTTGAGAAACGATGCTAATGATAATAGTTAATTATAAAACAAAGTACAAAGCAAGTAATTAACGTTCTTCAGAGTATTCTTAATCACTTGTTCTTCTTCTTCTTGCAGTTAACACAAAACGATCGCGTTGGTTTTCACTATGCTGTTATGTGTCTGACAGTTTGGCCGGTTTTGTTGTGGCTAAGTGTGAGAGAAGCGAGTTCTATGAGGCATCACGTCGAGAGAGATATTAGAGTGGGACTGTATTCGAGAACAGTCTTCGTTATTGTCGATGTAAGTGCAATAATGACATGCAATGCGTGCTCTATCGACTAATGAATATATTTAAAGTTGCCGCATTTTAGAAGCCTGCGTCACTCGAAATGCGTTCTCTATCGACCAATCTAAGGAAATGAAAATCGTTTATTAGCATAGGCACTACCGTGAATTCGGAAGGGCGTATGACGAGAAGAATACCACAAGAAACTCGTCGCCTGTACATGAAATAATAATAAAAAAAAAACTGAATTTTAATTCAGAAAAAAAAATTAAATAACAATTCATAAATAAATCCTTACTAATATTATAAATGTGAATGTGAGTTTGTTTGTTACGTTTTCACGCAACAACTACTTAACCGATCATCATGAAACTTTGTACACGTATTTTTGGAGGTACTAGAAGTAACATATGATACTTTTTATTTAAAAAAAAAATTTTTTACTATAGTTTCCATATTGAGTAGGTAATATCTGATACTTATTTAATGACTTTAATGCGAGCGAAGCCGCGGGTAAAAGCTAGTAATAAATAAATGAAACATATATGTAACTAATTGTTTAATTTTCAGCAATTTCTAGAACTATGGTCTTCAGTATTAGTTTGGCTTGCATATTTAGTACCAAGTTACGCTATGAGCGGCCTCTACGCACAGTCATTAGATGATTATAATGGGTTCTATTTTTATTTAGGTAAGTTTATTTTTACATCGTTACATTGACGAAAGATCCAATTTAAATAAATCCTCCTGTAATCTTCTGACCAAACATTTAATCTCAAAACAAAATATCTCTTAATTCTACTATTGATTTAATTCACTTATAACTTTTCTTCATAAATATGTACGTATTTAAGTATATATTATTATGTAACGTAAGTTATGTGTATATTTAGTTATTATTTTCTTTTCATTGCACCAAATATCACCGCTCACACCGACAAAGGTAAGCTGGTAGATAATGCCTATGAGAAAATTTTCTTTGCAATAAAAAAATATTTATTTATATTATTGCGCATGTATTTTAATTTATTTCTTTTTAGGTTACATGCTCTTATATCTAGTGAGTGTACAAATGTTAGTGCGAGCCACAATATTCTTGATACCAATGGAGAAGACGGCGGCCATCATGTCGGGTTTTCTAATACTACTCACAACACTAGTGAATGGCGTAACGTTGCATCTTAGTGATGTGCCCGAGTATTTGAAATGGCTAAGCTATGTCTCCCCTTCGAGGTGGACCATACCAGAGTTGTTGAAGCGGGAGTTGAGTGAGAATGCTTTGACTGTTAGCATAGACCCGGATATGACATGTACTAAACCGGTATGTATCAATAATATAAATGTAAGGAAAGGGTTTTGTTCTAAATTTAAAAAAAAAAGAATCCGCGCTGAAATTATTTATCGACCAAAGCGTATGCTAAACGGTATTCAATAAATGATCATTTCTTTTGTGGTAGCTAGGAAACTGGTCATTAGCTGATTATTGTTAAAAAAATATTGTTTATCATTTCAGCGTCCATATCAAGATATCATAGTACAAAAGACACCCTGCCCACCGCCAAATGGTACACAAATATTATCAAATTACGAATACCTGAAAAGTGATAAAATTTGGGAATGGACTGATGAAAGTTTTCTAATAGCTTTAGCCGTATTTTACGGCGTATGCGCATTAGTAGCAATATTTGCTTTCGTTATTGATTGTACAAAATATGTTAAGTCTAAGGAAAAACGCATGTGGAGAGGGCACAAAATTACTGTTAACACACCCTAATTGGTTTGAAAACTGGTTTCATGTGTTTACACACTATACCATATCTTCTTTATAACAAATTTATCCAAATATATGTGAAATATTGTAAGGGATAAGCAGAAACGTTGGAAATAGTGTGATTTGTACAGTAATGCCTCGCTTTACGCGTGGGATACGTTCCGGAAAAAATCGCGTTAACTGAAATTCCCGCGACCACAGAGAAGTTGAATGACTATATTATGTATATACGCACTCTTTCGTGTAATTTAATAATAAATTTGAATTTCGCGTTATAGTGAAACAACGCGCATAACGGGGTCGCGTAAAGCGGGGTATTACTGTTATCCTGTTTTAATTTTTTTTGTAATACAATTCAACCTAGGTATTGTAAAAAAATCATTGAGGAATATCTAAAATAATAATGTAATTTAAATAAATTTATAAAGTGATACCTGTAGGGTAAGCTGTTGTTAAGAAAGCTTATAATATAATCATGTACTTAGTTTTAAAGTCGTATAACTTAATAAGTCTGAAATGTCTTCCATATTCAAATTTATTTTCAGCTTAGAATAGTGTCTCCATTTTAAATGCCTCCATCTGTATTTTAAATAAGATTAATTAAAATAATTTGTAAATACAATTATAATAATCATGGTGCCGAATTTTAATATTAATATTATTTTTTATTAATTTAATCTAACACTGCCTTTATTTTTAATTATTTTGTCTTTTTTAAAATGAAATAGTTCATTTTATAGAAATGTGTTTTGTCTTAGTGCAGTGGTCGGCAAAGTGCGGCTCTGGTCCAAATATCCACGGAGCAAGCACATTGTTCGCATTAATAAATGTTTATTAACCCTTTCCACTCCAAGCCTTTTTTTTCCACCAGCTCCACGCTAATATTGCGTTTTTTAAATTTTAGGTGTTTTTCATATTTTGTAGATAAAATTTGTTTTGTTCTTATATGATAAACTTTATTTTATGAGTAATTACAGGATACTATATTATAATTCTTAATTCTAATCTTTATAATCCCTTTTAAAAATCCCACCTTTTTTAAAATTGTCCGCAAAAAGAAGTATTACACTATGTCGAGTGACACTCGACATTGGAGTGGAAAGGGTTAAGTATGAAATTTAGTTTTATTTAGTGTAATAAAAGTTTACTAAACAAGCAGATTTGGCTCCCAATTTGTTTTTTTAATTGTTGAAATGTTCATATTTGGCTCTTTGACAAATAAGTTTGCCGACCACTGTCTTAGTGGTATATTCTGAATTTTAAATTAAGTGATGTATTTTTCAGCTCCTATTGTTAAGAAAGATGAGGGGTTAGACACATTTTAGTAAACTGAATTATTGAAATTAATTACCGTTTAGTTTTCACAAAAAATGCATAATTTTAAAATGTATACTTACAATTCTTATTAAAAAGCCATATCATTATTTTAATTATTAGGTTAGAAATTAATTAACACATGGCGTTCAATTATTTTTATCCTGTAATTTTTATTATAGGAATTATTCAATTTTAAAATAATAATAATAATAATAAACATATTTTACGAACAAAAAGTGTTATTATTTCTACTATATCTGTTTTAGTGCTATACCAACATAATTTACACTAAGATTTCCAAGATAACAACTGTATAGAATTCATCTTCATAAGTCGATAACAGGCGGAAATGGAGTGATTATTCATGCTTAATAACTATTGGTTTATCGGTATACCTACCATAGAATTGAGTTGAAAAAAAAAATTCTATTTGGGCTCTATCAACTAATGAAAATTGTTCATTGAATGAAGGCTTTGCGACATGCGTTTCAGAAAAACCGTACCACCCACATCCGGAATACGTTCTTTATCGACCAATGAAAGTAACACTTAAAAAACAATTGCGATACGACGTTTCACAAATAAAAGAGGTTTGTAGTGATACATAAATTTAATTAATTTTAACATCATAAACCCTGTGATAAAATTATTTGATTTCATTCTAATATTTAATAAACACTCGCAGGTACAACTCAATAAATTAAATATAAAAATTTAACTTAACAATAATAATAAATTAATAATTTAATTATTAAATACATTCCAAAAATATAATTAAAATATTCAATTCAAAACATTTCCACTTCTATACATGACATTTGATTTTTATTACCTAAGAATTGAATGCTACATCATTTCACATCAGTATTAATATACAAAAGGTACTATGCGCCAGCGACTACAGAATATCAATTAACATGAAACAATTCATGATATTTCCTGCAAATTTCACAGACGCAAGGCAATATTTTGAAGGGGGTATTATTTACCCTACTACATTGAATTTCATCTCTATTTGCGTCAATATAACGGCTATCCAGTAACGTTTTAGTACATCCCATGGAGCCAGTGCAACCTTCTCTATCCCCACCCATTGGTCGATTTATACTCTGCAGAAGAGATGGGTCCCTGTTATAGAAAAATAATTTGATGTTAATCTGGTCAACTACTAGCAGCCACTTTACATTGACTGGGCACAATTATGTTATAGCTATTGTCTTACTTAACACTAGATTTACCAGACCAGTCAAAATGACTGGTCTTGCAAGGTCGAATTAAAATTCCTACTGCATCTAACATTTGCTTTAACTCTTTTAATCTTCTTTAATCTATAACAGAAGAATTAGTTTTATGAACTTTATATTATTTTGTATATATATTTGTAACAAATATATACTTTTTTTGGTTTTGGTAGAAATAGGTACATTTAAGCTGGTAAATCTAGTGTTAACATATCCTATTTGATTTCAGTTAGAATATCACTTTGTGTACTAATAAGTTAACAAGGTATGCTAAAACCTTTTCAAGCTACATGAAAGTGGTGGTAACCCAAACTAAAATACTAAACTAATAATCCGCCTGCCTACCTATAAACACATTTCTATGTTTGTGAAGACTCATAGATAAACTTATTTACCACAAGACATATAGCTTACCTTGGTCCACAATGATAAGCATCTTTAAGATGACCACTGCATTTATTATCCAAATGTTCACAAGACCTGAAAATATAATATTACACTAAGATTACGAATTCAATATCTGGTTGAAAAAATACTTATTTATATGTATAATAAAGTATTAATAAAAGCAAATATTTTCCATACATTTATACCCTTTATAGTGCATGTTCAAAGTATTGTATAAAAGTATATACAATTCGTATATATAATACAAGTTTGTCCTGAATTAAGTTAATATAGTACCTTTACTTTATAGACCACATTGTAGCGAACACAAGTGACGTAGAAAAAGTTCAAGATACACAATATAGATACAACAATTTCAATTGATCAAACTAACCAATTATCATCATTCCGAATATTTTTCATCCAATTATATTCTTTTGGTGTTTCAACATTAAATACGTTATATGTTTTATCATTACATGACTTATTGACAGCTGATGCCGGTCTACTTGTGGAATTAACCATGCTGAGAAATAAATCACATTTTTTTAAATAGTATAGACATGTGATCTTTAAAATGCACCATGCGTTGACTAATGACTGTTATATGCCTAATTTTAAAAAAAGTGATTATTTATGAATTGAAACTAGTACAGTGGTTCCCAAAGTTGACTGGGCATGTAATAAAAATTCTGTCATAGAAAAATGGGCGTATAAATATTGATAATGCACTAGTAGCGAGTCACGGAACTACTTAATGCCGTCTTTTGTTTTAATTGGAATGACAAAAAATAAGAAGAAAATACAAGCATTAACGATAGGAATGAACGACTCTTCTATGAATACATATTACATTTTGGGACCCATACAAAATATTCGCTCGCGACCCATTGGTCAATTAAGTTTATTTTCAGAGCTTACCTAGGTCCACAATGCTGTGCATTTTTCATTTGCATATTGTATACTTTAGCTAAGTTTTCACATGACCTAGATTTGTAAAAAAAAACTATTTAACATAAAGAGAAATCATAGCAGAATCACATTAGATTTAAATATATTAAAATCAACTTTAGAATACGTATAATATCATACCTGGTGGCAGAATGAGTTCGCCTTCTGCCAGCTGAAGATTTCTTCATGCACCTATTTCTGAAAATAAAATAATTTAATAAAACACAATATTTTATTTAAATAATAACTTGAAACAACACTATAAGATACAAATGGCGATTTTTAAATGAATACAGTTTAAGCGATAGAGAGAGAAACAATAGCAGATTCGTGAATGACAAAGAAGATATCTGCATCCCTTTCACACATGCCTCAAGTACAACAAATGAACGCAGGCGACATTATAAGAATATAGTTATCCCTTTCTAATGATTGTTTCAATCTGTATCCATTTCAAAATACTATACCAGTGTTTAAACAAAAATTGTCTATGACAAGCATTAATGCACACATAGATAAAGTTGCAGGCCACTAATTAATCTATTTTTTTTTTAAAACTAATCCACATTTAAGAAACTCACCTATGATACTGTGATGAATGACAAACTTGCTTCTGCCTCGAACTATCATCGGGATGAGAGCATGAACATTTTATAAGTTGAATGTTATTCATGGGAGCACCTTTCGAATGCCACACCTCATCTATACGTACTTTCGTCGCTATTTCTATTTTAGGCGATAGGATGCCCTTAAAAAAAGAGAAGAACATTCTAGAAGCAACTTGTAGAAGATATACATATAATTAATTGTTTCAGGCGTTACTTTGCGGAAATCCGTATTAATGGAAATTATTTTGCTTATAATTCCTGCTACATTAGGTCGATGAAGGAAAATAACCTCCACCAACATTCAATAACTTGTCTCGACACGTTTCACCACTTCACGTGACATCATCAGGATATGTGTGGTCGCTTCGATCAACATATAAATCTTTTATAATGTATGAACTATTAGAACAAAGCACCTAGACCTTTTGAGTAGACCAAACTATGCCTATTCTTAAACTAGAGCTTGATCTACGAGATGAGATAACTGCTACCTCAAGAAATAGTTGTATACAGTGTTTACTTCCATTAATATTAGCAGGGCAACTATCAGTTCTAGCTATACATTTATAGATTAATTGTAATTTGGATACTAAATATATAGAAATCCAGTGTACTAGTGTTGTGTTATGTACAAATGACAATCTTCAAATGGATACAGAATGGAATTTGGACTGGAAGAAACAATTATTAGAGAGGGATAACTATATCCTTATCGTGTCAAAGTTGAGGCACGTGTGAAAGGGATACAGATATCTCCTCTGCCCTTCATGACACTACAATCGTTTTACTTTCTATCACTTATATACCTACAAATACCATATCCATTTTAAAATCGCTATACAGTGGACCTCCGGTAATCCGACAAACATTATGCAGGGCAGTGTCGGATTATCGAATTTGTCGGATTATAGAGCACTGCCTAAGACCCCCTATAGTCTGGAATTTTTTACAAAAGAGTTCCTTGTAATCCGACAAATTACATATGTATCTAATGATAAGATTCTATATGTTATATTGTAATATGTATTCAAAGTCATGTCGGATTACAGGGGGCGCCGGATTAGACAGGGGCCGGATTATCGGGGGTCCACTGTATATATAATACATTAATTGATTATTAAAAAACCAATTACTATATTTAGTACACTTAGTACAGAACAAATTAGGTTATACTCTAGTTGTTTTGATACTATAATAAACTTACTGGAAAATCCTTAGCTCTTCTCATTAATAAATCAACTCCATCATTAGAACATGTATTAGGTGGGAATAATACATCGTTTAGGTTACCTAGATATTGTGCTAGTATTATACATTTATCCATAAAACAATCATCAGACCACTGTACTAATTCACAGTATATTGTTTCGTTTCCTAAAACAAATATATATATTAACCATGCCCTCTCTCCATACTAGGCTATTATTTACTGAGAGTACAGTAATTTAAAAATTTTAACGCCTAGAGAGGGAAAACGTATGTTAAGTTCCCCTAAAAATACATTTCTTATTTATGGTCCTTACTCAGAAACAGTCAGATGCAGTGGCGGCCTTACCGATTGCGAGGCCCCGGGCGGCAGGTCTTTGTGAGGCCCTTTGTCCTTCGTGAAAAGTATATGTGCGCGAAAGTAGATCGGGTCGTTTGGTTTATTGAATTTGTCATATTTGACGAGAAATGCTACAGTTATACAATTAAATAAAATTTGAGTTTTTACATGTTCATCAATATCACATTGTATATATTCTATATATCTATATTTTTTTAAATTTGCTTGGGTTGTTGCGCGAGGCCCCTGCAAGAGTGAGGCCACGGGCGATTGCCTCATGTGCCACCCCCTAAGGCCGCCACTGGTCAGATGAAAAGTATTTATGGACTAAAATATGAGAAATCATGAGAGATACATACTTAACAAACAACAAATATTATTAGCAGCACAACTTTCTTGAAATCGTTTCTTGAAATAAAAAACATCTTTGAACATCAATGGAAAAACTGGCGGTAATGAGCAAGTTTGGTATGTCGTGCCCAAAGTATATATTGTTAATGATACTTTGCCATCTTGACACAGCCAAACTCCAGGGCATGATACCTAAAAAACTCATATTAAATGGATTTTGTAGCAACGAAACAAATTATGTTAAACAAAATGCTTACTTTTTGTACTTCTACTTCAACAGTTAACTCGATAATTTTAGGCATTTTGAACACGACATTATTTAAGAATCAAACTACACCAATTGATTTTCTCATGATTATAAATAATAAATAAAATTTAGACTATTTGATTAATTACATTTACATTTTAAGGATTTATGTTGACAGTTGTCAAAATATTTTGACGTTATTATTGATTGGTTTATTACGTTCTTCTATCATTATCATTGGTTAATAAAGATTAACTGACGTTGCTGCACAGCTGATTTTTGTTGTCATGGTTACAGAGGTGATACAAATAAACTAAAAATCTAGGTTAATGATATCTAATGAAGGCAATTCTACCAATATCGAGTATTCTAGTAATAGTTCAACAATAAATTACAAAATTTTAATACACACATAAACTATTGAGTCTTAAAATATAATCCAGCTAGGCTCTTATAGAAAAACTGAATACTAAATCTTATTGTTTTTATAATTATTTATTTATTAATACTAATTTTACAATTCGTTTCATGCACTTAAATTTATTTTTATTTTGATTTTTAATTGGTAACCCTAAAAACTGTCAAATGCCAAAATTTTCTATCACGTCAAACTGTCAGTATGCGGGGAGATAATTGCGATTTGGTTTCAGTTTTATTATTTAATTATGGATATTAAATAATGTTAATCAAACTTATTTTTAATTTAGTACTCGCGCAATAATAAAATCATGTAACGCACACTAAAACTTTTGATAAATGGCGTAAAGTAGGTGAGTAATTCTCGATCCCCTAAGCCAGACCGGTGAGTCTTCCCTCAAATACACTGTTTTTGTCCATTTTATGGTGTAATACATATTGATACATTATGATTGTTTGGTTTATATGATTAAAATAATATAAACTTCATAATAAATGCAAAATTTGCACTCTGATCGCCCCCTTTTCTTATCATATGGGAAGTGATGATACTGCATATTTATTTAATCCTATTACATTTTATATCTACAATTATTCCTGAGATTTAGTAAAAACGTAAAAGAACACCACAACGAACTAGAACCTAACCTATAACAATTCACCAATACATTTCTTAGGGTTGTCAAATATATTGTAAAACCTATCCTTAAACAGTACATTAGAAGTTGTATTGTGATAACCCTAGCAATAATAGGTCACAAGTATGTCGTAATAATAAGTACATAATGTTTGTCTCAAGCCTAACAACCACAATTGGTAAAGTGCTTCTAATAGTCTGTTATAATGGGATAAGAGGATATTTGCAAATTACTTCCTTGAATTACTGAAGTAAGGGTCCGTAGAGGTTATAATGACTTGCAGTACTCGAGAAGTGGTTATCATTTATCATGATTCACTAAGATAGCTTTGATTTACATTTGGCTCTAGCTCTGAAGTTTAAGATATAATTTGATTACTCTAAGCTAAGCTAAAAATATCAATAAGAAAATACATTGTGATACAAAAACTTATAATTAAAACTTATTTCTTTGTCTTCTTCTTTTATTAATAGCCTCAGATGTCTTATGAAGACAGTTCTGCCAATGTCGAGTTTAGTAGTCTAATTATTTAAACCAGCCATTCTCAAAGGGTGTTCCGCGAAACCCTAGGGCTAAAATACTGCAAAAAATACATACCAAAGGGAGACTATACGGTTACATCTAAATATTCAGACTAAATATTATGTAATATTATATTGCAATATGATTATTCATAAATACATATAAATCAGTTTTTTATAATTATATTAAGGCTTTTTCCTTCACCAAAAAAGTTTGAGAACCGCTGATTTAAACTTATCCCGAGCATGTATTTTTCTAGATTCAGTGCTACCTGTACTATAGCTTTTTTTTACCTACAAAACTTGTAATATTGATTCAGTAATATTATTACTACTTATTTTAATATCTACTAAAGAAATAAAGTCAAGTAAAATGATAAGTCAACAATAATCTATTGTTAAAAGGATAAAGATCAAGTGTTAGTAGAAATATGGCATAGTTTTCTTGTAGACAATATTGTCTTTTTAATGATAAACATATGCTATTCACGTTTGCTTGGTCACTCTGTTTAATATAAAAAACATTAGTTACATGTGTGCGTTTTATCTTATGTACATTTTTTTGTCTTATAGAAAAGGGGTAATGGAAGGCAACGGTCTGGCGTGGCAATGAAGACTGAGGGGGTAGTGAGCCAGCGCATAATGTAGTTAAAATTACAAAGGGGTAAGTCGAAAATAAATTTACTTGTCTATTATTTATATATACAAAATTGTCTCATAAACAAAGCTGAGAGTTGGTATGTAAAATAGTAAGCAAATAATTCACTTGGAACGTTTAAATACTCTGTTACATAATTAATGACAGAGTTGGCATGTAATTGTAATAGGGTCCTTGAAATTACATTTGACATGGAATATATTTAAATACTTGAATTTGAGAACTATATTATATTACTATTATATATTACTAACTTATATATATAGTATATCAGGACAAGGACATTAGAAATATTGAAACTGAGATCATAATATATTTATTATGGCTAGGAACCAAACCTAAGACTTTAAGGGAATCAGATATCGTCCTATCAAATAGCTTCAATTGTTTTAATCTGACATTTAAAAGGGTCATTGAACCGTATCATAGTATAGTATTATATTACACGTTAGATGAATATCTTACTGATAAAAAAGCTTGGACATAATCTATGGCATATACCCTTAGGTATATAATATATAGGATGACATGAATATATAAATAGGATGACAATGCCCCTATACAGCAGCTATTCTTCTACATCATAGTAGATTTATTATATATTATTATGACATTAGTATGTAAGTGGACAATGCCAGTATACAGCAGCTAAATCAAATTGATAATTATTGAATTAATAAATTTATTTCATTTATATTTGTATATGTATTGACGAGTAAAAGCGCTCTATTGGAGCCCATTTGCTAAAAGTAAATAAATAAAAAAATAAAATAAAATAAAGTAAATTAACATGCTAATGTAGTGTATGCACTAGTTAAAATAAATTCGCGATGAGCTCCATAATACACTTATTATGTAGGTTTGAAGTGTCTAGGTTCCCTAACCTTAGATCGTGCGTTCGTTGACGCGTTGTGTGTATAGTTTTAATCGTAAAGAAAACTTATCTCATGACCTAGTTGTATATTATCTATTTTTAAGTACTTTTATAGAATGTTAGGCCTATCAATTATGTTGTCATCTAATTGTTAGTCCTTGATATGAATGTACAATGGTATGTAACTGGGCTCCATATTTCATATGGTAATTTAAAAAAAATGGACTATTCTATAGTTAAAGCTGTTCTAAACAAAATATTAAGGCAATGTAGAGAATAACTATGTTTACATATCCAATACAAACAATTCTTTAAACACATACATATCGTCTATTTATCCATATAGACACGGTAGGCGCTATATGATATTGTATTATTTTAAAATATAAAGAAAAGATGCAACGTTTTGAGTAGTAAATATAATTTGTTTTCTGAGAAATTATTAAAGTATACAGAACACGCCAGGCGCGTTCTAACAATAACAGGATTTTCATGTGAACGCGCCGGGCGTGGCGGTAGTAACTTATCTTTAAAACGTTTTAATGGAAGAATTCGTTAACCAAAATATAAGTGTTATATAGCTCGTGTTTACATTTATTGTCATGGCGTAATTTTCCTTTAAGTTTTGCAATATTGATGAATATTGCAAAGTCATGATTGCTATATGTAATGACATCATTGTTCTAACATGAAATCTATAGCTCATTGTTCAATAAATAAGGTGGGTATTTGATGATTTTTTACATAGTTTACATTTGTGAAGTTATCTAGTCGCGTTTTGATAATTTATCAGCCAGTTCTAGTGTAAAATCTTTATTTCGTATTAGACGAGACGGGAACTAATCTCAAAAAAAAAAAATTAGTAGCCAGGTACATTTTTGCTTAACTATAAATTAAGCAACATTAAAAAAGTAGAATTATTGTTGATAAAGATTATTATACTTAAGTTTTCGTCCTTGAGATTGGCATAAGACAAGGTAAATGGATGCCAATCTCGAGGACGAAAACTATCGTATAATTATGATAGAACTTCACGTACGGGTAAGTTCGTTTGTAGCGGGAATTATAAGCAAAATAATTTTAAATAATTTCCTTTAATATGTATTTCCGCAAAGTAACGCCTGAAACAACCAATTACCCTATTTTCTTTTAAATTCAAACCGGAATCCGATCTTTTCTTAATGTATGTAGTATATCAATAGTAGTATATTCCTGATTGCAATTTAAGTTTTCACTGTTTTTCTATTGAGTGGTGAATGTTCTAATAAAAAATCATCTGATTATATTATATCAATTGTCTATCTATGTTGGCTAGATGATTGCATTCTTTGAAATGGTTTCAATGCGTGTCGTAGATTTTGTTAGCTGTGTCTCAAATGCCTTCATTTTTGTAATCATAAATGTGTGTTTTAATTGAGAATTGAACCTGGGACCTTCGCGTAATACTATATATATTTTAATAGTATATACATATATGTAATTCCACTAGTAAAAGTGCTATTTGGAGTAAAATAAATGCATAAAATAGATTACTGACCTCTGTGTCACAAACAGAGAGCTTCTTCAGAGTGATTCTTATTGGAATGAAATGTAAATAGTTTATTAGCATAGGCACTAAAGCCGTGCGCTTGCTCGTCGTTAGACTCTACAATGGCTTCGGAAAAGCGTATGATGAGAAGACCACAAGATACTCATCAATTATTGTTTATTATTATTATTATTGTACTAGCTTTCCAGTAGAATTTTTTGATCTATTTCTTTTCGAAATAAAAGTTTGTTTGTTACGTTTTCACACTGATCATTATGAAACTTTATACACATATTTTTGGAGGTACTAGAAGTAACATAGGATACTTTTTATTAAAAATAATTTATTTTTTTATAGTTTCCAACTGAATATAGTTTCAGCTGTTCGGAATCATATTAATTCATTTCTATTGGAATGATCTCTGATACTTATTTAATGACTTAAATGCGAGCGAAGCCGCGGATAAAAGCTAGTCTTTTATAACTCGTCGTTGAGGACGTTTAATTGGCTTCCGATTATCTCGCCTCGCGGCGGTCGACCTAAAAAATTAATTTCCAAATTGGCGGCAGATAAGCCCGAGTCCGCACCTAAACGACACATTTAGAGATAATAGATGAACGGATTACGCACACTAAAATTGTTTTCAAATTGCTACTAGGATTTGTTTAATTTTTATACGCGATGACTTAATTTTTCTAAGTTTATATTGATCAATTAGTGATAAAAATTAAAAATAATTATAATAAAATCTCGTATTTAAATAATAAACAACGAAAGGATTACATTAAACCTAGTATTACCGTACAGTTAGACGCAAAAGTGTTTATTTTAATTATTATTTTTTGTTTGTAATTATTTCTTGAATTTACTTAGTGGTATATTTTAAAAGGACTGCGTCTTACAAACGCCTTTATTTTGATTAACTTGTTCTGACGTTTCGAAGCTTTTGGTGCTATGTTTAACAATTTGTGGGCTTATCACGAATTTTAGTCGGGCTTTCGAACCGAGTTCGCTTCAAGCGATTTGTATGGAAGTTTGAGCAGCGCCACCGCGTGCGGATTTGGAACTACAATATTTTAGATACTTTTTGTTAATTTTCAAACGTCTCGATCTTTCGTTCATTTGATAGATTGCTGGTGCTCGCTAGTCGCTAGTAAAAATTCATGATCCCGATTGCTAACGGATCCGTTTTACTTGTGACAACTCGATTCGAAAGCCAGACTAAATTCGTGATAAGCCCATTGGTCGCGACCACTGTAAACTGAATATAATTAGTAATTATTTTTGTAGTTGATTGTACGTGTAATGATGGAAGAGGTAGATATTTCGGTATTAGGAAATCCTTTAATCCGAGGCTGATTTATGAAAATTCAATCCAGGATTTGTTTAATTACTGATTTCACTTGGTTGTTATTTTTTTTTTATCATTCGTTCATTTCTATCTGTATTCGTTTGTTCCACGATGGAACTAATAAGAGACTTACTTATCTATCTTAATTTAATAATAATAACATTACTAATAAATAACAATCATCTATTTATATACTGGAAATTTAATGAAGCTTCAATGAAAATTTACAGCATTGTTCAGTTTAAATGGCATCGATTGTAATAATAGTGAATGTAATAGTTTTTTTTTTTACAATAAATTTATACTAATGTCGAAGTAGTTCCAATTTTAAAAGTTAATAAGAAGAAAAATAGTTTATCTTTTGTAGGTAGGTAGGTATGCTTAATGTAATAATTAGGCTGTAATCCATAGTTGACTCATTGAAGGTACTAATATGTAATAATATATTTTGATTTGCATAGTTTTATTTATTTATAAGAATACAATTTTCTCAAAGAGATCTCTGCATTTGAGGCTGACATGTAAATGCAGCTTCTCTGTGCTCATGGACCGAGTTTTAACATGATGCGAAGTGATTATTTTTATATATTTAGAAATTGTATATGCAATTTGTATTGATGAAACTCTTAGGATTTTATTTTAAACTAGCTGTTGCCCTCGACTTCGTTCGAGTAGTAATGAAGATATAAAGTACTATGAAGTTTAATAATGTTTCATACTTCAACGACGTCTGACTTTTATGGCAATTTTGAAAGTAACCTTGGGTTACATTATTGTAGTTTTAGTAAGGGTCCTTTTTTTTTTCGTGAAATTTATATAGCCTATATTGATCAGTGATAATGTAGCATTCAAATAGTGAAAGAATTTTTGAAATCGGTTCAGTAGTTTTTGAGTCAATTCGTTACAAACATACAAAAATACAAATCTTTCCTCTTTATAATATTAGTAGGTATAGATCAGTCATTCTCAAAGTGTGTTCCGCGGAACCCTAGGGCTAAAATACTGCAAAAAATACCTACCAAAGGGAGATTATAAGGTTACATCTAAATATTACGTAATATTACATTGCAATATGATTATTCATAAATACATATAAATCAGTTTTTTATAATATATTATATTAAGGCTTTTTCATTTTATATAGGCTGGTATAGATGAAAATAAGTTCAAAGCCCTAATATATAATAATTGTTTTTCTATAGTTTTTTCTTTATCAGTTTATCAGACATTGATCTTCTTATGTGAGAAAATATCTTCATACTTGTGACTAAATCTTTAGTGGTTGGATTTGTTTATTTGATTGTTTTCTTTTTCTTTTAAGATATATAGATAGATCGATTATCTTTTTAGATATTATACTTTTTATTTCCTATGTTTCGGTGATATTTGATCATAGTTTGTTAGCTTGTATTTAGTTCACGGCATGTCCCTTCCGGGGTAGGTAGAGATAATAAAGCGCTAGTTAGTAACACCTTTATATATACTTTTTTTTTCGATCGCATCCACACTTCTTATTGTAGCAGAACGTCTGTTGAGATCTGAATCTTCCTGAACTTCCACTTTTATACTATTAATTCTTTTTAAAGGATGGACCGATTATCTTATTATACCTCTTTCGTTTCTGGGAGGCCACTCAGGTATATCCGAAGTTTTGTGATACGACTGTCACATCTGTAGCTTACGTGAATTTTGACTTATAAGTCCATAAAAAGTCCTATCAAATGTCCGTAAAATAAGCATTGAGTGGCCTATCTGACGTGGCGTCGCTGTCAAATCCGTAATTTCGTGGATGGTTACGGGTCTGTAAGTGTTCTTGAGTAGCAAACGTCCGTATTTTCGTTCGAAGTTCGTGCGCCTGAGTAGCCCCTCTGGTCATCACACTGTCATTGATATACATTAGAGTAAAAAGGAAGTCTGTAAAAAGTGGCTTATATAGGGATGATTGATAATATAAATTGCGTTGTGAAACGTTGTTGGGTTTTCATGTGGTTGGTGTTGAGTTGTTCATCTTTTTTTTGTTATGTCATTGTACCAATTTGCTAGTAACAAAGTAAATATTATCACCAAGCTAATATTGTGCATCCTATATAATTCATTCATCACATAAAACAGTCAACTCAAACATGGTTTCGTTAAATTGATGGAATCTTTTCTTGCAATGGAATTTTGGAGGGAAAATGTGAACACACGCCTTGATTTACAAACTCCTACGTAACAGAGTATTTACATCTTTTTTTATAGTAGTCTGGCATATGACTACATTACGGCTTATGTTAAGCTAGGATGCGGTGTAACAGTCGTCTCCGCTATACCGGCTTGTGGGGAGGAATGTGTTATATTCAGGCTGACACTCTTCTCATCATACTCGGCTATTTCTAAGCTGATTCCGAAGCCCGACTTTGTTGACTAGTCGACATGTGTGGCTTCAAAGTGATGGTACTACTCCGAACGTTATACTGGGCTAATATAAAAAAAAAATCAAAAAATAAAAATAAAATACATCATAATACAGAATAGATTGTAATTATGGTAGAAAGATGTTTAATTTTGGTTTATATGCGATATGTTAGGGCACAGCAAATTATATCTATATAGCGATTACGAAGAGAAAAATACATACACAAGCAAATCAGAGAGAGCATTTCAAATATTGTACAAATTTGTCATCATAATACCTTACCGGTTTTAGGCGGTTTTATTCATTAAATAAGGAATTTAATAATAATATATAAAAATGACAGACGGAAATAAAAATAAATAAAGAAAAATTTCAAACAGCTGAAACTATAGTCAATTGAAAACTATAGTCAAAAATATCCTATGTTACTTCTAGTATCTCCAAAAATATGTGTACAAAGTTTCATGATGATCGGTTAAGTAGTTGTTGCGTGAAAACGTAACAAACAAACTCACATTCACCTTTATAACGTAGTAGGGATGAGATGATTTTTGCCTTTGGAAACCTGTTGAAAGAGACCAAGCGATATGATTTGTGTTGTATATTATATAATCCTCTAGAAAAAACAGCAAGTAATGAAGTAGTTTTATCGATGCTAATAATATAAATTGTTTGCGTATAAAATTAGCCAGTAGGTTCTGCGAGAGTGGTTAATACGGCGCGGCCTACTCGCGTGCTATCATTCTTGTTCGCGCCTTCGGAGTGGGCGCACGTCTGTTCGAAGGAATATTTAAAAAAAAATTACAAACATACGCGCGTATTATTATTTTGACGGAATATACTTTATTGCAATTCTAAACTAGTGTAGTGATTCTTCTTTTTTTGTGTATATTGGATTTTTATAAATTAATTTGAAAAGAGGTGAGTTTTTTTTTAAATTTATTAATTTAATTTTAATCGTAAATATTTTTAAAATATATTTTTAATAGAATATAATATAATCTTGCTTATTGTAGTGTTAGTGCATGCACTTTTTACTGTAACTGACTGAATATAATTCTTGGTGTGATATTATTTCCAAGTCTGGTTGTAGAGTCCTGTTTTTGGACCAAATAAATGAATAAATAATTTAATAAAAATAATTCGGTATAAGGAAACGTTTAAGATTAAATTAGATAACGAATAATGTTAAAACGAGGAAATACTAAATAATTAAAACCTTTTAATTAAGATTATTATTATAATAAAACAATGTTTAGTTATACGCGTCGTAAACGATTAAGAATTTTGATTACTCTTTGGAAGAAAAAAAATTAATTACTTTTTTTTTCTTTAATTAAAATTTGTATTCGCTAATTTAGTTTTTAAAGTTTAACTTTTGAATGTAGAGTGGGTTTTATGAAGGAATAATAATAATAATAAATACAGTATAAATGTCAAACTAGAATTTAAATACTTTTTTTGCAATAATTAATCGGAGCGCGTTTGCATAAAATAACTACGGTCATACAGGCTTAACAATTTAGTGACTATATCTTCCATATAAATAATATTTTATTTATATTTTATACTTATTATTGCGTTCATTTTCTTTAATAAAAATATGTTTTCGTATAACCCATGGAAATAATAACATTTATTTCTTTTATTAAAACCCATAAAGCATTGCGTTTTTTTAACGATAACAATATATATTTTTAACGAGAATGTATTTTCTTGTATGAAAGCCGTATCAAGCCGGATGTAAATTACAAACTAAATCGCACGTCCTAACAATTAGATCTGTGTAATGGTCGAATGTAATAACATGTTACATGCATAATGCTTTTATATTTTTACGACTTTATTCCCAAAAGGTTACGGCAGGATTTGTTAGCTATTAATATGTTATATAACAAATAAATGTTTCTCTGTTTGTCGCGTATGCTTTGTATATTTCATATGACCCCTTTTTCTTCAAGCCGCTTAATGATAGAAAAATGCTGTCTTTCTTTGATTAGTTAGTTCATAGTTAACCAAACAAATTTCAATATAATTCCTTTGTTTTTTTTTATTATTCATACATATTGTCGTATCCTATTAACATATCTAGTTGGAAGTAAAAATTCTCAGTAGTTTCTGAGATACTCAATACAACAACGTCGTCGAAGCGAAGCCAAAGCGACCACACGTATCCTGATGATCCCACATGAAGTGGCGAAACGCGTCGAGACAAGTTATTGAATGTTGGTGGAGGTTATTTTCCTTCATCGACCTAATGTAGCGGGAATTATAAGCAAAATAATTTTAAATAATTTCCTTTAATATGGATTTCCGCAAAGTAACGCCTGAAACAACCAATTATAACGTAGAATCTAAATTTATTGAAACTATGCATAATAACAACTTTAAATTACTCTCCTATAAAATTGCGATTTCGTAGACCTTACCGTGCTAATTAAAACCTATGTTCTTATATCTACTTTATCTGTATGCTAAATGTAGTTGTCTAGGCATTGGGATTCAAATTAGAATATCATTTTCTATCAATTACGGTGGCGTGATAATGCTACGATCTACACATTGTTTTGCTTTGTCTAATACGCCATTTTCATTATCCGCCATTATTACTTGCCGGATATCCCTTTTGTTGTTCAATATTATTGAGTTGACATCCGTAATTTGAACCTGGAATGATATTTTTCTGTAAATTTCAGAATTATTACTATTAGCTCTTCCACTGATAGGATTTTCTTTTTCCTAGCAAATTCTTCTTGTTACTTGTTTTGTGCACCTTTAACATACATTGTTTATATACATTTATATAATACTAGCTATTACCCGTAGCTTCGCTCGCATTTAACTCACTAAATAAGTATCAGATATCATTTCAATAGAAATGGATCAATATGATTCCAAACAGCTGAAACTATAGTCAGTTGGAAACTATAGTAAAAATAAATATATTTTTTTAAATAAAAAGTATCCTATGTTACTTCTAATACCTCCAAAAATATCTGCACAAAGTTTCATGATGATCATTTAAGTAGTTGTTTCGTGATAATGTAACAAACAAACTCACATTCACACTTATAATATTAGTAGGGATTATTTTAAAAATAATTCATACTATTATATTTAATAGAATGTATAGTAGACAATGTGTTGAATATTTTTTTACATTAGATACGCTCGTTTATCGTGAATCATAATTGTAACACCTATGTAAACGAAATAATTAATAATATTTATTATTATTACAATAAATACTTTTAGATCGTTTTTCCTATAATAACTTTTTTCAACATATGTGGTTACAATTGTCATAAACAAGGTTTTTTTAAATGTTAATTTTAATAGCGAAATTATTCGTCGAAACGAGGTTTAATTGATTTCAGGCTAATCGTAATTAAGAATCTAATGAATCAATGTCCCCAATACGAAAATGCTTAATCGAATTCGAATATTCACTGGTAGCCGATATTTCGTTTGTGGTCTAGTCACAACATTGGGAGGTCAAAGACCTTATTAGGTAGTAGGAAAATTTGGCTATTGGTTGTGTCATTCCGTGTGACAATTTGGTAGGAAGAGTTAATTTAATTTTCTAGTGGTTGTTAGTAATTGGGTCAGTATGGGAAAATTTTTGTACTACAGGATGATTAGTATGGCAGTCTTTTCTCTGTTGTTCTTCTCGTCTCGTCTTGTAACATGAGATTTTAAGCCCAGTTCAGTCGTTAATATGGAGAAACGTATAACCTAATTTGTTTTAGAATATATTAAGAGAACTAAATAAAATAAAAAATTTGATCGCGACGTCTTGTACGGTTAGTACTTAGACAATACTCGCTTGAGTTTTTACTAAAATTATAATAATACAAAATTCGTTAAAATCAAAACACAACAGAAATCACGATTGCATCATCTGAACAAAAAGTCTCAATTTAAAATACGTTTATATTGATCAGTCACCGTAACTAAATTTGTCTGCTATTTGCTGAAATTATTGTCAAAATATGTAATTGTGCAGGTGTCAAACGCTTACAGGAAGTTCGTAAGGAGACAAAAACAAAAGAAAATATGTGCCATTTTCTTTATATATGTAATTTATGTTTAGAGGGTAGTTATGTAATTTTTTTTTATGATTGGTATAATGGGAGGTGACTACCGGTTTGTCTTCAGTCGTTAACAAGCTCGATAAATGACCATACTTAAGAAGGACTTTTATTTTAACTACGATATACATATTACATTTTCATACTCTAGGACAGTGTTTCCCAACCTTTTTTGTGCCATGCCCCACCTTAGTCTTTCTAAAATTCTTATGCCCCCCTTATGTAACGAAACATCCAGTTGATATTTTAGTCTCGTCGAGCGAAATTATACCTAATAGTTATTTACCGCAATTATTTAAGAATTTGCTTTTTTCGTTAAATTTGGCACCGAAATCTATGTATTTAAATGGCCCGAAGCGAAAGGGTTAAACTCGTGTCGAGTCCATTTTCGAATTGTTCCACTGTGGGGCGTGGGCCCCACTTTGGGAAACACTGCTCTAGGAAGAAAATTGTTGCACTACGAGGTTCTGCTCATTCGAACAATGTTTATCAATAAATGCTATTCATAGAAATTATTAACAATATAGTAATAAAGTATTAAAAATTATGATACAGAGAAACCGTTTTAAACATGTACACTTAGTGAGTAATGACTTGGTTTTTTTACGAGTTATGAGTGGTTTTCGTACTAAATAACTGCTTTTGTTTCTTACTAACTTCATTTGTTATTTAATTCTTTTGTCATTTATCATTATTGATGATGAGACAACTTATTATTTTTACAATGATGATGTTGTGTGCTTTTATTACCTTTTACAGCATGAAATGAGTATAAACATAAATATTATATATGTATGCTATTTATCTTCTTTCTTCGCAGTTATAATCCTAGGGACGCTTTATAATATACTAGCTTTTACCCGCGACTTCGCTTGCATTTAAGTCATTAAATAAGTACCAGAGATCATTTCAATAGAAATGAATCAATATGATAATTATATATTCTTGCTAGGCTGGGATTATCAATTTTTAAAAATTACTACATACAATGCAATATAAAAATGACAGACTGAAATAAAAATAAATATAGAAAAAAATCCAAACAGCTAAAACTATAATCAATTGGAAACTATAGTAAAAAAATATTTTTTTTTATTTAAAAAAGTATCTTATGTTACTTCTAGTACCTCCAAAAATATGTGCACAAAGTTTCATGATGATCAGTTAAGTACTGTTAAAACGTAACAAACGAACTCACATTCACATTTATAATATTAGTAGGGATTATGTAATTATCTTATCTAGTTTAATAAATAAAAATAATAAATTATGAGAGCGAATTTAAACTAATTTTTTGCGTAATGTTACATAAAAGATTACAAGGGCGATTAAAAATAATACATTGTGTTTGAAAATTTTTACTCGAATTCAATTTATAAATGACCAATTAACATAATTAAATTATTATTCAGTTATATATAATATGTAAAGTTAATTTTGGTTAGAATGTAAGCTTTTCTCAGGTGGGTTTAATTTGCGATCTATGGGGTTACATGTTATGGTTTAATATCCACTGTCCTCTATGTGTATAAATCAGCGGTTCTCAAACTTGGCAGAGGAAAAGCCTTAATATAATTATAAAAAAGTGATTTATATGTATTTATGAATATTCATATTGCAATGTAATATTTAGTTGGAATATTTAGATGTAACCTTATAATCTCCCTTTGGTAGGTATTTTTTGCAGTATTTTAGCCCTAGGGTTCCGCGGAACACCACTTTGAGAATGGCTGGTATAAATAATTATACATATTATTGTAGCCGTTATACAATAATTCCTTTGTTTTAATTAAAAAAATAAATCAAATCATTAATGCAAAATAACGTTACGTAGTAAAAAGCCTGATTTGTGTTAATCTAATCTGTTTTCTGAAAATTGAATAGGATTACGTGTTTTCTATTTATTGAAATAAATACCGTCTATATCTATAGCCTCGGGTCGTCATAATCCTAAATGAATCTTTGTCATCGGTTGGTCTTAAATTTGTTATTGTTCAATGTACAGTTTGCCTCCTGTTTGTTACCGAATTTTGTTTTTCATGAATACATAAACCCATTGTAATTATTTTATTCTTTTACGCAGTAATAGTACAAATTTTTCTAAAGCGTAACGCATCATAATTTTTATCGTATGTTTTTTGTTTATTTATATTTATTTCTCTGTTATGTTTAATGTGATGTTGATGCATAATTTCTATGTCATCCGATGTACAAATTACACTAGATTACATATAATATTATATCGGCGTGATTCAACACTACTATGTGTCACTTTTTATAGCGTAAGGGGAGGACCGGGAGGGATTTTTTATTTGAAATAATTTGATATATATGTTTAATTTGCGATTGTTAATTTTATTTAACTTTTTTTGGCGTTCATTGTCGACTAATATTTCACAGTAATGATCCTAAGAGTAGTGTTACGTCTTGTTGACATAATTTTTTTTTAAAATAATTTTTTAATTCGTAGCTCCAGGTTTTTTTTTAAATATGACATCAGGGTTGTTAGATAGCCTGTGTCATACGTAGGGATTTATTCGACTCGTGTACGCCTATATTGTTAAACAAAACATCAGTCGATGGTTCGTTTGACAAAAGGTAGTGTTCTTGAAATGTTTTTCATGAACCGTGAAGGACTCGGCCGTGTTGTCATTTGTCAAGTTAAATAATTTACAATAGTTTATGGATATTATGAATTCGCTTTTGAATGAGTTCCCGTTGTTTTGTGGGTGATGGAAATAGTGTATAGTCTCAAGTCTCAACTGATGCTTCACATCAGTTGCTGAAAAAATAACTCTGTAAAATGACCTCAAAATGTAAAATAGCAGTTTTATTATCAGTGACATATATTATTTGAAACGTAACTAAAATACTAGAATAAAATAAAGTCAAAGGTTAATAACAATTGAATTGTAAAATGCATTCGTGATTGCATTTAATTTGAATTGTAAAATTTTATAATAGCCCTGCATAATGAGGGTAGGCATGGTTACCTACTTTTGTTTATAGCTTTTACCTTCGCAGTGTTTAATCTTTAACTACTGAGGTGGATTTAATTTCATGTAAACACTGACGTGGGGGCCTCAGAGACCCGTATATATATATGTGCTTGTATTTAAAAATCTTTAGGGTTTTTAGTGTTCAATATTTAGCTTCAGTGGATGTATTTAAAAAATAAATATATATTTTTTTATAATTTATTTGTACATAATTAACTATCATTTCAAAGTTTAGAAAACACTTAGTATTTTTTGAAAAAAAAATCACACGGGATCATAAATCAGCAAGAATAAATAAAATTATTATAAAAAATCATCAAATTAACTAATTGGAGTAATTGAAAAATTTTATTTTCTCCAAACCTGAGAGGCTCCCACTTCAGTAGCTAAAGTAGTTAATGGTTGTTTTTATTGACATTAACTTAATGCACGTGTATCGAAGGTTTGAGGTTGCAAGCTGTTGATGATCAGTTTTTAAGTAGTCAGATGTAACGAGAGAAGTATGCTCTGTTAATCTGGACACCTGAAGCCACTATAGTAAAGTTGATTATGGTTGCAGTTGTCCCAGGTCAAGAACCCCACTCTAGCTCGATATCATGTGAAGTGTTATATGTCAGGCTATTATAAAAACTCCTGTATAAGTCTATCCGTGTGACATTGATCGAATGCGCTACTTAGTTATAATTCTAGTCGTCGGACCGCTTTCAACAGACGACACTAACCCAGTACCCTAATGAAAATCTTATAAAAAAATACGCGTGCAAGCGGAATTTTGTCGCGTTTTACGTGGAGATATGTTTTATGGGTTACAACACTATCTTTTAGTTGTAGGTTTATTATAAGTAGCTTTGAGGGAATAGCTTAAAAATGAGACTAAACCCAGCCAATTTGCTTAAGCTTTTGTAAACATGCTATAATAATATAATGATTATCCAAACCAATATTCGATTTAGTAATATTTTTAACTAGTATTATTGACTGAGTTTCGCTGCAACAAAAGCTTAAATTAGCAAAAATATTAGTGTAGAGCAGTGTTTCCCAACCTTTTTTGTGCCATGCCACACCTTAGTCTTTCTAAAATTCCGCGGAACCCTAGGGCTATAATACTGCAAAAAATACCTACCAAAGGGAGATTATAAGGTTACATCTAAATATTCCAACTAAATATTACGTAATATTACATTGCAATATGATTATTCATAAATACATATAAATCAGTTTTTTTTATAATTATATTAAGGCTTTTTCCTTCACCAAAAAAGTTTGAGAACTGCTGCTCTAAATGAAACGACTCAGCAACAACGCTTGATAGGTGGATTATTAAAGAAAATGTAAGGTAGGCATCAACAAGGTCATTTTAGGATTAGAATGCACGGAATGTATTTCACATTATACAGCCTGTTTAGTATATGTACTTGACAAAAATAACACTAATACCAAATGAAATCACAGCGAATGTGATTAATTTACAATACATCAATCATTGTAATCCATTGACTACACTCGAGTGATTTTTTTTGTAGTAGGTAGTAGTCCGGTATGGTGACTGGTGAGTCATTAGAGTGTAGATAAGTATTGACACCTAGACTCGTGTCCGCTATGCCGGCTTGATTAGACTATCTGTTGTCAAGGCAAAAGTATCTCGTTGAAACAGGTTACTATGTATAATAGTCCAATTTTAAACCAAGCGTTTTTTTTTGTTTTAATATTTAATCGTGTATTTTCTGTCTTATCTATAATTTCGAATTTAGAATTATAAATGTAAATACATTGTCTTAGATACATACGTTTTTATCAATTTATCGGACATTCAATTTATATCAATTAAATGGTTTTTTTTTATTGTTAAGTAGGTAAATTATGAATAGGTTGATTGGTTTTATTGGATTTTTGTAACTCTTCGTACCTTTGTGTAGGATCCCTAAAAATAGCAAATAAAACGACCGTGAAAAAGTATCTAAAAAAACACGAAATAATTACAAAATGTTTTAAACTATTTTCAACTACTCTAAACTACTCATCGTACAAAAATTATCTAATTCAGTATTTCAAACAATCATCAAAATTACTTTATGATTAGCATCCGTACTAGGTAAAAGACACCTGTCATGCCAATTCATCCTTGTGTTTACAATACTACTAATGTTTTATTGCAATTCGGAAAGAGTACCTCACTCACGACTGAGGAATGCGATGTATTCAGAATGGAAGTACATAATGCGTGCATCTGTACAATAGTGATTTGTGAATGCCAATTGAAATGTGCACAAAACTGGGGTCAATTGAGGTCAATAAACTAGACATGCCCATTTTGTGCGAACAGACGTATTCCTGTTTTGGACTTTGTTTTTTGTTTGATGATTATTGTACTTTGAGATATTTTTTTGTTATTTATTTTAGTTTTTATTGTCGCGTTTTTATGTCTTTTACTGTGTTTAAGTATCATATAATGATAAATTTTCTTTAATTGAGTCAGTATGAATGTCGGCGTAGATAATATATCTATTAATATATATATATATGGGGTTACTATTGCTATTTTTTAATCCGACGTTTCGTAAGCTTCACAGCCTATATAGTCGCGATTCTTGCTTCAGTAGAAATTGGTCAAGTTCATAGTATAGATTTCAATTCGATTCAATTTGATATCTATATAAATCGAACGAGAATAGGTGTCCACGGATTGTGATATGTAACTTGGAAATTAGTCACAGCGTGTCCCACAAAGCTGTTTGTTTATACTCGAGATTTTTGTTTAGCAAATATTCTTGGGTTCAATTTATTTAATTTAACTCATTAATCTGGTTGTCTACGATTCGAACCTCGTGTTCATTGTGGTACTATCATATATAGTTACCGAGCACAATTACTTTTCGTTATTGTGAACGCACTAAATAATTATCAGAATATTAACCTTTGGCTACTGAGGTGGATTTAATTTCACGTAAACACTGACGTATTTAAAAAGCTTTAGGGTTTTTAGGGTTTAGTGTTTAATATTTAGCTTCAGTGGATGTATTTAAATAAAATAAAATATTTTTTTAACGATTTATTTATTTTTAATGATTATTGTAACGGTAATGTAGCGTTTCAGCATGTTCTGTGCGTGGTCCAGATACGTGCCGTTACAATTATAAAACTATCATATCAAAGTTTAGAAAACACATAAAATTAAAAAAAAAATCACATGAGATTATTAAATCAGCTAGTATAAATAAAATTATTTTTAAAAATCAACAAATTAACTAATTAGAGTAATTCAAAAGTTTTAGTTTCTCAAAACCTGAGAGGCCCCAACCTCAGTAGTTAAAGGTTAAAACAAAATTGTGATTCGTTTTGTTAATAAAAATGATTGTTTTTTGTTTATTGTTATTCTCAATTGACGAAAACAATTAGAATAAAAATGTTATTTGTTGTATATTGTTGATAAATTAATTTATATTTGAATTTCCTTCCTTCCTCATATAATATGTTATAAATTAATCATAATAATAAATTTGGTAAATTATTTTATTTTAAATTATTTAATACAGTATGCAATGTTGTGCTTGAAAATACAATCTTTAAGATCATATGTTAGTTGTTGTTCGAATTTCCATAAATTTATTTATTAAACACTAGCTGTTGCCAGCGACTTCGTTCGCGTAGCAATGAAGATATAAAGTACTATGAAGTTTAAATTTTAACATGAAAAAGTAGTTATTGTGACATAACTATAATAGTTAGACATATGGTATTACAGACGTTTTTTTTGTAGATATTGATGTCCTCTATAAAACTGTAGTATATCACTGTGATATATAGTCAATAATTTCCGCAGCGTACGCAATATAATTATTATTTTTTGTATTTTTTTCACACTTTGGGTTACATTATTGAAGGTTTCATACAGATCCTTTACATTTTTGAAAATATTCTATAGCCTATGTTCATCAGGGATAATGTAGGATTCTAATCGTAAAATAATTTTTCAAATCGGTCCAGTAGTTTCGAAACTTATTCAATGCAAACAAACAATCAAATGTTTTCTCTTTATAATATTAGTATAGAAAACACATAAAAGGTTTCGTTTACTTTGTGGTATCCCTACGTCTACACAGCAGTAGTTTCTGAGATTAGCGTATACAGACAGATAAATAGACAGACTTTGTTTTGATAGTGATAGTGTTGTTCTGATTTTTTTTCTTTAGAATTTTCACGTATCAAAGTCGCTGTAAAATATATAATTTAAAAAAAAAAGTTTCCTAAACAGGCAGTCTAAACGTGGACCTCGTGAATTCCGTTCAAGTTAGATTCTTGGTCTTTAGAAAAAAATAAATAATAAAACTACCCGTGTAAAACAATCTACCTGTAAAAGTTGTACAAAATTTATGTAACAAGGTTCAATGTACATGAAATAATTTTATCGTCTATTGATATCCTAACAAGTTTATCGGGGCCATAAAACTGGTCGTTTTCGCAAACAAAATCTATAATTGTAACGATAACTCGATAATTATAAGGTTAGTGTGATGCAGTTTATAATTAACGATAAAAATTACTGGCACAATTTAAATTTAGAATGTCAACAAAAAAAAAATGGTTGCATCACTGTATTGTCATGTTTTTGGATTTAAGCTTCTTAGAACTCATTACTGTTTAACATAGTTATGTTTTATGTATATATGCTTTTGATTGTATTACATTAGTAACGGAATTAATCATTTTGTTAAAAGAAAAAAAATGAGTGTACTAGTGCATGTTACAATGTTAAGTTATATGAGAGATGATGCGAGGAGTAATGCTTGTTACGCTTACAATATTAGTCCAATGGGCTTTTGTGGTTTAGTCGGTCACTAGCGGCCGCCGTGAGTAGACGTGTTTATGTTTAAATTGATTGGTTTTATTTTAATTTATTTACCTACTTTTTTTTTAAATTTAATTGTAGATTGTCTACAAAGATATATGACTAAACCTGCTTATTTTGAGATATTAGGTTTGTGTAGTACTGTGGGCAAAGTAAGTTATCGTGTCTAATATAAGTGTTTGTGATTTGCGTGAATGATGTGAATTGATTTCTTGTTTCGCATTCAATTGCATTACAAATGAAACTTTAATCTTTAAATACGTAAAAGAGAAGATAAAGCTGTCTCGGGTATGCGACTTAGGTATTTCTAAGATTCAGACGTACAAAGATTAACGTACAAAACTAGGTATTATCACAAATTAAACGATAATAAAAATCTGAATATCTAATGGAAAATTTATTGGTATAGCCTCGATTATTCAGATATTGTGAATCTCTGATAGTGATTTCTTGATCGATCGTTGTCGTCATCCGCCATTTTATAGACGTTATGAAGTAAATTATGCACACGTATTCAAACACTTTTTGATCTTCTTCTTCCTTTTTATTTAAATGGCCTTTATTTAGGTGTCCGATAAAGACAATTCTGCCAATGTCAAGTATTTGGACAACAGTCCAACCAGAGATTACTTCTTCTTCTTTGGATACAAGCGGAGCACTTTGTTCCGAAAAGCCACGACGATTAATAGATCAGCAACTAAGTCTACAATAAAAAATAAATGATAAACTAACCTACAATCTAATATTATTACGAGCTATAAAACTACACAAAATATCAATGAAACACTTTTTGAAACATTTGAGAGCGGCTGTTGAGCGGCGACGCTCGCAATAGCAGACCTTCGTGATTTGTCGGCTCTCTTCGGCTTGACTCGGCTCGTACCATTTCCCTCCCAGACGAAATCCTTAATACAAAGTAGTTTTGATATTGTTGATGTTGTTGACGTGAAGTAGTTTTGGTATAATACCTGCTTTATTATATTATAATTAAATAGAATTTACAAAATTTATAAACTATAAAACGGATTGCGTGTTAGTTAACATTTGCAAAGGACTGTACTTTAGTAAGATTTACAGCTAAGACAAATATTTTTTTCTTATTTAATTCATTTATTTCCGGGTTCGATTTGCAGTGGAAACAAATTTTTATTAACATATGAGTATAATATTATTTAAATATAATATATTTTTTTGTCATGTCCTAGTTTGGGGTCAGCGTATTATAGGTATAAAAAACTGCTTTGCAAAAAATTATGTCGTGTTAATTACAAATTAAAATTAATTTTAAAGAATCATTGTTTACATTTGTTGATATAGTGTTTCATATCTATTCTAGGAACAGGTTTGTTCTTTTTTTAAACTATACAAATACGTCGATTTTGTTTTTCACTGTATTGATTAATTCGAATGTAGTTTTAATAAGGACGTTGAGATTTTTGTTTGCTTTTTTTTCTTTATTAAAATTCAACTTTTTTTTAATACTCAAACTGGTTAGTAAGAAGATTTATTTGACAAAGAAACTAATTATTTATTTACCATTGTTTAATGCGAATATTAAATTACATGTGTATGTATGTTCATTATGTATTTAGTTTACTCATATTTATGTATTTTATTTATTATATTATATTTATATCTTAATTATAAATATTATTAAATTGCATTGCCCGATACTAACACTGCTTCTCCTATGACAATTGGTTATCTGGAAGAAATTACTTTTAGTGATAAGATCACCAATTGTTCTAAATTTGTTTCTTATGTGTTAAATTGTATTAGTATTATTATTTTTAAATCAATAAAGCATTTATTATTATTATTTTACATACCGTTACATACTTGTTAATTTCATTGAATTTTGTGGTTTTTTTTTAAATTAGTTATTTATTTACTGATGTAATTTACACTGATTTTTATATGTAAATGTTTTCTTATGTGAAATCATAGAAAGCGCAACTTTCTTTCGTGTCAATAACCGTTGGTTTATACGTTATGGGTCGAACTATATATGTATGGATTGGTTACATACAGCGACTTGATGTTAAATTAGCATTAAAATTGTATCTAGAATGTCATGTGCTGTGATATTACAAAAGAACGCTCAAACTTAGTACTTGCATTAGTTGCGGTTATAATTAGTTGTTTCAGGCGTTACTTTGCGGAAATCCATATTAAAGGAAATTATTTAAAATTATTTTGCTGATAATTCCCGCTACAACGTTCAGTAATTTGTCTCGACGCGTTTCGCCACTTCACGTGGCATCATCAGGATACGTGCGGCCACTTCGGCTTCGCTTCAACGACTGAAGACAAATTAGTTGCGGTTGTTAAATTTCTTTAAACGTTATACACTGTTTGTAAGGCACGCTTAAAATTAAGATCGATCAAAATAATCGATTTGTTTACACTTGATTTTTTGTATGCATTAAAGTGGATTATTTTAACTTCATGTACAATCGTAACTTTAAAAGTTTGTTTGCAATACAAAAATCGATTTTTATTATAATAATAATAATTTATTCACACTTTATACATATATACATAAAGAATTCACCGATTGTTCCCACACTGTCCTGTGGGACCGATCAATAATCCGATTAACTATATAAATTGCGCACATTAAATTAGAAATGGTGGAAGGGAATCTCTGATAATATAATAAATACATTATATATATTTGTGGTGGACGTGCAATATTTGTTAACGGAGTGTTTACGAAGTCAGAAGGAGAGTGAGGCGCTGATAAGAAAGCACAGAGTCTGCGGGCTGGACGATTCTGGCTGAACTGGCATCGGATGTGTGTTGGGATTTTTGCAAGTTGGTTCATCAGTGGCTCCCTCTCCTTTAATTTTATGTTTTATAGATTTAGGTAAAGCACGATGGGGCTGATATGTCTAGTCAGATAAAAGCCCCAATTAAAATAATAATAATAATAATAATAAAAAGCCATATTGAATCCGATTAAGGTCTTTCTATGACACAGTATTGCTTATACCAGCGGTTCTCAAACTTTTTAATATAATTATAACAAATTGATTTATATGTAATTATGAATATATTATATTGCAATGTAATATTACGTAATATTTAGTTGGAATATTTAGATGTAACCTTATAATCTCCCTTTGGCAGGTATTTTTTGCAGTATTATAGCCCTAGGGTTCTGCGGAACACACTTTGAGAATGGCCGGCTTATACGATAGCGAGTCTGTCTTTCCAATTGCTCCTATTATTTATTTATACGTAACATTATGTTATAGTTGCGTGATTTAGATCTTATTGATTGTCATTTGTTATTACAATATGACTTTCAATTTTAATAAATTGACAGTTAATTGCGTTAATATTAATATGAACTGTATAATTTTAATTAATAAGAAATTGAGTTCGCCACGCGAGTCTCGAACGAATAAATTATGCACACGATTTTAGAGTTTGTATGAGGGTAATGATGCGTTTAAACGAGATAGAAGAGTTGTGTCTATCTAACTCTGTGTTTCTAAAAGTGAGTTAAAAGAGTCTAATTTATTAGATGAAAATTAATTTATCGTTAACTCGCTCGCGGGTCTGCTCTTAGACCCGCCGGGGGCTCGTCGTTTGCGTTCGCATTGGTCCTTCGAGCCGGATACCTTCATTTCTATAAAAACCGCCGTTTCATTTTCTATAAAACACTACATTTCATTTATTCATATATACATTATATACTAAAAACGCATTTTGTACAGTAAAGGAAACATTCCATTTACCGCTTATATTTATTTAATTGTTTCTTTGTTCGCGTTTTTATATCTTACCCGCAAATATGGATAAACAAATTAAACTTCTAGAAAGCAAGCGATCGGCAATGTTCGCTAGACTTAATCGTATTTACGAGATGTCAAATAAGGTCAATGACCCACAATTGTGTGAAAAGTTTTTATGCGATTCTGAAACCATTGATCAACTGCGTATCGATTTTATGTTAGTAGTTGACAAAATCAATGAAAAATGCTTAGAATTTATTAAAGATTTTAATCCCGATTTTGAGGTTTGTTCCGCTTTCGACGAATTATTTTCATACATAAAACGCGTTCGCTCAAAATGCGACACACATAATAAAGATATAAAACCTAACATTTCTACGCATGACAATCAAAATAAAAGTGTTATAAAATTACCGCCTATTGTTCTCCCGTCGTTTGACGGTAGAATTGAAAATTGGTCTGTTTTTTATGAATCATTTAAATCTAATATTCACAATAATCAAAATTTAACAGATTCGCAACGTGTCCAGTATTTGATGGGCAAACTTACACATAACGCTTTATTATTGACCGCCGGTGTTATCCCAAACGGCGACAATTATCAGTCGTTGTGGGATAGTTTAGTCGCTAAATATCAAGATAAACGCAGTTTAGGTACATATTACCTCAATAGTATATTTGATTTAAAACCATGTACGCAAAATATTAATAATTTAAATAAATTTATTGAATGTTTTTCCTCATCTGTACAAGCATTAGAACAATTACAAATTCCCGATTTAAAAGATTTTATTTATTTATATTTAGCGCTTAAAAAAGTTGACCCGCAAACCGCTCAATTATTTGAGATGAATGTTCGAGGCAAAGACATTCCTTCATATAAGGAATTTGTTGAATTTACAAAAACGCAAGTGAAAATATTGGAACGCACTTCTTCTAATACGCGTACAATATACAATGCCCCTTCCAGTATTTCCGCTCAAAATCAAAAACATATCAATAACAAGCGAACCTCACATTCTTTTATAACTAATTCTACAGTGAACATATCTTGTAAATGTTGTAATAAAACCGATCATAATACTTTATACCAATGTA
>JAPWLS010001165.1:0-37037 GCA_028551675.1 Tineola bisselliella | reverse complement strand
GTATACAACATTTCATTATTCAGAGTTATTTTTTCTGTTGTATCCAATATACCGTAGTGACGTAACACGACATCCAAGAAAGGAGTGGGGAAGCCTAAATTGTACTCTTTGTGTTCGGTTACGTAGAAACTTCTCCAATTAATTAAAAGTTACAAGAAACACCCATTGTATTATACTTTTGCGAGATATTTCTATGCGGTCCTGTGACCAGCCATGCTTGTGGTTGTACCATTAGCGGTTACAAGTCAACTGCTGGTTGCTGGAGATTTTGATCGACAATTTCGGATTTGGGTATGATTGAATTTCCAACGTTAATAAATTTAATTGGAGATAGTACTAAAATAACGAAAGTTCTAGCAATAAATCCTAATCTAGTATAGCTGTTAGTTTCAAAGCACAAAAACCCCAAAGATTTTAATAATAATAAAGTGTAAAACTAAAAACTAACCAAATAAAATTGTCTTCGTAAAAACTATATTAGTTTATATGAACCTGAAAGAATTTTCAGTAAATGTGGAGGAGTCTCGCAGAGTGTAAAACTTGTAATATTTTGCAGAAAGAGAGCTCCCAGTCCGCTTAGTGTTTGGTTCGTTGAAAATATTAAACATTTTCAGCTATTTGATTTTCTGATGCTACAGCGGGTAGTCTTCATCTTCTAATATTACATGTAACATGACATGCATTTCAAACAACCACACCATCGTATTTTATTTTCTACTCTATCTAATGTATTCTTTAACTTTTTCTCTTTAAATTGATACTGACATTTTACACTGGCTATGACATAGAGGGTCACAGCTTGATCTATACACCAATATATAAATAGAATTTTATTTTCAATTTAGGGAAAGAAATTTATGAACACTTTAATCTTCAATCTCATTTCCTTTTCTTGTATTCATACTGGGTGATTTTAATCTCATCTGCAAATTTTAAGGCCATATATCGTAGCGAATGGAACACTTCCCGACCGTTTTTACTCGCACTGCTGAGAACTCTATTTTTCACATTCTTTGCAATTTATCGCTCCAACTGAGGCCGCATTCACGAATATATGATGTTGGATTAAGTTATTATCTGCTTAACGTGAAACCGTATTAACGCTATCAAGTTTATTATTATACTCTCCCCGCGTTCCGTCATAACTTTGCTTCCTTGTTATTTTACATTGAAGTGTATTTATTATAAGAGTATGTTTGTCTGATAAAGTTTGTATTAGAAATGTAAATATAAAATCTTCAATTGGTAATCGTTTCATCACGTCCGTAATTGAAATTGGATCAAGTTTTTATGAGATCCCAATAGAAGGTTAAGTCGAACAGTAAATGTTATCATTGATTTAGGTATTAGATAGGGTATTTCAGGCGTATAATTTGAATATTATAACGTGGCTTGTACGGTTCTTTGGTCCTCTTTAATTTATTAGATTTGTTCAGTACATTTCGATTTTGATTGTTCATGTTAAATCGATTATCTATTTTACGCATTATTAGTTAACTTAGTAACAAATTTTCGGCCGAATTCCTTTGAGCCGTCTAAGTACTGTAATGTCATGAAAGTCTTTTACAGTACATAAAACTTTCTCATAAAGAAACACGCTTTTGGCTAATACTATTTCGTGGATACACTTCCACTTTGTAAGTTTCCTATACTCCTGCATTATTACGTCATATTTGCAATATTCTGAGAATATTAAGTCACTTTGGGATGTTTACTTTGGTTGATTAAATAGGTTAAAATCTATTACGTGCTTACCTATAGTGGTGGCCTTGTGCGGCCTAGCCTAACTATCGTATTTTTATGTTCATTATTTTAAACTGACGTATCGACATTTCAACAACATAGTACTAATCGCTTCGGAATTCTAGTGTTTCATAACCGCAATCCAATGGTTGCAACACTTTCGAAATCTTTATGAATTAATTAAATACTTGAATCCATAAATGTCTCGTATAAAATAAAGCCATTTATTATGTTAGCTTTTTTTTAACAAATCGAGGTGTGCAATGTGCATGTGTGTCTCTGTAAGTACTTATGCATTGCGATACCTCACTATGACCGCTGCCGCTGAAGGCAGTATATTTCACATTCAAACAAATTTATCGTGGTTGCTAGAAATATAGCGGGTGGATTAAATTATTCGGCGGCTCACGTGCCGTTGGTTTATGAAGGCTATGAGGGCCTTGGAGGGTGAGGGTGCTGCGTTTAACGTTCAACCTATTAACTCGCCCGCCCGTTACTTACTGACGCGATGAATAGCATTAACCTTACAGTTACTGTTATAGTGCGACCTCCGGGATTTACTAAATAAACCCACCAAATTACAATGCTCTGAATGTTGCCCTCGTTTTTATGAACGCAGCCGTTTAAAGAGTCAGATCATGAGGCGTTAAAAAGTTATGTTTATTTATTTACTTAATTAATTCACGCTATAACAACGAGTTGGTTTCGAATCATTCCTTTAATAAATCGAATCTTACACGATAGGTGTATGCAAATTTCATTTTCTTATTCAAACTTGGGATATTATTGCCACATGAATAATCGTTTTTTTTTCTCTCATTGTCTTCGATTTATGACCCAAAACTATAATATTTTGTATAGTATCTATTGTTGTGTATAATAAAAGATATATTAATACATTACTAAAATAAATAAGATAGGATATTGTAGAAACGTCAAAAATGAGTTTATGAGACATTTTTGATTTTCGAATTCTTCTAATAGTGTCTCATTTGTTTTAAACTCTATCTATTTGAGCGAAAATTGTAACGCGTGTCGCTCGTTTCGATATTAGCGTACTTTGCGTTTAATATTTCTTTAATATAATTGTGATGATTTATTTATTTATAATATGATACTTAATGATTAATAATAGCTATAAAATATTCTGACCTTGGGTTTTGATTTGATATAATTAACAATTTATTGTTACTTGGGACACACGGACTTCTATAGGACACAAAATAAGGTGAAACTGGTACCGCAGCTGAAGAAATAATATTGATGATATAAATATAAGACGATAAATCTTCGGGAATAGGGAATGTTTGGGATATGTACCTGCGGCGTGGGTGCGATAAAACAAATCGAAGGTCTTTCGTATTAATACTAGAATTAATATTTGCGAATGAAATATCGCCCCTCTTCGTCTTCTGTTTGTGTTTATGTGATGGTTTCATATGAATATTATTATTTTTAGTATTATTAGGATTGTCTTTGTCGTTTCTTAGAAACAAAGCTAAAGTCCAATTTGAACGGAATATTTTCTAATATACTTTTATATACTATGCTAAGCTAGTGTTTGTATATATGCGTTTCATCTGTTTGGTGATCGTGTGGTACCAAGGCTATTTCTTTCTTAACATAAAAAAGTCGTAAGTTCAGTTTTTTAGAAATCTTAGTCTGACATTGTTATACGTTTATTAGATGGGTTTAGGAATAAGTTTCCTTAATCGTATAAAAAAACCTAGTGGTCCAACACGCTAATTGATATAAAAAAATCACATTACATTTCGCTTACCAAAACACACAATCATTCATGAAATAAAAAATATTATTTTAAAAGTTATGTTTGAATAAATATCCGCCATACAAACGACTTTTCATTTTTTTATATGAAACACGGGAAGACGCAGAAAGAAAATTTGTAATGCAAAATGGGTGGAACATTTGAATAAAATACCATTTTCCTGTTGTAATAATTGCAGATGTTGAAGAACTAGTGTCGAGATATAAGAAGCATTTCATTTGGTTTTAACCTCGATAAAGATGTAGTTATTCACGAACATTGCTCAACTAATTAACTAACTTTATGCGACTCACACGAAAGTGTTTATTTGAACCCAAACTTGCGGTGAGATGTAAATAATTATAAAAAATGACAAAAAAAGAATGACCCTCAGTGACATAGACTGCATTCTAGCTTAACATCAGACATTAGGGACATGGCCGTATTTAATCATCTTGGAGCGTGAGCATAGTAACAAACTAAGCACCCAGTGGAATAATGTAAATAACGAATATTAAATAACTATTTATATGAATCTAAAAAAGTTAATGCTATATGTGAAATAATTAGAATTCTGAATAATAATAAAAGAAAATACGTATGGTTTAAACTCATGGGAGTTATACTTTTTAATATTCAAATTCAAAAGGTTTCTACGGCTTAATATAGCTTATTTAAAGCTCTTACACCTCAGTTAATAGCTGAGATCGTGCTTAAGATATGAGATCATTGCGTGTGTATGAGATCACCCGTATTAGGTGTAATAAAAATGTAGTTGTTTTTTATAAACCACTTTTTATATAGAGTTGTACTTATTTTTTCTTTGTGTGTTATTAGTGTTTGTTGATAGTATTGCTGCGAAGAAGAGATTTGAACCGAAATTCAATTTACAATAGATGTTTTATCATAATGTGATTGGTTCTAAATCTAAAATCCGTTGAATAGAATTTTCATTTACATTGTTTTGTTGCAGATCGGCTCATTAAAAGGCTACTACTTATTGTCGCATCATGCAATTAGTAAACGATCTACAGAGCCCAGTCTCGAACATCATTTGAAACTAAATTTGGAACCTCAGGTATGTTAATTTTTATCATTTTATTGTTTAAATAATAATGACGATAATGAGCTAGGATAAAATCGCTTTGGAGATAAAAATGTCATTGTGATAGATCTCGTTGCCAAGAATTTTTTTATCGCCAGAATTCCTCATATGTCTTGCAGTATAATAAACAAAAAAGGTACCCAATTTTATTTGAAACAAAATTGCGTGGCAGAGGAAAACCTTTGACATAAATTTGGTCCGGAAACAGAAGTCCATACATCGTACGACAAAAAGATTAAGTAAGGTCCAAGGATTAGCAATTGCCCCGACACTGCGCCAGAGAAAGGTTATCCTGATCGCAAGGAGCTATAAAAGTTTAATGTGGTATTTTAGTTACACAATATTTCTATTTTTAAAAAGTAAAATATGATTCTTTAAGCATCTGATTGCAATCCCATGACTCTATGCGGCAGAAGTTTCAAACAGTGTATGAAAAGAAATGGTGAGCAAAAAAGAGGCGAAATGGGTGTGTTAGACACTAGCAGTCGATGGCTAGTGTTGTAAAAGGACAAAATATATATAACTATAAAAATATTTAAAAAAAGGCATCTGTAATGCACATAGATTACCGAAAATGTGTCCAATATATTCAGTAGTTTATAGTTAGTAATCGATAGAAGTGATAAAATCTGCCATATCCACTTGATGCAATGTAGTACCGTTCATAGCTCCCTTCTGAGGGTATCCGAGAGGGAGTCGGTTATTAAATTAAGTCAGGTCGTCTGCAAACAGTGCTTTTGTACCAGGCGGAGGTCGACCGACACGCGCCGTGACATGACACTAATAATGTAATAAAACACAACCTCTTGTCATAGGGAGTTAAGCCCTTATTACTTTTTTATATTCGTGAATAAATAACAATTTTAAGGGACAGATTGATTAACTCGAGACTACTGGACCCTTCTATGTTGCTACTTACTTGTTTATTTAATAACTAGTTCTGTTTTTTTATTGGATTATTTTTAGGGAAATATATGGGGTGTTTTTTTAAACAAATTATATTACGTTACTTTAGAAAATTTTTACTATCGGAATACATTACATTTGCGATACACAATTTAATTCCTTTGTCAAATATTCAAAATTTGTCAGTAAAAGCTAACAGTGACTAATAGTTGCAAACTTTGGATTAAATTATCAAAATAAATACGATAGCAAACAGCATAAAATCATATAATTTACTTAAATATATTTTCATATAACGTGTTCATGAATAACCACAAAAATCACTATCGTACAAATATCACTAATCATACTTTTTTATACAAGTCCTAAAAAATAGATATTCAGAGCGACCATGTTCGAGTAAATCATTAATTTTGGTTGAGAAAAAAATCGAAGGGGTTATTGTCTTCCAATGCCAATGATATAATACAGTAGCTTAATACATATTGTAAAAGAGATTCTACATACCTACCTATACTTGTAGAAACTATATAAACATAATTTTGTATGTGAATCCCCTTTTTGGGTGCTTGTTTACCGACCGTGTCAGTTTTGTAAACTTCCTCCTATTTATGCAATATAGACACAATAAAGTCTATAGATGTGTACAATTGTTGGAAGTTGTAGAATGTTTGGCCGGCCCGTGCTAATAAAACATGGGGGCGGGCGACCTTACACTACTGGCTTTCTTATGTTGATGAGTATGGGACGGTATGGTAGTGTGCAACGACTTTTAAAGGCATTCTTTCGATTGTCAGGACATCTCTTTCAAGCATGCAAATTGCTCGCATTGGCGTGTTTAGTCATCTTCACATATGAGAAGTAAAACAATGTAGAATAACAATGTCAAGTCGATATAACGGAGGGGACAGCTGCCCGCAGACATTTCACTGTGGCAAGAGTTCCCTCTGTTCATGGGCAGAATCAAGTTAACATTAAGTTATCAAGTAGAGTGAATAAACAATCCCAATGCATTCTTTTTTTTGTTACTTTTAGAATGTAAGTTATGTCAAATTTTCAATTTATGCATAATAAACATAGTTTGTCGCAAATTCCAAACGCTATCTTAAGATTGTCTGTTTTTGCTATAACATTATTTTGTTGTTTATCTTTCCCCGTATTTCACTTTTGCTTGTAATTGTAAGAAGAACAAATATTATCTTTTGTTTTCTATAAACAATTTGTTGATATTAAAGAGAATTCGATTCAAGCACATTCCAATTTAGTTTGCTCAAAACAAATAAATTCGAACAATACAAAACAAGTATTAATTCGATGTTGAACGAACTGAACTTGCGGTGTTGTATATCACACGGTTGAAACTGAAGACAAAAACTTTTGACTGCCATTTGTTTCAATTAGTTTTTCATTTGTTTTCTCAATACTTTTTTTTAAAGCGAAAGATAATTATACACCGTAGCAAAATACCACACTGCAACTTGATATGCAAGCCGAAGAACAATTTTTATCTAGAAGCGCGAAATGAAATCATAAATCGTGACTGTGGTGAGAGGTTAAATTTAATTTCACGTGTTCGTTCTAGACACACATCTCTAGGCTAGTTTGTGTAGAGCATGCGGGGGTGCCAGGGGAGATGCGTCGTTGGTGGATTTTTATTAAATTAAGCCGGGACCGAGACAAACAGTGGCCGCCTGCTCCTTGCTCGTTCATATGCTCTCCGCGAGCACCACCACAATAAAACGCGTGGGCGTGGCGAGACCATGTATTTTCTTTTTGTTCTCCCTTTATTTATCTTTCTCCTCGGAGGCCGCAGAAAATATTAAGACAAACTAATTATGTACAGACAACGAAATTTTCTCATTTTCCACGTCGTTTATTGTGGTCGTTAAGTAAATATGAAACCTCCTTACTAGTATTTACTAAGATAATATTTTGACTGGAGTTATCTCAAATCTCCTTTATTTGCGTATCTTTAAGTTTCTTTAATTAATCGTTAGACTTTGAAGTAATGTAACTTATGTATTATATATATTTGTTTAACTGCATAATTTCTTTGTAACTCCTTAATAAAATCGCAGACATAATAAAATTCATCACACAAGATTCCTTAGTCGGTGCAACAGGATTATTCAAAGAAGCTCCGTGTTGCCTGCACCCGCTGCAAGAATGTGCGGAATCTTCTTATCAAAGAAAGTTACAGCTGCTTGTCTTTTCACATGCTAATAGGACCATTATTACAGTGATATTCAGGACCAATTTTAAATTTACTTTAAATTTTATTTAATAAACGTATTCTGAGAATTATTTTTGTTTTATATTTGCAAAATAAGTTTCAAAAATTATAGACTCACCTGAATGAAATGTACATTGTAATAAAAACATATATTATTGTCGTATTAATATTGTTGTAGGGTATTAGGTTTATTACAATGTACGTATAAATAGAATATGATGTAGACTGTTGTACATAATTAAGTAATCCTACATCTGAACTCGCATGGTTAGCTGATTGACTCCCCAAGGGTAATTGTATCAGCCAAATGTTATTAACAGGCAGGTTCTTCCAGAAATACGACTGATTTAGTGGCTAATGATATTAACAATATATGTACGTGAAATTTCGTGTTGGTAATTCTTAGTACATTAATTAGCATGTGCTAGCGATAACTGCTTTATTGTATTTTCAGACGACAAAATTTTAATGTATTTTTTCCAAACTAAAGAGCTATTATAAAATAAAAGTACAATATAAATTGTTATTCAGGTTCATTGGGTTCAGCAGCAAAGGGAACGGCGGCGTGTGAAACGTGATTATTCGTCGCCACAGTACGAGGGAGCACTGTGGTCGCAGTTATCTAAGCGCCTACAAACACACCGGCCTCGCCATCGAGCTCTGAGCTCTTCACCGTATTTCCCTGATCCACTTTTCACAGAGCAGTGGTATTTGGTTAGTAAATTCTTCTATGTTGGGAACTAATAACATCAAGAATCTCTGCACTATATTGCAAATACCAACTATCGGTTATTGAATTTGACATTTGATAGTAAGTTATATAAAGCTTTATTGCCGCCATTGGATTGTTCAAGCTGCAATAAAAGTGAATAACGGCATGAATTTATGTAAAAGTTTGTTTGTGTATGGTTATATTGTTAATATATTCTTATTAGAATGGCGGCGCTAAAGATGGATTGGACATGAATGTTGGTCCTGCGTGGCAGAAAGGATATACCGGTAAAGGAGTCGTGGTCTCTATTCTTGACGATGGCATACAAACTAATCATCCAGATTTAGCACAAAATTATGTAAGTAACTTTCTTGGGCTAAACATCAAGAAAGAGAAAACGGTTTTACAAATTATATCTTTATTCTAGGACCCAATCGCATCGACTGATATAAATGGAAATGATGAAGATCCGATGCCTCAAGATAACGGTGACAATAAGCATGGTACCAGATGCGCTGGTGAAGTGGCAGGTGTTGCTTATAATCAATATTGTGGAGTTGGAGTAGCATATAATGCGAGTATAGGTGGAGTTAGAATGCTCGACGGAGTTGTAAATGATGCCGTAGAAGCCAGAGCATTGGGATTGAATCCTGATCACATTGATATATACAGCGCTTCTTGGGGGCCCGAAGATGATGGTAAAACTGTCGACGGTCCGGGTCCATTGGCTCGACGGTGAGTTTCTTTAATATTGTGAGTATTAGTTTTTATTAAATGGTTTATTTGAATAATTTCTTGAATGGTTTTAGAGCGTTTATTTATGGAGTGACAAATGGCAGACGCGGTAAAGGCTCGATATTCGTTTGGGCTTCTGGAAATGGAGGCAGGCATACAGACTCGTGTAACTGTGATGGGTATACAAACAGTATTTTTACACTCTCAATATCAAGTGCTACACAAGGTGGTTACAAACCCTGGTATTTAGAAGAATGTTCATCTACTCTAGCCACTACATACAGTTCTGGAACTCCAGGTCATGATAAAAGTGTAGCCACTGTTGACATGGACGGTAGATTACGCCCAGACCATATTTGTACTGTGGAACATACAGGAACATCTGCTTCCGCTCCTCTTGCTGCTGGAATTTGTGCATTGGCCCTTGAAGCTAACCCCGAACTAACTTGGAGAGATATGCAATATCTCGTAGTAATGACGTCCCGACCGCAACCACTAGAAAAAGAAACCGGTTGGGTCGTTAATGGTGTTAAGAGAAAAGTTAGTCATAAATTTGGTTACGGGTTAATGGATGCTACTAAAATGGTTAATTTAGCTGAACAATGGGTATCAGTGCCTCCTCAGCATATTTGCAAATCTCAAGAAATTAATGAGGACAAACAAATTCTTCCATCATATGCACACACACTTATTACTCACATGGATGTCAATGGTTGTAGTGGATCTGTCAATGAAGTTAGATATTTGGAACATGTGCAATGTAAAATATCACTTAGATTTTTCCCTCGTGGCAATCTAAGAATACATTTGACTTCGCCTATGGGTACTACTTCTACTCTTCTATTCGAACGACCTAGAGATGTTGTTAGTTCGAACTTTGATGATTGGCCGTTCTTAAGTGTTCATTTCTGGGGCGAAAGAGCCGAAGGACGATGGACTTTAGAAATAGTAAATTCTGGCAATAGACACGTGAATCAACCTGGTATTTTAAAGAAATGGCAGCTTATATTCTACGGCACATTAATCGATCCAGTTAGGTTACGATCACAGAGACCGACTGGAATATCCCAACAATTAGCCTTTCCCACAGCTGGCGATAATTACGAAACCATAGGAGATTCCTTTTATAATACCGATTCATTTAGCAACTATCAAAATTTCCCTACATTGTTTGCCGCGGGTTCTGATCCTGAAAAAGTGGTAGCATCTTTGGATGAACATAATTTGCCATCTCCGCAAAGGGAAAATGTACTCGCAGATTCTAACAATAAAATAGTTCAACATGAGTGTGATCCCGAATGTGACGGTCAAGGTTGTTATGGTAAAGGACCAACTCAGTGTATTGCTTGTAAACATTATAGATTAGATGATGCTTGTGTATCAAAATGTCCACCACGTAGTTTTGTGAATCAAGGGGGTGTGTGTTGGCCCTGCCATGAGTCTTGTGAAACATGCGCTGGCCCCGGACAGGATTCATGTTTAACTTGTGCTCCTGCACATTTACTAGTCGCCGATTTAGCCGTTTGTCTCCAACAATGCCCAGATGGCTACTGGGAGGATACCGGCGCTAGTGTTTGTCGTCCGTGTGCCGCTCACTGCGCCACGTGCTCAGAGCGTGCCGACGCTTGTACTTCATGTGAACATCACTTACTACTCCATGATGGAACATGTTTAGCATCCTGCCCGCCGTCATATTATGAAACTGATGATTATTTTTGTGCTAAATGTCATCCTTCTTGTGATACATGTGAAGGCCCAGGAGAAACACAATGTGTTACATGTCCAGCGTCGAGTTACGCTTTAGACGGCCAATGTCTGCCCATGTGCCCCAGCGGTTACTACGCAGATAAAAAAAGAAAAGAGTGCATGAAGTAAGTTTCGTACGTCCTGTAGCTATAATTAAATAGTTAGTTTTGTTCGTTTAGCTAATTCGTACAATTTATTTGTAGATGCGGCACGGGATGTTTAACATGTACGAGCGCTTTCTGTTTAACTTGCGATGTTAACTGGGAGCGCAACAAAAAAGGCAAATGTTTACCCTCTGGAGGTGAGGTCTGCAATGCGAGTGAGTTTAACTTGGAGGGTAGATGTAGTAGCTGTCATAATACTTGTGACTCTTGCTTCGGGGCAGAGGAAGATCAATGTTTGACTTGTTCATCGCCAAAGCTCCTCGAGGATAATAAGTGAGTAATCAAACATCGATATACGTTGGTTTATTATCCACTAGTAGTAGTTCACACAATAAATAACAACGTATTTAAAAGTATATTTATACCACATATATACATTTCTTTTATTTACGCAATAACATATACATTGAAACTCGGCTGTCATTTCAGATGTGTATATGAATGCAGTAATGGATATTATGTTGAAGCGGGACGTTGCGCTCGTTGTATCCACGGCTGTGCCAATTGTGTGTCACGGCTTAATTGTACTTCATGTGCGGGATCGTTGAAACTGCAGTCGGGGGCTTGTCGAACGACATGCGCTGAAGGATATTACGCTGATATAAGCACTTGCACTAAATGTTACCTGTCATGTAAAACGTGTAGTGGACCGAGGAGGGATCAATGCGCTTCATGTCCAACTGGCTGGCGATTGGCTAGCGGTGAATGCCATCCTGAGTGTCCGCAAGGTAAATTAAAAAACATTTTGTGTATACAATCTAAATTAGATCTTAAATAAAATTAAACTCTTACAGGTTTTTATCAAACAGAAGATGGTTGTCGGCATTGTCACCACTACTGCCGTGAATGTGCAGGTTCTGGACCGTTAAAATGTACTTCGTGTCCCGAGGGCTTTATGCTAGACGGTGGCTTATGCATGGCCTGCCTCACTTCGCAGTATTACGACGGACCATCCCAAAGTTGTCGATCCTGCGATGAGTCCTGCAGAACTTGTTCTGGTTCAGGGCAGTTCAGCTGTTCATCCTGTTTAGTGCCGTTAAAGTTTGATAAGTAAGTTTTATATTGCTTAGATACATTTTCTTTACTGTTTCTACAATAATGCATTCCTATACTCGGTGACATGTAGACCACAATAAACTGCCTGCAAACAGTGGGCCTTACTCTTAACACTGTGAACTACGATTCTGTCTTATTCGCACACGAATGAAAAGAAAGAGACGCACAGAAATGGGATTGCAAATAATTCACTCGTGCGACGGGAGTATGGACGCGGACAAATAAATTCGCCGATAAATTCTGTATAAATCGAGACGATAAATTTATTGAACGCGTCTCTCTCTTTCTCTCTTCTATTCCCCTGACAGTATTTCTTGATCTTAAAAAGGTTCGCTTATACTAAGGTATATTGGACAATGCAGTGAGGGTATTGCATTATACATTTTATTGCGGATTTAAAGACATCCTTATAATATTTAAGTTTTAATGATTCTTTAGAAATCTTTTTGCTACGTTTTTATGATATAAGACCGCCATTTATTAGTTTTGATATTTTAAGGCATCGTCAATTATACCTTAGACATTATATAAGAGAGTCGATAACTATTTACAAAGTTTCTAAAGTTCTAAAATTATAAAGAATAAATTCGTTTCTATTAATTATCAGAGGATATTCGAATTATTGTTCCGATAGTCAATAAGTACTGGGTTTTATTTTCGGTTATAAATATTTATCCACATGTGACATTATTGTGTGTGTCCTGACCACACATAGCTGACATCTAATTCTTAAAGGCTTGTGATATTTAGATCGAATTTTATATAAATTCTTTGTTTCAGACTAAATAATCGTTGCGTTCGGTGTTGCCCGGATAACACGACACCCGCAAATGAAACTTTAACGCCCGATTGTTGTCCCTGCAATTCTATTACAGGTAAATTATAAATTGTAGTTTTTTGGCTTTTAAAGGCATTATAAAATTTAGGTCTGTTATTAATTTTTTTTGTGAATGCAAATATAATTTAGGTCTATGTGTCCTCCTGGTTTTTAAAACCTCGTAATAGTTAATTTTCTCTTTGCAAACCAGGTGAGTGTATAAACTCGTCTCCAGCGGGTAAGCGTCGCATAGCCGAAGCTGTGCCGTATCGGTCGATGAACGTGCAGTCTTCGTCGGCGTCCGGTGCAGTGGGCTTCCTGTTCGCAGTGTGTGGAGCCGCGGCTACTATCTTCCTGATAGTCTTCATCGCCTTACAGGTAATATATTAGTTATAACTCATACAGTCATTTCTATCAGTTTTGCAACTAAGTGTAAAATTCAGGTTACTTTATTTTGGGTTTAAAATTTATTTATAGTAAATTATCAAGATATATTAAATGTTCCGGCTTCTAAATTTAATCAATTTGACAATTTTTTATCCAGTTTTATCCACGACTTAAAAGTGTTTAACACTAGAACTAACAATTGGTCATTATGACCGGTTTCAAAAATTTTTCACAAGAATTTTATGTAAAACCTTACTCATTATTTTTTGTAAACGATTCTATTTTTTTTTTTTACAATTCTACAATAAATTTATTGAACTATATTTAATACTTTAGGTCATATTGACCGGCTGGTAGTTCTAGTGTTAAATGATAATAATGAAAACAATATAACAAAGGAACGAAACGTTCTCAACTTAATCTTGAGAGCAAATGTAATGTTCTTATTAAAAATAATTCTATGCAAACAGGCGATAGTTGCCTCCGAGACAAAAGTTTAGTTTGTTTTGCTTTAACTGTAAAGAATATCATGGAGCTTAGCGAACGGCGACGAAGACACTTGTGAATCTTAAATTGGATTTGTTATATGATTTTCATTTAATATTGTATTTTATATGTTGCTATAATATACTCCGTCTGGTTATAAAGCATATATAGCAATACAACTATTGCTAAGAGAACTGTGTATTATTATTATTGTATCAATTATTTATTCATATTTCTACATTGTATAAAAATTTACACCATTGAATACGAAAAATAACTTCAAACACAATAGTATATGTGTATATTTACAATTGTATTATATTTTAAAATTATTGGAAATATTGCAATGTGATGTATGAATAGTAAACAGCACTAAATTAGTAAAATATCAGCTGACCTAAATCTAAACAATATTGCATTACCGGTAAATGAACAAATTCAAATAAATAGTACTCGATGGAATATACAATACTAATTTAGTTACTATGCGGATGGGCGACTGTTTTGTATTGCATTCGTATTATTTGAATTAATTAAATATTTTCTTTTGTTTTGCATGATGTTAGGTAGAGATTTGGCGGGAAAAGTAATTCATACGTTTTTATACTTTAAAATTATTTAACCACAATCATATTTTATGATGCAAATTATCTACCAAAAAGTTCGTTTGTTTTAGATCTTAAGAGTGAAATAATAATAATATACATACGCCACTTTTGATATAAAATAAGCAAATACAAAACATACGAGTAATGTGTACTTTTTAAAAACCTACCGCTTGTTTCTTATTACTTGTTAACAAAGGAAACGAGTTATTTGTTAGCGGGGAAAGACTCTAAATATCACGAGCATGTTTTTCACAAACAAAAAAGTAATCAAGCCGAGGTAACTTTTTTAATATTTTACGAAATAACCTGAGGTTCCTTTTGCAGTCGCGGAGTAGTCGTGAATCACTTTCTCGGGGCGCGAAGTATTCCCGTCTCTCTTCCTCCGATGGTGATGTAACGGGATTAACACAGAAAACATCATTATTGACGTTCGCTGATCTTGGGCCGCAAGAGCAATCTCAAGAACATGAAGATGAGCCCCTCTTAGAACATTGTACGTAGCTATAAAGGTTCGGCTACACTAGGAGGCAGTGTTGCAGTGTCATGCCAAATGCGACAATGTTATGTGAATTATGTGATTTAGGTCGTTTAGTAATTGGTGCGATCAATCACCGAGCGATCTATTCCTAATAAAAATTAGGAAAATGTTGCAATAATCAATTTAGCTAATTTAAAATTTATTAAGTGATCTTTGTTTAATATTTTCGTTGCGGGGTAGTAGTTAGAAGAATTTTAAATGAAATTGTGATTATGTACTTCTGTAAATAATGTAAGCATATTGTAAGTTATACGAGAACATTTTTAGAATGTAGCATAATGGAAGAGCGTGATTTTATAGACTTCAAATCTAATAATTTAACTATGTTATTTATGCATTTGAAAAGAAATACAACTTGGTGATGTTTGTTATGAAAAAATGTAAATTTATTTTAGACTATAAGTGTGCAATTTCCTAATTAATAAATATTTAATTTTGTTCGATAAAGTATCATTGCGTTGGTCATCGTTAGGCCTCTTAAAAATTGCTGCACCTGATATAGGTATTTAAAAATAGGTAATTATTGTAGGTAGGTGTACAAATATCCAGCAATTGTCATATTCTTATTGGTCTAATTGGGCTCAATGTTAGAAATATATAGACCGATAAAAATAATAATAAATGCAATAAATTAGCTTAAAAATATTTGATATTTCATAAAAATGTCACAGACAATAGCGAATTATGCACACGGTTGGTTGCGATGCAATGATGCAGTCCATGAATGCACCGGTTTTATTGTGATATTCTTATAACGTAGCTAAAGAAAATATCAGCTGCCACTGGCTGCTGCCAAGTTGCAGTTCTCAATGTCTTTATTATTGAGATCATTTCATACTGTTTCCGAAGGGGCGATATTAAAATCTCTACAACTTTTAAGCCAACTGTACACTTTAGTATTCTGTGTGCATTTAACTCAATAAATAATGTCGCGATAATAAATTGATTTAACTAATTTGAAATATTTTGCTATCGTATAAAGCTTCAAAACTTTTTTATAAACACATTTATTTTGGATAATATCATTTTTAATTAAATATATAAATAGATTTTAATTAATTTATTAATTGTATCTGAAAATGTAATTTCTGACGGTTAATGAAAACAGTAAGCGTGGGTGTCACGTTACGTGAGGGCGATACAAACTGTAGTCACCCTTATAATACATAATGCTCTGCCCACGTGGTGTGAAGAGGACTTTTATATACAAAATTTTAATAACATTTCTTGAGATCGGTTCCTCTTTTGTATGTGATTTCTGTACTTACATTTTGCTTTGTACTTTTAAATGCCGCGGTACAAGCATTGTTAGTTATTAGGACAATTTATTATGAATATATATCGCTTGTTAATTTCAAGACTCATAATCCATAAATACCAAAATATTAACAAATTTTTTTCTAAAGATTTGTATTAATAATTGAAATCTAAATTAGCATATACAAATATTTTTTATTAAATACTTTTGAAATTATGAGGGCCTTGCTTTATATAAGCGATATTATTAAGAATCTAATTGTTGTTTTTTTACCAATACACAGAAGTCAACTAGACGCCTGCAAAGGTATGCATTGGGTTATGTGTTATCTACATTTTTATTTTGAAATATAATTAATAATAATTAAATGTCATAGTCGTTGCTACTTTTGAATTTAAAAAAATGTGTCATTAATAGTTTTAGATTTATTTGCCTATTTGTGTTTCGATATATGAACTTCTTTTCGTGTAGTGATTTATTGATATTAACCAGCAATCTATATTTTTTAATCTACATTGATTGTTTATCTTGCTAAATACAATCAACCTTTAGGTCAGAAACAGCAGTGTAAATGTGTATGTAATAAACTATCGTTAATTGTAACAAAGTTTAATGAGTTGCCAATGAATAATAGTAGTTAATTAAAATGTATTGTAATTAAGTTCATAATACAAGTTACCATTTTCTTTGTAATGTGTACAATTTAACTATGAGTTTTGTAATTTATTTCAAAACTTAAAACTTTATTATAATAAGTCGCACGTTTAAAAAAAGTAACTAAAATTATCCAAAAAAAGTATATTTTTTATTTTGACGCCTTCTCTTTCTAACCATTATTAAAACCTTTTAAAAGACAAAGATAGCTGTAAGATCTGAAGTCACAAATTTTATCTAGATTTTGTGCTAGTCAGTTTTTTAAATTATTGTTTTATTCAAGGCAAAGCGTCTCCCATGTATCCCAAAATAATTAAACGTGCGATTCGTTCTTACAAAACTCAAACGGATTAGTATTCAAATATACATTTTTATAATTATAATCGATTATTCTCAGAATAAATATTTTTATTAGGAATATTTTTAAATTAGGACTTGCACGTGTTATTAAACGTCTTTTTCTAATTTTATAAATTTTATTTTTAAATACAATAAGTTTAGTAAAATGTGCAAGTCAACGTGTGATAGTCATAATTATGTTTATTTTTTAGTTTTATAGGGTTGTCTTTGTAAATTCTCTTGTTTTATTTTTTAATTTGGCAACCCTGAAACGTTACCGTCACAATAAGTAGGTATTTGAAATAAGTCTTTTATGTAATTTCAATTCTTTTTAGTCTCTATTTTATTTTAAATTATTTATTATTTTATGCTTTATGATTATGTATCAATCTATGTCACAAAGTCAATTTTATTGAAACTGTAATTTAATTTCTTGACATCTACATTTCAACTCTTCTCAGCTTTATAAACAAACTCTTTTCGATATATTTTTTTATTTGTTACTTCTAAAGATTTTTTTAATTAAAATATATTTTTGTATGACACGTTCTTATGTGCAATTATTAAACTTTATAATAAAAGGAATTATATAAAGTATTTTTTTGTTTCATTTTAAAATTAAAGTCCCCAATGCCAAACGCGAAGCTCTCAAAGAGCCTCGAGGCTGCGATGATATTAGACCAAGATTTATTAGTTATTACGTTTCCTAGACTAATCTAGTTTACGTATGTTTTGAACAAACTTAATATCATATAAATCTTAAATTGGAACACCAACCCTCGACGTATTGCGTCCGTACAAAATTCATAGTACTTATAGGAGATTAAATAAATGGAAACAAATTTTAGACAGTTTTTATTCATTTTTTATTATCGATTTTCTTTTGTTAAAAGAACTTACAAGTCCTTTTTAATTGTCTTATAAACGAGTCAAGGTGAAGTCACGTATTTCTCATTTTAAAATTTTGATTCTGATATATAACGATCAAGTAACAATTAATTATAAAGATGTTTCTGCCGCTAACTTCTAGTGTACGATGTACCTTGTTATTGGACAGGACGCATACATTATGAGACCAATGCGAGTCGGCACCGATGTGGCCTTCCTTGTATTTGCATAGTATTGTCCCATTTACATTTAGACAAGCGCCTAAATCTCAGAACAATGTTATTACTGATTTGGGTCTTTATTAACCGCTGCTAATACTTACCTACAATGACGTTTAATTAAATTTTAGAGTTTTTATTATTACGTAGGTACTTGAATTACTATTTATTTATTGGTGAGCACTATAGATTACAGTTATTCATTGTTTAGGTAGCTATATATTTTTTGTAAAGATTATTTTTGTTAATTATTTCATGTACAGGCTATGATTGACGAGTTTCTTGTGGTCTTCTCGTCATACGCCTTTCCGAAGCCATTGTAGAGTCTAACGATGAGCAAGCGCACGCCTTTAGTGCCTATGCTAATAAACGATTTTCATTTCATTTCATTTCAAACGGAATGGAAAGAAAAAATGTGGACTATTTAGTGGGACTAAAGGCTGATCCAAAATTATGCATACACTACATCACATTATATGGCTTAAATTAATTACATTTATTTTATTTATTATAATGATATTATTATCTAATTTAGAATGCAATCAATTATGTTGTCAATTGAATGAAGAATGAACGGCGCTTTGAAAGAAAATGAGCAAATTTTACACAAATTATGACATAGAAACACCTAAATACTCGCGAGTTCATAAACTTATAGAAGTTACTATCTTGTAGTTTGCGGATTAGCGTCGAACTACTCCTTTGAATCACTACCGCCATAGTTTTAGAACTGTTTTAGAGGGGCTTGTTTCTATTATTCTACTATTTGTGTTAAACCATGTTGAAAGAAATGCGCGGCGTTTTGATTTATATTTAGAAATTGGTCATGGTAATTAAGGTATTTTTCATGGCATACGCTCTAATCGCGTGAAGAACAACAGACACGCAGAGGATGTAGTCAATAGATACTAGATGATGAAATAATAAATCCCTCAAAAATATCAATATCTTAAAAAAAAGTCAATTTGCCTAATAAAATGTGAAGAATAGTACAACCGGGAACAATCCTTGATATCGTCGTGGACTAACTTCGTCTTCTTATGAACTCAGGAAACTGTTGAACTATAGAAAGATTTCAATTGTTTTACGTTCTAAAGTGTGATAAGAGAATTGGGTCACGAGTCTTAGTTGTTTCAAGTAAAATGGCGCGATTATTTTTTAAAATATAGGTTGTAATTACTAAAAAGTTATTATAATATTGTGTTAGGTTATTCGCAAATATATTTAAATAATTTAGAGTTTTGCGGATTATTATTATGTTTATTTTCGTTAATTAACATCGATGTTTTGAAATATTTTTAGAGAAACTTATGTGAAATAATATTGCGGATTAAAATCGATTAAAAATATAATTATCACAATGCATTGTGGTAATAAAAAGAACAGAAAAAAAACAAGAAAGATGACACTGACGGAATAAACGTCAAAACCCCAAATCTTTTTAAATAAGCAATTTCGGCCTGTAGAATCGATCGCCACATATTTATTGTAAAAAGAATTGCTTTTTATTGTATTCAATGTAAAATCATAAGAATGAGCGTATGAGTTACGTACATACATAAATGTGGCGTAATTTAGAAGTCTTAATAACTTCTAGAACAGTTTTCCTGCTGTTAAAACTATTTGAAGTGGAAATAAAGTTGTTACGTGATGTAGAACTTTAGTTGCGTTTCTGTAAGTTGCACTGCACTTGCAACTCTTTAACAATTAACTGAAGATCTCAGTCAGGTGTTTCTAGTTTAAATTTAATTGCTCAACAGTAACTTACACCTTGTACCTGCATACTTACAGTTTCAAAACTTAATCTTCGCTTAAACTCGAAATGAATGTGACAATTAATATAGTGAATAACTTTTGGATAACATTTTTAATAACATGGGTTACTGTTATTACTATGTCAGTTATATTAAAGAACATTTTTGATATCTCATCTTCAAGCTATGATTGACAAATTTCTTGTGGTCTTCTTCTCGTCATACGTCTTTTTGAAGCCATTGTAGAGCCTAACGATGAGCAAGCACACGCATTTAGTGCCTATGCTAATAAACTATTTTTATTTAATTCATTTATATTTCATTTCATTTGGAATTTTATATTTTAAGATACTTTTTCTTTATAATTGAATCTGTCTTAGATTTTTAAGTTTTTTAATATTCACTATAAAGATATATATAAAAAATAGGTAATATATGGTCTTCTTGGCGCTTGGTAAGTCACAGGTTTGATTTCCGGTTGAAATATATATTTTATTTATAAATATTAATTTATATGTAATAATAATAATTTGACATATGTTTATTTCAGGACTGGGTGTTATATGTTTGTGTTGTCCTAGTTCTGATGTCCATACCACAGAGTATTGTGGAGTTCGAGGTCAGAGTATTATATGTCTACTACTTGATATGGAAGGTATTCAGGTGGGTAAAGGGTATTTATTATGTAATCCCCAAAGATGTAATTTCGCTACCGAAATTCCTGATGTTCTATACCCTAATATTTATACGATCAATTTCACTATAATATTAATAATGTTATAAATTAATTCTTAATGCGTATTTTTTTTTAATTTCACTAATAACCATTACCAGTCTACTTACCTACTCTTTTAATTAATGCCTTCATTATACTATTATAGACGCTAAGAGACTAAAGTACAAGTTACATTGGTGCTTGGCCCGATTTAAATTTGGAATCACGCTCTCAAATCTTAAGACTTGGTCGCTCTGTTCCATTCTGATCTGGTTAAATATAATGGGTCATATCGTATTATATGTATTTGTATACTTGGGTGCAATATTCGTAGCCCGATGCCCTTATTAGCATAGTATTGTGCATGCCGGCCACATTAACATATAGACAGGCGACCGAAAAAATCTGCTTTCCAAATTGTACCTACCTTTTTTGTCCCTTCGATCTCCCTTTCGGTGTCCCAGAGATAAATTAAGTTCTTTTTTTCGTGCCACTGTGTAACTGGAAAGGCGGACATCGAGCTTTAATTTAGTTTTAGTCTCTTTTGATATTTATTCGGTGTGTTTAAAATTAACTTCTTTGTAGTATTTTGGGAGGTTTTCGTTACTATATTTAAGTATTTGTTTATTGATAGCCGTTAAATGTTGAACAAATTCGTTATTGTAAGGCACACAAATTATTTAATTAAATGTCCTGTTTTATGTGGTGTATTTTTAGGTAATTATATCACCAAATGTTCACAATTGAAATTGGTGATATTATCCCAATACAATTGGCATTTCAATAATCTAGTCAGATGTGGTCAACAATCGGGTCTATATTTTTAATTATATGTAAAACTAAACCAGACTAATGAACATTAAAATGCATCTCGTAACCTTATAAAAATATAATAGTAATTCAATAAAATTTAATGATAATGTTGCTATAATCGTGTCAAGTTACACGAACTCTAAGATTAGAGACCAACTGAAAAGGGTTCCTCTGACATGGGGGGTGAGGGGGAATAAAGGGAAGGTAGGTAAAGGGTATAATATGGGTAAAGGTAATTGATACGTGCGTTTGATGTTTTTTGAGGAAATTGTGTTTTGTTTTATTTTTGTTTTATGTCAGTGTTCAATCTGCTTACCTCATTGTTTAAAGTGTTACATTCAAATTATTTATTCATATTTGTAACGGCTTTATTCAAAATTCTAAACACATTATTTTAAAATACGAAATAGACCTTTTATTAAATTAATCTTACTTTTATAGCTGTAATACTAATAAACAATAAAAAAAAGTGCTAGTCATAATTTTGCGAAGTATTTTCTGATAGGTAAAGATGCGACACGACGATAAGCCGCAGTCACGATATACGTCGATTAATATTAACGACAATGAAAACATTTAAACAGAAATTAACGCGGGCCTGTGTTTATTTGGTAGATTATCTGATACGTCAGCGTTTTTATTGAAAAAAATAAAACGTAAATGTAAATACACACACTTTTTAAAAATACTAATTCAAAAGACTTTGAATATTTGAATCTGATGTATTGAAAGTACATATATCTAACCTAAGCTCTACGTCAGATTACTTAAATCAAAATAAATGTATTAGGCAAAAAAGTTATTTTAAATTAGTTTATTGCGAAAAATTTTAATTTAAAATAAAACATTTTTTAATGCCGTTTATTTTCAAAAAGAACAATCGACATATTTTGGTTACGACTGTCATCTGCATGTTGTAGTACAAGAAAAACTACCCACATATTGATAAAAATATGTTGGATAAATGTATTGTTAATTATCGTGAGCCGAATTTTCCTTGCAACGGAAAACATGGTGTCGCTGCCGTAGTTTTGTGGGTGACACAAACGGGCAGGTTATTTGCGGTATTCGTCGCGTGTGCATTTACCACAAACATGGATATTTTGAAACGTTATCTGATCTGTAAGTAAACACTGTTCATGATTGTTTCAAAGAAATTTATATCAGTTAAAACATTGGAAATTCAATATGGATTTATGTTTTATCGACATACCTAATTGGTTTGAAAAATGATAGCTATATTTTTTAACGTTTTTATTTACGATAATTTTTATTGTTGACTAACAAATAGCGTCCAGTTCAACTGGTGTTTGCACATAAACGATGTGTTTTATTTTTTATCGATATTTTATTTATTTAACACATAAAACTTTAAAATGATTTTCATTGCTAGTCTAAATCCGGCTCGAAGGACCAAAACGAACTACTATTTGTGCGCCTTTATATGATACATGCTAAATAATAATGTCAAATCGAAGTACTTGATAAAGTTATGATAAACGATTTATGAGGTTTGGTGAGCACGCACTGCATTGATCATGACGGTCAGTGAACTGCCTCTATTTGGGGCATGCACAAAAATGCTAATTACACACATTTATAAATAATATCAAACAATTTTTCACCATTATCGGAAGACATTTACGAATATTCAGTTGTTACTAACTAAAATTTTAAATATTGAACTTTTTTAAAGCAAAGATAGCTAGGTTCTAGCTTCATCTATCTCTTCCATAGTGTCTAAGATCATTTCTTAAGAAACATGCGTTCTGCAGTACTCTCCATTTATGAGAACTGATGGCCATATTTTAAACTGCTCAGACTTTTTCCTTTCAAAGTTTTCTTTGACAATGTGACCAAATGTACTTTATATACAAAATTAATGTCTGATTGTTTTAATGATGACAGTAAACATTTCAGTTAGTTTTAATCACCGATTTCATCCGTAATTCTCGTCTTGCTCGTTAATAGAGGGCAACTTTGTGGGGTTTTGACTCGAAAAGCAAATTCCAGATGTTTTTAATAGCTTTTTAACACAATTAGGAATACAGCTTTATGAAATATTTATGGTTTAAAGTTGTCGCTTGACGGGCTCGTTTTATTTTAACAGCTGTTTCTTTGGGGATGGAAAACTATTTATTACGTCTATATTAGTTTAATGGACTTTGTAATAATATATTAATTTACTATACTGGCTTTGTTTCTCATTAATTAAAGCAAATAAATATTAGAACTAACAATATTTATGAGGAAACGTTATAAATAAAATAAATAAAGAGTGTTATAGATTATAAATATAAAAGGGATGTTTTATTTTGACAGAAAGAGTTTGTTAAGAGGGTGTGAGGGAAGTTGTCTGTTGCTGAGTAGTAGCATGTCCCATTGGTATTATTGATAGCTGATATTGAATATGAGTTCCAATTGTTTTAATTTGATTATTTATCAACAAAGTCTTAAAACTTTACATTGTATTCACTATTTTGAGTACACTATTTAATTTGCTTTATAATAATTATATCACATGATAGCTTAATAAATATATAAATAAATACTAATTAGTGGCTGTATGGCGATAAAAGAAATATGAAACTAATAATAGTAAGACGGAATAGTGAGAAATAGTTTCAGAGGCAAATGATGTTTCTTTAAATTCCGTATTATAGATTATATACTATTAGTTTTAATATTATTTATTCCTGTCGATATAATATGGTGCAAGAAAACCGAATTTGGCATTTGTTAATTAACAATATTCCAAAAATATGTTTGATAAAGTTTGTCAGTTAATGAGAAGTGTTATTAATAATAATCATAAATTAGAACCTAAAATTTTAATTAAAACCCACAAACTTTAATGCAAACATTTTAATTAGTTTTCGAATACTTCGATAACTATATTAATTTTCAATTTTGTTTAATGATTCCAAAAAAAGACCTTTGCAACAATATTGAGGGAATTATGTTCGTCTGGTACTGGAAGATTTATTAAAAATATTATTATTAAATAATTAGCCAGCTTCGACTGTTCATACACTTGTTAAGTTAGCGATTGCTATTTCTAGTCATTTCATTGTAGCACTTATCGTATCGCTTAATATCAAGCGGCTGGAGTCATATGTCAGCCTATCATGAAAAAGTTCCATAATTGCTTCCGTCAAGTGTTATTATGTTAAAAACGTTTTTAATTGTTTGACTTTTGGTAGCGACGAAAAATATTTTCTTATTTTCGTTATATTCGTGACTTACACACTTTATACAATGAGATAGTAAATAAAATGCAAGCTTCTTGAATATTTCGCCGCAACCGCCGTTGTATGCAAAGCAGGCGATATCTCCGTAATGTAGATACAGCTCAGAAAGCTCTCGAGTAATCCCCAGAAATTTAAGTCCAATTAGTGCCGTGCCAGTTCCGAACTTCAACGTCTCCTTTACATAAAGCCGCTTCTAATTATTATTATTCGGGATTTTCTTACAGGACTCTAGGGAGTATAATGCAATATATGAAACGCGGGTGGCGGAATTATTTTATAATTTAATTTATGGCTTATAATTTAGTATACAATTCGATGGATCGTTGGCTTTGAATTTTAACGACTGTGTAGAAGGTATTTATTTTGATTATTTTAAATTAAATGCTCTAGAACAGCGATTATCAACTTTTATTTTGTTGCGGCACACTTTTAACGATTTCGAAATTTGGCGGCACACAAACAAAAAGATAAGTTTAAATTTTTTTAAATCATATTATTTAATAATATTAACATTATTGTATATCTAAAATTTGTCGGCACACTTTTAGAATTTCGTGGCACACAAAAATGCCGCGGTACAGTGCTTGAGAACCACTGCTCTAGAATTATTGTAGTCGCTGTTTGTAGTTTCTAACTGTCACAAAAGTTAATAAAGCAATCCTTGACGATTTTTTATTTAATGATTTTGGTTGTTCTATTATTAAACATGTTATATTAATCAATAAATATGTGTTCAAATTACAATTGTATATTACTATAATAACATTTGATATTTGTCACAGATGTTGGAATTAGCGATTTTATACACATAATAAATAATTTCTTCTGTTATTTCGGTATATATAACTTTATTTATACTAAAAGAACAAACATAATATTCACTATTAAAAGAAACTTATAGTATGTTGCGTATGCTAGTAGATCCATCTGATTGTCTGATGCTCCATTGTCGAATCGGATTCAATGCTGTATTTTCAATAGTATTTTTTTAAATTCAGTTTCTTAACTCTTAGCTGGTCCAATTTCGTTTGCATTTGGTTATTTTTAGTTGCAATGTTTAAACAAAAATAGATAACCATAAATGGGTGAGATGCTGTCAAATTTTGTGAAAGATTGCTTAAGACGCCTCAGACGTACGTAGCAGATACGTGCGGAGGAACTGTTCAATTCAGAGAACACATGTGCTTGTCAAACTGAAGATGATGAATGATCGTGCCTAGACCTCCCCTCTTGCCCTTTTATGGGATATCCCACAAAACCTTATTGAATGTAAACTGTATTCATATATATTTAGGTATTCCTTGATGAGTATTTTATATGTGACCCTCACTTTCAAAATAAGAATTCTTATGTAAAACTTTGATTTACTTTGAAATTAATTAATTTGTATTCTATTTAAAAACAACAATCAATTCAGTCGATTTTAAAATCTGTGAAAATGTTACATAAAAATTTAATTAGATGAAGGTACATAGATAACTCTATATGCTAATGAATCAAAATAAATAATGAAAATATTAGGTACATAATTTTTTCCGACTTGTGTAAATGCACACGTTAATCAAATAATTATGCTAATTAGCTTTTAAATGGAAATAATTTTCTACAATTTTAAATTTAGTATTTCAATTCAATCGATGGCTCCATTGAGTTATACATTTTAGAGAGGAAAGACGCACGTGATTAATGTTGTCCATAGAGCAGTAGTTAAACTAAATAGTACGTTAATTAAAATTTTAAAATAAATAAAATATTCGAATAAAATACTAAAATTAACTTACATTTATAATAATTACAATATCCAATTGGGTAACAGCATTGGACAATGGTTAGTTCATAAAAAAATTATATATAGGAAGATGAATTTTTCTTCAACACCAATTTATATTTCAAATCTAATAAAAAGTTCTATGACGAGATAGGATATTACACTTCACACGCGAACTCCGCGAGAGTAGAGAACTGAAAATCGGAGTGATTGAAGCAATCCATCTCTTGACTTAATTGGATCCACGCTTGATTTATTAAGAACGGCAACCCTAAGAACGAGGAAGCCGGCGTTGCACAAACTCGGAGACTTGACGCGGCTTTACAAAAATAACCGACCAAAATACTATATTAAGAATCTCCAAGTCTACACAAATTCGGCTGACTTTGATTACTACAAATTTAGGTTTCAATAATTTAAAAGGATTCATTTAATTATCAAATTTGTGTAGACATTAAATTTTTCCAAGAATATAAATAAACTACAGCCCACCTAGGATTGCTCAGCATTTCGATTCAATGATAAATTATTTATAAATGCCAGGCGATTATTACGGATTGTACTTATAAAGTTTGAAATTGAATATTATATTTATGATTTTGCTAACATTTGATTGGCATAGTTTTGAAATTTAAGGTTTAAGATGTTTATTGACTCAAAAAGAATTAAAAAAAAAATTCACTTAATTGAGATAATAGTAACTATAAATAAACACATCGCGCGTAGCATATTAACAACCCATCACAAGGCACTCAAACCCATTATGTGTTTTTTTAACTCATATTTAAATCTGACAATATTTGTAATATTAGTTATATTAGGTGGCAATGCGTTATAGAACTGTGCCCCTTCCACCACAACACTTCCCCTTCCGTAGCTAGTTCTAGCCCCTAGGATTTTCATCTGGTCTTTACTCCGTGTGTTGAATTTATGTGTTTTTTTGTTAAATTTAATTTTTGTACTGATTTGATTAAGTATGACTTTTTTTATAAGAATGGATGTGTAGTATTTATGTAATTGTGTGACTGATAAGTGTTTATTTTTATAAATTTAAATTTATAACACGGAAGCTTAGAAGTTAAAATAAAAATTTAATACAAGTATAAAGTATTGGTTCTCAGAGTATGAAGTTAGTAGAAGATGGTATCGAATACCTGCCAAGTTTAGCGTTCGATGGCGATTATATGAATATAGTCGAGTTGCTTAGAAACCACCAACAAGTTTCTTTACATCTTAGTTAGCAACCGTATTGTTGTTATTGATATTGACAAGGAAGTTGTTAGTAATGCTAAAACTACAATATTCATTAATTATCTATTTGCTACAAATATTATAAGAAACAGAAATAATACTTATACAGGTGTAATATCTGTGAAACCCTTAGATCATGCAATGACGTATAGTTTTTTGTAAGCCTTACTCTGTTAACTTCATTCACTCTAGTTTACATTAATTAATTTGATCTATAGTATAAAAAATGAGCATCAGTTTTTGTATATCTCAAACGTCATAATTTTTGTAATAAAAATAAAATAAAACAATGTAGCGCATAATCTTAGCATAAATTCACAAGTGAAACCGTAGAGAAATTCAATATTTGTTATTAAACAAGAAGTTAGAAGGTTAGGTCGGAGGCCAGCTGAATACTGACCAACGGCATCGTCTCGACCACGTATTCTAATTGAATAAGACAACTGTACCATGACTTCACTTCTATAGGGTTGGCAACGAACATATTTTTTAATTAAATTAAGTATCAAAATAGCTACCAGCTATAATATAATTAAATATAAAATATAATAAAATTAAATAATGAAAAAAAGCAATTTATCTTCAAAACAATTTTATTTCTGCGGTTACCGAACCAAAGTAATTCTAAATATAAACTATTATATTGAATGTTTCACATAGTGTTCCACATATTTCGCATGAAAGATTTATTAGGAAATCGTGCCTCTAAATTCAAATCAGCTTACATCTACTCTATTTTTGTAAAATTACAATTAAAAGTTATATATTAACATAGTAGGATCTAAAAATTTCAATTTTACAGGAGAGACGTCAAGTTGTTATTGTGCATAGATTTTTCATTGTATTGTGGTTTTTTTTAATGAGTAAATGTTAGTTCCGATTATATTAACCCATTACTTCCTAAGCGTCGAAAACATTGGAATTTTTTGGTGAAATCTTTAAATTAAGTTCATAATACGTTAAGAAAAAATAATATGACAAAAAAGTAACGCTGAGTCAGCCTGTCCTATAAAGTATGACAATATGGGGATAAAAATTATATTCTGTTTTTATTTTTATATTATATATATTTGGTAGAAGTCTAAGAATCAGTTTTATGTACTTTGAAGTTGGTTACTGTTTTCTTTTACGGCATATAAAATCGGAAAATAATGCCTTTTTGAGGCAACAAAAATGATCAATTTGAAAAAATTACATTAAAATTACGTAAATATTTTTCTCAGCGGAAAAAAATTGTTTCATCAGAAAAATAGTATACAAATACGAATTTCATCAGAAGCAATAAAAAATAAAACTCTTAATAGGTTAAAAAAAATTGAATATAGTGTAATAAAAATAGGACAGTGAGAAGTAATGGGTTAATAGGAACCGGCGATATATAAAATATTTTTATAACAAATGATTTAAAGTGTGAACCCTAATAAACTGTAGGGTTTCCAGACTGACTGCTTAAATACCACTACGGTTGTTCCCGTGCATTTAGAATTTGCAACTAGGACTTGTGGCATTTCTGACTAAAACCAAACTATTAATTAAATTAGAGATATACATTTACTTAAACATAATACTCATTTCGTTGCTGTTTCTATTTCATAACAAGTATTCTAAAGAACACACGTGAGAAATATGACGAACTAATCATATATCTTAAAGTCAATAATCAACGAGCGTGAAACAACGTTTTATGAACAATTTTATCTTCATATAAAACTTGTGCATAGAGTAATGATTGTACCAGATGGGACTCAAATTATAACCCAAATTACTACCCAAAGATTGGTTCATTAAGTATTGCACAATAAAGTGTTATTATTGATATTGATATTAGAGATGTGCCGATTATGACTTTGGCCGACTAACCGACTAGCCGATTAGTCGGTTGTAAATAAGCCGACTAGTCGGCCGACTAATCGGCCAAGCCGACTACGGTTTAGGGGATTCCCGTGACGCTACTGACATGTGGACAAATATAAATAACAAAAAAAGTTTTTTGAGTTTTACAGCTCACTAGTTTGACGATAGTTCCAAATATCGTCACGCAGAATTGCAATATATGTCATTAAATATTATGTTGATTTGTTTTTTAATTAAGATACTAATTTTGTTTGATAAATGTCATCAATATGTTTTCTTTACAAAGAAGTAAAACATACATTTATTGAGAAATATACACAAAGTAAGAAGCTGGATAGTCGGCGCTTTTTACCGATTAGTCGCCGACTACGAAAGTGGCCGGATAGTCGGCTTTACCGACTAGTGGCCGACTAGTCGGAACATCTCTAATTGATATATAAAAAATGTAGCACAAGAACTCTTGTGAGAAAAATTATTAGACTAAATCGTTGGCAAGGGCATTAAGTTTTGTATGTAAGTCCAATAAAACTTTAAATAAAAAATAAAAAATAGATGCTAAAGTAATCCATAGTATTTAAAAATTTAGGCAAAATTCATCCCAATTCTACTTCAAGTTCTCTATCACGTGAGATAATCTAGGATGGAACTTTAAGCGAAATATGTTGAAATATGTTTATATTTGTTTGGGATTATAGTTCAAGTTGTTTAGTAGTTTTAATGGATTTTTACTCTTCATTAATTCAGATGTTTTCACATATACAAGGTGTCTGTTTAATAGCATCTTTTAATAATTAACAAACCCTCAAGCGTTAATTACCTGCCATTGTAAATACGTCATTTTTGTTCTCTTGGGTTTGATGAAATAAAATGAAATGGAAATTGTTTATTAGCATAGACACTAAAGGCGTGCGCTTGCTCATCGTTAGACTCTACCATGGCTTCGGAAAGGCATATGACGAGAAGAAGACCGCAAGAAACTTGACAATCATAGCCTGTATATGAAATAATTAACAAGAAAAACTGAATTTTAATTCAGAGAAAAAAAAAGTAAATAATCTTTATTAAAAAAAATATCAGTGTATATTTATATCAATTTTGTTTTGTTTTTTATTTCGTTGTAAACAATTTTAGTAATAAATTTAATTACCTGTGTAAATAAAGATTTAAAAGGTCGAATTTTTGTAACCCCTCACAAATGGAAAAGTTGAGAAAATAATTTTAACCCGTTCGAAACTTTGGTAATTTTATTGTTGAAAAAATTTGTTATACGATTTTTCCATTCGCGTAGAATAAACATTAATTACAAAGTTATGTTTTAATACAAAAGTTTATAGAATTTTTGGTGTTTGGAAAGGGTTAATATAATTACAATCTTATATTGAACCTTTTATTTTTGTACTAATTAAATTTTATTTATAGACGACATCTTTTTTTCCAAGAAACAATTTCGACAAAAGTTTTTACGAAGTGATAATAAAATACAAAAGTGTTGAGTTAGAAAACAGGTCTTGGAAAGAGAATTAATTAGAAAAAATATGCCATTATTAAGGAAGAAATATTTTACATAACTTCGGGTGTTCATGTGTGATCAATTAATATAAACTTGCATTGACCAATGAAGACGCTTTTAAAACTACTGTCACTTTTTATTTATGTATTAAATAATATAATTAATTCTGTATTCACATTTTATACATTGCCCGCTTATATCCATTTAACTATTATAGATTCAATCGTCTAATGCATAACAAGTCGAAACGAAACATTCTTTCGTTTGGTCGACAACTTCTATAGCAAAGTCTATCACCTAAAGACGTAACAACTGAATGCTTAAACTATATTATTTGTAGTTACAATTTCCGTATCCTGATATATTATAAAAACTTGCATTTAAGACTCTAACTAAATTGAAACAAAGATTTTACGTTTTTCATCGCTTTTATTTTAGCCGTTAAGTAAGCCGCGTAAATTCTTCTATCTTAATTAAAACATGTTCGCGCTAAACCCCAGAAACTGCTTGACTTTATTATCATTATATATATGCTAATCACATATTTATATACATAGCTGCAAATCTTATATTCCACGCGCGTATATCAGATTTTCGTATTTTTTTCCTTACAATGTCCCGTTTTCCGATATAGAGCGGGGAATAGAAAGCATAGGGTTTTTACAAATTCTCCCATTCTGAAAAATCCCTTACATTGTGGAAAATTATTTACCCATTCAATATGGTTTTGGTTTAATATTCTCCCCTCGTATATTTGTGGATAGACGTGTCGTCGAAAAATTTACATTGTTCATAACGTTTATTTTCAATGTATTTTTAAATATTTTTGATATTTAAGGTTAAGGATTGGTGAAACATTAGTTATTTAATTTCTTATTTAAATGCCTATGCTTTATATTTATATAAATAAATATTTATATTGGGAATTCAATTCCCGGGACCTCTACGTAACAAACTTGCGTGCTAGCTACTGGGCCGCAGAGGCCGTCATTAAATTTAATTATTTAGTTGAATTTATATAGTTCTGTTTCTTTTGGCGATATATATATAAATAAATATAATTCATGATAAATAGTACTTTTGGGTTATAAAGAATATAAAAAATTTCTCATTGTCGTTTATTACATTTGTCTTCGCATATGCTTTAAACAATATAAAATTTGTTATTATTTTATTGATTGAAAATTTGTTGATTAGTTATTATTTTATTTAGATTTTGACATTTTATTATTATTATTGTGTATTAGGTATAAAATTGACTCCTCCTTGCATGGTGCATTGAAGTTAACTGTAAGGCCATGTAAGTGATTATGCTTAAATAAATAAATAAAAAGAAAAACAATTGATATTAATTATTAACATACATAATAATACTACATACTAATATAAATGGTTTTGTTCTTTTGTTAAAAGAGAAAAGTCTAATTGGACTTATCCGACTATAATAACTTAAAAATGATATCATTATAATATATCTTATAGCGTCGTACAAGATAGAAAATTTAAACTTGGAAATAATTAAGATTATAATTATAGCAATATTTTAAAGTCTTCGTTTTGTTTTGATGTGAAACTTTTAATGAACGCTGCCAGCTCATTTTACAGGGAAGGCAGTTTTGCGCCCTTCTAATATTACTTACGTAACAACCTTTATTGCTCTCATTTCTGCCAAATTAATGCAGTTTCACTGTATCGTCTAGTGATGGGTTCAATCGAAATATTATTATAGTATTATGAAGTAGTCGATATATTTATATATTTCATATCTTTAATTTCGGAGAATTTATAATAATATTGTTAGTTTAATATTTAATATATGTCTATAAATATATAATTTATTTCATATACCTATTCTAATAAATTTATTTAAATAATTTTCATATGTACACTTATGACGTTTGCTAAGTTTAGGGAGCGACAACGACATTCCAAGCGTGACAAGAACAACTTAAACCTATTATGTCGTTCAGACCCAAAATAAATATTTATTTAGATCGGGAATTGAACCTGGGATATTCGCGTACGTAACAGACTCTCAACAATTTTAACTAAATAGTACTCGATTATCTAATTGAATTTTAATTGATTTTCTTGTGTGTCAATAGGTCCATCACTAGCTTCATGTTATTATGATTAACGCGTAAGTACGTAATATTTAATATAATGTGTAATTGTTGGCGTCGAGCCTTTGTAATTGTAAACAAAGGTGTTGGTAATTTGTCGGCGATATTGCTGTAAATTATAATGAGAGTTCACGTGAAATATTTCATGAAAGTATGTTATATGCCTATATTTACTTGGAGAAGTTACAACATTAGATATGAAAAGAGAATACTTCAGATAATGATATTTATTTTCAACATATTTTATACTAGAACATATTTTCTATAGACTTTTTAATATAATAATAAATAACATATAAATACTATACTGTGAGCTCAAACTAGGATTCCTATACTATATTATGGGTATACGATATAATAAAACCAGGTATACGAACCCAAAACAAATAACTATTTTTATTGTATTCATAAATAAATATTATGAATATGAGCTCTCTGTGTAACAGGCAGGCGCGTAACCACTGCTCCACAGGAGGCCGCACACACTGAAAGTGCACAACCTATAATTTTAAAAATGCGTGACTGAAACATTAATTTAAATACAATTAATAACTTAGTAATACAATAACATAAATTGGGAAGGTAATATTTTAAAAATCGTGTAAATTTCCTATTTCTTTTTATTAATTAATATTTTAAAACAACACATGCCAACTGGTTTTATTTTAATAATTAGATGAGTTTACTTGAAATTAGTTCATTTTAAATAAAGTTCAATGAACAATTCAAATTTGGTGCGATGATGGTGTCGAAGTGTCCGGAGTGGTTTATGCAAAATACAAGATATCTACCTAATCTAAAGTAGGAGGGGAGTGAAAGAGCCCCGTAATCCACTGAAATTTAATTCAAATTAGCGCTGTGGCACTTTTGAGTCCCGCTCGCTTTATCCGACATTATTTTTGACATTATTCAACAAGTTTTTGTAAGAAATTTCGACTGTGACAATGATTAATTCCTAATGAAAACTTTTGACGCATATTTCAGTGTTATTAGGTAATAATAATTTTATAATACGCTTTTATTTTATAATACTATACATAGCATGCTCTATGTTATTTAATTTTTTATAATAGTCAAATCACAATAGTTATGTTGAACTAGCGTGCAGTCTTTTGCCTACAAACATAGTAAAATTCGCCTTAGTTATGCCGGTACAATGAAACAAATGTATTAATTGGTTACTCCCAAATTGATCCCGAAACACGATTAGGTTACTCCATGCCTGTATTTACCTGCATGTGACTATTTGTAATATCAATGAAAATATACAATTCAATATGCTAAAGTTAAGAAAAATTGAACATTGTCCATTCGAACACCAATTATACGAATATAAGCCTTTGAATTCATACATTGTATTTTACTATCATTAAAGTATGACATCTTTTGTTTTCAGTATTAAAAATGCCATCGCAAATAAACAATTTGAAAACGGAAAGCTGGAATACATCGGTATTTAGAAAATAAAACCATAAACAAAACAATGAACTGTTTGTTCCATCAAGTTTGTACGAAAACTCCATTTCATATTTTTTTTCAGTTTCCAGCATGGTTATTTATTTAACATATATATAATATATAATATATAAAATATATTTATTAAACTATCATCACTCTACTCTACTTTTCCACCTTTTTAATTAATGCTTGTATTTACCAAAGGCTCTGAGGGACCAAAGTTACATTAGTACTGGTCGGGATTTTGACCGATATGAACATGGGTCCACACCTTCAAGTGATGTCTGAAGTTAATCAATTTAAAAGTCCATTTTTTTACAGGGCTTGCTAAAGCGTTATAATCTGTAATCACTATAGCTGCAAAGCTTTCGAAAAACTATAATCTAATAATTGTGTGGAGTGTTGTAAATACTGAAACACAGTGATTAAAAGCCACTATTATGAAACTATATTAAACTTAACTTTTAAGTAAATATCTAATTTAACAATTGAAGCCTTCCGAAGCTTTAATAAAATCAATACTGGAGGTTATTATTTCCGTTCACTTCGAAGAGGTTTTGTAAAAAGAAAATCGCGGTTATTTCGAGCATCCATCGTTGAGGGCGGGCAGCTAACATTCATCATACTCACTTTGACAAGCACATATGTTCCGCGCTGGAAGCTCCTTCGGGCGAGAAAAAATAATTTAACATCTCATTGGAGCTTATAAAAAAAGAGTTTTAGAATATTATTCATAACTATGATGAAAGAAATACTTATTTATTAATATAAATATTAAACACTTGCAATTGTCGTTTTTTTTATCTTGAAATACCTTCAAAATATATCTTTGTCTTATGAAAAAAAATTCTCAATGGATTCTGAGATGCTCGATACAACAACGAAGAATCTAGAACTCAAACAAACTAAACACAAAAATAACTTTAAACCTCCTCCCTGTAAAATTGAGATTTTATAGATCCATCCATTTAAGGGGTTATATCCACTTGTAATTTTGAAAAAATCGAAATTTTTTTTTTTGCATATTTTGAATGTACATATATTTGAGAATATCGTCCGAAAATTTCATATTGATCCGGCGAATAGTTTCAGAGAAATTAGCGTATTTGTAAAGACGTCTCCGAGCGTTTGAAAGTAGGCGGAGCGTAAACCTTATGGCGACATTGAAGTGATGAAAAAAGAATGCATAGATCATGTTCAGAAGCGAATGGGTAAACGACTAAGAGAGTGTGTAAACAAAACTACAACTGAAATTACTGATAAAAATGGAAAGAAATGACAGAAAAAGGTGCTTGCTGGAAAGGGTAAACTGATTGGTAAAATCATCGATAAATTAACTGTGTATTATGGCTTAGCGATAAGAAGACACTGTGATTCTGTTGAAAATATGTCTAATGCCATTTGGGCTTCTTATTATCATAATTGCTCCACTGACGACAATCCTCAACATGATAAATGCCCGACTGGAGAAGACTCGTGGTGTTCTTGACAGAAAGCGCGAGCCTTAAACACATTAACAAGCTACAAACATGATTATCAACCCTTACCACCTGATGTTGCTGAAGCTATACTTCCAATTTACACAGATCTGAGTAATAAAAAATTATTAGAAAGATGCGTTGGTGGTTTCATGAACGCACTGGGACTATCACTTGGGCCTAATGCCCATGCCTACGTAGAAAAAGAGGACGCAGAGCGCATCTCGATTTCTGGCGCAAGAGCGCAAGGGAGCGCGCGCGAGGGAATGTCACGTAGACAGCAACAGTTGGCTGTATTAGAAGCAAACGATGAAGCAGAGGGTTCTTCTGATGGCCCTGGAATAGATGACTCGATGTAAGTTGGAAAAAAATTTTTTTAACTTAGTTTAAATGGTTCCCAAAACTTTAAACGCGTTTTTCTCGAAACGCTGTTTTCAAAGTCGGTGAGGAAAATTTCTTCGAAACGGCTGGACCGATCGGCTTGAAATTTTCACACAATCTTCTTAGATATTTGTATCAGGTAATGATCGAAGGAATAAGGTTTCTGACAATAATTTCTATTTTTTAAGCCACTTTAAACTGTAAATTTTCTTGAAAAAAACGATTTTTTTCTTTGGGAAGCCGCCATTTTGTCAAAAATCAAAATTTTGACTATACCTTCGATCATTACCTGTATTCATCTATCCGAAAAACAAATCTTT
>JAPWLS010000544.1:0-198861 GCA_028551675.1 Tineola bisselliella | reverse complement strand
GCAGCCCGCCAATGGAACATGCTACCACTCAGCATCAGACAGGCTCCATCGATTCACATTTTTAAAAATCTTCTGAACAAACATTTTAGTATAAAACAAAATATCTCTTAATTCTATTATTTATTTAATTCACTTATAACCTTTCTTGATAAATATGTATGTATTTAATACTATGTAAATAATATGTATGTATATATTATTAGTTATTATGTTATGTAATGTATGTATTGTGTATATTTAGTTATTATTTTCTTTTCATTGCACCAAATATCACCGCTCACATCGACAAAGGTTAGCTGGTAGATAATGCCGATGGCATTAAGCTCGCCTATGCATAAACAAATATTACTGTTTTTTTTGCAATAAAGAATTTATTTATTTATTTTAATTAAATATTTGTGTAATGTCTTTCCTTAAAATTTACACAGCTAGTTTATTTATAAATATTTATTTCCAATGAACATCGAACCTAGCACCTCTGTCTAAGAGAATGTGCTAATATACCTTTAGATTATAGTTTCTGTGACTTGTAATAGTGCGTCCTCATGAGAGTGACTTTTAGACTTGATGTGACATACACTTATGGAAATGAAAGTCCTTCTTGAGTGTGATCATTTATCGAGCTTGTTGACGACCGACAGACAATAGAGTAGTCACGTACCATTATACAATCCGTATAAAGGTTTTCATAACTACCCTCTAATCATAATCAATTATATAACAAGACAAACAAGAATAGTATTATAATTTAAACTATAAATGGAATAGTTAAGGGTATTTATCTGTTATTTCTTCATACAATATTGACATTTGAATGTTCTAAATACAAAAAAAAATCTTGCTATGAACCCATATTCAATGCTGTGAATCACAACACATTTATGTATGTATATGCGATATATAAAGGCAAAACAACTAAATCAGGTTAGAAAGAACAAAAAAAAAACAATTGAAAAATCCACTTAAAATTTATTATACATATATATCAATTAACAATCTATGTATATATATACAGTTATAAAGCAAAAAAATATTTATTTATTAATTACTTTAAAAAAACCGTTTGTTTATAATTAATCTATTTATTACAACTAGCTTGTACTTTATTGAATTACGCAATCAGGAGTTTGTTGGCTTGAGCTAGGTTCTAAGAACTCTTTATATATTTTTTAAAAATATATATTATGCGAGCGAATTTATTTAATTTAAAATACTTTAAACTGTGTATTAAGTATTTTAAATTAATTAAATAACCTAATAAATTGTAACTACATTAATTATTGCTTCAAATTAATTGCTTCATTAAAATTTAACATTACTTCATTGAAGTTATTTACAATTTTTTTATATTATCAAAAAAGAAAAAATTAACGCCAACGCCTAAAACGATAAAAAATTCAACATTATACCTAAAAGCTATCATTTTTAATTCACAAATAAAAATTAAAACTTTTCCAACGACAAAAGTTCCGAAGCACAAAGCTCAACTTTATAGAAAACTTGTTAATGCACTTTCCTTCATAATATTGTTTACAATATTTTCCAACAGAAAGATATTATAGGCTTTTATTCCGCTCACAATTTATGATGAAACAGGCGCTGAAACTTAATAGGCTTAATTTGAAATTAAAAAATATGAAGAACAAAAATATTTATACAGTGACAAAAAATACTGAAACATTATGTACTATGTTTTTAAATCAATAATAAATTTCTTGTAATATTTTTATAAAATTAATAAGTAAAATAACATGACGCCTTGGAGTAGATAAAAATAATTAATTATCATGAAAAGTACCATAGATTATATTAATTAAAAATTATAATAATATACCAAGAATAATACTCTGACGAAAGCGTAATTTAAAATAAATTGAGACATAATTTATATATAATAAGTTTTATATATAATAAATAAGTATTTCAATTATACAAAACAGTAAATAATACATACGTATGTATCTCAAAAATTACTAAAACAATAATGTATTAATTTGATTCAATAAAGTTTAAAATTTATTGTAACAATTTGAGTGTCGAATACACAAATTATTGTTTTTGATATCCTTGTATTTATAATGTGACAAGTAATAAAGAATTTTAACACTAGGTTTACGGACGTTTTCTATATACCTACTTCTACTAAAACGCGTCAATTTGACGCATATCGTAGAGATAGGTATACCATATAGACAAGATCAGTAATTCAACACTTTTAAAGAAAATAGACTTCAATATATATTTCCCTCGATCAATGAATAAAAGTCATACAAAGAGATAAAATAAAAATTTAAACAGTTTTTGGTAATTCTCTGATAAAAGTCAAAATGCGTCAAATTGACGCGTCCCAAAACCTAGTGTTAAAAAAAGGGAAATTTCTAATCAATGTTATATTTAAAAAATACAATATAAAATTTCAGGATTCAAATTAATTGAATTAAGTTTTCAATTGGAAGACACGATTTCAAATTTATCTATAATAAATCTATATAAGAAAATTATTTAAAATATTTACTATAGATATTTACAATTAATTATTTAAACTAGCAATTAGGATTAGGTATATTGACTAGAAAACAAGCGTCTGAAAAATTATCAGTAGTATGTAATCTACACTTCATTATAAATTCTAATATTAAATTTAATTATTAATAAGAAATACAGATTTAAAATATAGCAAAGATGGTATCAGGGGGGCTACTCAGGCATATCCGAAGTTTCGTGTAGCTTATGTGAATTTTGACATATAAGGCCGTAAAATAAGCCCTGAGTAGCCTATCCGTTGTGAAGTCTCTGTCAAAGTTCGTGCGCCTGAGTAGCCCCCCATGAACAAACTTACGTTATAAGGATTGGTTTTTTGGTTCAACGAATAAATGTTTATAAAACAATGGATTTATTTTATTAATTTACTTAATTATTCAGGAACGTGATTTTACGGCTTAATATAGCGTCGATAGTTTTACAGCTATCGTAATTGTGGTAACGCTTTTAAAAACACTATTTTTCTTCCATATATCTAACATAATATGTATTGTTTCATTAGCTTTATTTCCGCATAATTTTACTCCTTTAGTATATTTAAAAAATGTTTGTAATTTATTTTTATGACTTCAGTACAACTGTATACGGACTAATTAGATAGTGTTTTTTTTTTCTATTTACGATTTTTACACATTCATGATACCATTAAATCGACGTGACATCAACTAGAGCCTTATATATACACTATTGAAGTTATATTAGTTATAAATTACACTACAGAATGAACAATACTTATATATTAAAACTTGTGTTATCTCGGCGCTTCAATATCGGCTGTCACCACAAAAGTCCGATTCCTTTTATAAGGAGACGTTAAAACAGGATAAACTCTTGGCCCCTTAAATTCACAAGACGAACCTAAATTTCTAGGCAACGTTTGGGATTTATAAAACTTCTCTAAATCCCTTTTTAAACAATAATCGTAAACTAACTTAGGTTGATAAGGACCTTCGAAAGATGAACTTCTTTCTTGGTTGCAATTATGTGTGCAACCGTCGGGTTGTGACCGGTGCTCGTAAGCGGGAGTCATGTAGTAATCAGGAGGTGTTGGGGCCCACGGCGGGGGCCCCAAAGGTCATCCTCAGCGAATCGGTTTGGAGACAATGATGACATCAGGAGCTGAACGTGTGGTCTCATTGCTCATCGGTCGACGGTCCGGGATTTTCTTTGTTTCTGTCAATAAATAATATAATTGTGAGATAATTTAAAGTATATATATTATTTTATTTCGTTTCTGTTTATTGATTAGGATATCAACAATATAGAAAACTCAATTTATTACTTGCGTGACTGAACTAGTTCAGACGCATTGCGACAGTCTTACCGCAACTACCATGGCTGCAAAGCTTTCGAACGACGAATTAAAATAAACCCACAAACGTCTCGTTAATTAGATTTTACTAAATTATTAAGATATTTTATCGTAGTGTGCATGTATGTATATAAATTAAAACTTTTAATTAAAAACAATTTACTTTAAATATGAAAGTTTTTAATTGTAGCAAAAAGTGTTGCTCTCAAACCTACATAAACAGCTGTCATTTAAAGCCTTTAAATGCATATTTCATCAACTTACTAGTTTCTTGCGAGGGACAATCTTTGAGCAATTCGATAGTTATTTGTGATGCCGCAACCGGCGCAGGAGGCGATGGTCGCACTAGAGTCGCACCAGAATATCCGAAAGTTGAAAATGCTCGGCCATTTGAACCCGAATCCGTACCTAAGGATACACATATATAATTTAGATATACACAGGTCTTATAAAGGGTACAGTCAAATCCATATTATTTGAAAGCGTTTACGGAAGGATCTTCATTTATTAGGCGGAAACCTAAGAGGAACTCAATTCAATCAACTGTCAGATGTCGCGTATATGGTAATTTTAGTCAAAATTTTATTATTAAATTACTTTCACCAGTTCCCATGGTAACCCAAGATAAACATAATCTGTTTAAGAAAAATCTCTTGAATAAAAGCTGTTAAAAACAATGACGAGTCGGGTTTCTAATTGCATGTTTTAGTCAGAATCCAAAAATATTTATTTAAAAACTCGAGTAACTAATTAATTATTTAAACGTAATTTAATCTAGTACTATGTGAAACATTACCGGTGTTAATTTACAAAATTTAGAAAACCAGCTGAAAAGTTTTTGTTGTTTAACTTTTTTCATTTTTAGACCGAATTTAGTTTAAACTTACTTTGTAATTATCCTCAACAATTTCATTTATTATGAAAAGTGCTTCTGTTTAATTAAACGAACAAAAGTATTCAAATATAGTCCAGCCACACATACACGAGCCATACGTGTGTCATTTCTTTACATTCCATACGCGTAATTTACTTACTATGTGATTTTAATATTATTTTTATTTTGGTCCAACTCGCCACAGATAAGTTCGCATTCGTACCAAACAAAAAAAACTTTACGCTTTCCAAGTCGTGCCTAAGTGCCAATGTACAAACAGGTCGACAGCTTTTGATAAAAATTTAAAATGCGAGCGTAGTTAATGATTTAAGTGTCCTTTTTACAATAATAACAATATTTTTTTGTTTAAGTTTTACGTACTTATATGCAATGCACTAACCCCCAAATTATCAGAACAAGAACACCTCAAACATATAACAATTAGACTCGAAACAAATGTAAACATTTTTTTCAATAATAATAATTATCATATTATTATTATTGGAAAACTTATTACTAATAAATATTTGGTTCGACTGGCCCTTTGTATATAATATGTATAATTGCATCTTACCATCAGAACTAGCTGGACCAGTTTGGAACAAACTCTCCCTGGTTTGACACCCCGACTCTTTAGTATCAGGTGCACCAACACTTGCATCTTTTATCTCTTTCTTTTCTCTTATATCATCAACGCTCTCCCTCTTGTCTCTTCTCCGACGAATAGAGTCCTCCTTTCTACTAATATCACTCTTTCGATTCCGTCCATTCTCAATTCTTATTTCGTCCGTCTCGATTGGAACTGCTTCAGCGTCTCGTCTCCAGATCTCGTCATCTAAGTCTATTTGGGTTTCTTGGATGTAGTCGGAATCTATGCTGGACGGTGACTAGAAACATTACATATTATTTTAACCCAATCAACTGCATGATTTAAGTAATTTAGAAAACTTTTTGCGACTTACTATTGTGTTTATTTTTTATTAGTTTGAAATCCGTTTCTAAAGCTTTACAACCATGGAAACAGTTATGGAGAGACTGCATCCGAAATAACGGATTAAAATAATCAAAAATAAACACCATAGTAGGTCTTTTAAATTAGATAAATTATGTTTGCGAATAGCCTAAGACAGTGCTATGCTATATGACAAATTAATGACGTAGTACTTAGATGAAAGTGGAGCTTATGATACAAAAGACGAATGTTGGAAATTTCATAATTTACAAAAAATTAAAAGACCCGTAATTTAGTTAAAACATGGACATATTAGTGGCTTAGGAATAGGCATGGAAGACTGTGGACTAACAATGACATGAATAATGGTTTTAAAGGATTTTAAAATAAAGTAGGTGTGGCATTTAATAAAGAGAAGACTTATTGTTTGCTGAAACAAAAAAATAACTGCCTTTATACTTTGTGGGCGGTGCTCAAGATGTGTTTAGCAGTTGCGCCCGCCTAGTATGCCGTATTTCGTATGCCGAAGCATTACTAGATTGACCATGATTTGAAATAATTTTAGGATTTTTAGTGATGTCTATAAAAGAAGGGAACTTGTATTTACCTTGTGATGTGAATGACTTCGTTGTTTCTTAAACATTTCATTGGTATGATTTTCCCTCTCCAAACTAGCACGTGGTAAACTGCCCCTTGATAGCTTACGTACATCCAGTCTATCTAATCTATCTTCGCATGACTGTCTAATGTGTTCCTGTGGAGTCACAATGTTCTTTTGTTTATTATACAGGGCGCGATTGAACTTTTTGAGCCCAAATTTTAATGATTCCGTTAGCATACTATTTTTATATCAAACTTCAATCGTTTTGAATTTATACGACTAACAAGGTTTGTTTGTGTCTATGCCTGATATTGAGCAGTTTTCATTAATTAAATTTATTATATAGGGTGACCACTATATTAACAATTAATTTCAGGAATTTTGAAAAAACTGACTATGGAGATGCTCTACTAATAATACCGCATATTTCCAAATGTGATCGAACTGCGTCACTTGGTATAAAATGGTATTGGTATTTAAAAACTAGTTTTGTAACTATAATTTTTTTTTCATACGTACCTTAATAATTTTATGATCTTGCACCAATTTTCTTATACATTTGAAAAGGAAAACAAAACTCATTCCGGATAATATTAGAGAGAATATCACTAGAATGACCAAAATGTGAGGTTTGCTGAGTAACGACTCCGTTTCAGTCTGTGAAAAGAAAATCAGAGAATTTGAAAGTTTTGAATACTTTTCAGCCATCGTGATAACAAGATTCAATATCAATTGGATTAAAGATGCAGATTTATTTTTTTGTTGTACGTAGTAGACGCCTAATTGAGGCGAATGTGCGTCGTCAGCATTGTAACTCGTGTTCTCACCTTACAAAGTTCGTAATCCTCGTCAGCTTTTAGTCTACAATGTGCATATCTATCACATTTCAACGTTATGTCTATGCACGTGTTATCTTCACAATCAAACTCATCCTCTTCGCATTCTAAAATTAAAATTGTTAAACAATTGAATATCCGCACATTGACACGTTAATTAGTGCATTCAACTTAATTTAAAAACAGAAACAATACAGTTATAATTGTTTTGTTTTCATTTGTATTTTATTGACACAAATTTCCTTTTTTAAATTATTATACTACACATAAAATTTTTAAATTTATTGAAGGTAAATTCCTACCACTTGATTGAACTCACCAATTCCTTTCATAAAAATAATATTTTTTCTTAATTATAGATAAAAACTTACTTTAACACAGTACAATAAAAAATAGTGTACAGAATAAGTATTAAGTACACTTTATAATCCTTACCTCCAACGTTAGGGTCCAAAGTTCTAAAAACAGTATAGGTAGCTTTGAATTGAGTTTTGTATGCCCTGTTCGACGTAAACAAATGTACGTACATAAGATTGCCACCGACACCCCCACTGTCTTTAGTTATTACTGAATTTGCCATTGAGCCGCAGAATATTTCAAATCTAAAAAGCAAATTTGCATGTTATATTTCTGTACCCTTTACTTTGTTTGCAATATTAATAAAATAAAAGAATATTCGTCATATGTTAAAAATTATATTCAATTGAACGTTTGGAGCCGAATATGGCTATTAAATTTCATTAGTAGAGTCCATCCTTACGTTATCGTCATATTTTAAAATAAAATCCTGAATTTTATTAATACGATGGTCACCACAATCGCACACTAATGGGAATACATGTGTGAATGAACTCGTCTACCATACTACCAACTCCCGTTAACCATGATTTACGTTACGACACGGGACATTTTTTAAGTCTTACAAATTCAAAACTATTTAAGTTTAGTACAATATAATAATATTATATTAGTGGATTAATATTAATTGGCCCCGAAATTTTGGCTCCAAATGATCAACCCGTATTATAATGATGTCACTCCTCAAACAGAAAGCTTTCAAAGTTTACAGTATATTTTTAGTTACATTTTTGGTGATCTCACCTAGAAGGTATATCAGGTTTAGCTCCAAAAACTTCCACATAATTTTCTTTACACTCATTTGGTTTCTCCAATTTAAATTCAGTGAAATTTAAATATATCTGAAATTGTTTAGTTTTATATATAAAAAAAAGAATACCATCTCCAAAAACCACTTTGATTCTAAAACTACTAATTGTTTTTTTAGTATTCATACTTAATAAGATACAATTTAATAATTTGTCTTGTTGGTTTGTTTTTGTTTTTTTACTGGTAATGTATCTTTTTTGTATTTTTTAAGGTTCCTTGTTTTTGTTAATGTATTGTAGGTTGAGGAAGGCTGTTATAAGTGTCTAATCTACTTCTGCAATATTGCATGTTTCTAATTATTAATGGGATGATGCATGAAATGTCAGATGAGAAATAAAGAGAAAATATATTGAAGAAAAACGGGTTTTTTACTATTTACTATATAGTTTAATATTAAGCTAAAGTGCAGTGCATCTATTACTACAGACAAATAATATCTGCATGCAATTGTTGTCCAGATTGCCAAGGTGCACTTCTCTCATTTTATATTAAGTTTGAACTTAAATACCTTTTTACCAACATCTGTTTCAATAGTCCATAGAACGTCTAGTGAACCATACTCTTTTGATTGGGACAAACAATCTTGAGGTAACTTATCAGTGTCAATCACACCACTTGCCTTCACTACTTCGTCTATGTAACATGACTCTGGTATTAATTCTGAAAAGGGTGTCATTTTACTTAGTACATACATAAATACATATATATCATGTACACCAGCGGTTCTCAAACTTTTTTGGCGAAGGAAAATGCCTTAATATAATTATAAAAAACTGATTTATATATATTTATGAATAATCATATTGCAATGTAATATTTAGTTGGTATATTTAGGTTTAACCTTATAATCTGCCTTTGTTAGGTATTTTTTGCAGTATTTTAGCCCTAGGGTTCCGCGGAACACACTTTGAGAATGGCCGATGTACACAAACAATGTCCTGAACTCAAATTAGAACTGGGATTAACTTGGGTAACGGATATTAGGACTAAAATATACTCAAATCCAATATAGTAAAGATATATAGCTAGAACAATATACCTATACTATCTTTTACCCGCGACTTCGCTCGCATTTGACATCAGAGATCATTTCAATAGAAATGAGTCAATATGATCTAACTTCAAAAATTTAAATAGTTTCATACTGCATATATAAAAATGACAGACGGAAATGAAAATAAATATAGAAAAAATCTAAACAGCTGAAAATATAGTCAATTTGAAGCTATAGTAAAAAATAATATATTTTTTTTAAATTAAAAGTATCCTATGTTACTTCTAGTTCCGCCAAAAATATGTGTACAAAGTTTCATGATGATCGGCTAAGTAGTTGTTGCGTGAAAACTCACATTCACATTTATAATATTAGTAGGGATATATATTCAACATAATACTTACTAACTCGACTGCTAGGCTCAAATTTGACGTTAATATGAAACCCTTCGTACTCAATTGTATCGTCCGAATGAAATTTTAACCAGAGATATGGACCTGAAGATTTTACGTTTGGCGGAAACGTTTCCCCGCAATATCTGTGTAAAAGATTTGAATATCCGTACTTGCCATCTCTTATCTGAAAAGTACGTTATTATCAAACAATTTGAACAAATATACAATACCTGAATTAATATTATTTTATTTATTTATTTATTCATTTATTTAAACTTAGCCTATTACAATAATATAATATTTAAAATAGCTTTATATAAACAATGAAAGAAGTAGAAAACAAAAAGAAAGTAAAAAATTATATAAACACTATAAAGTATTAAACAATATTTAAAGAAACATAACAACAAAACACTGCGGCTAACTTAATGCTAAACATAATGTACCCCGTACTTGTTAAAACTGTAATGACGGTAGTCCAAAATATTACCAAGTTTGGCACTCGTCAAACTGGTTTGCTGTTTCAGTTTGTCGAGCGAGATAGTAGTATTTGGTTTAGGGAAGCACTACTCCTTTCAACCAAATTTGCACAGTATGTGTGTGAATTGTAGATTGTATATTATATTAATATTAAATAATATAATAAATAATAATAGTAATTATGTAATTAAAAACGTCCGAGTTTTTCTTTCTCTGTCTGAAAAGTTAAGCTAGAATGCAGTCCATAAGCGCAAATAACTGTTTCCCATTTCAGAAATTGAGCTAAAGTTTGGGTAAAACCCATAAACCAGTGTCTAGACTGTAAAAGAGATCGCAGTAGACCCAGACGAACGGATGGCGGGAAACGAACTCTACACTAAGTGGTAGACAGTAGAGAGATAGTAGATCAAAGAACTGTGAGTAGTAAAAAGGAGGTAAAAAAAGTCTATACAAATATTTTTATTAAGAAATATTAATAACTATGATTGTATTTTTTAAATATTTACCTCTAAATAATCGTATTCACATTGCGGATGATCTTCTATATGAAATACATCAACAAAATCTAATGATATGATATTTCCGCTACTTGACGATGCTGTAAAAAAATTATATAAAGAAGAATTTATATAGGTATATATTTAATAATATGACAAAACATGTTAAAAAACACAGAATAAGTGGATTGTATTTTCAATATTAAATAAACACATTAAAATGCATTTAGAATAAGGAAGTTAGTAAACAAGGAACAGCCCACGTGTCTAATTAGTCACTGAATTTGATACCATAAGTAGCGGTTGGGAGCGGGGAGTGGGGAGTGGGGAGTGAGGATCGTTCCTAAATCCAAAAACCAAACAGAATTAATATGAACAAAATACATACCATCTATTATAGTTTCACAATTAACTCCACTTCTATATGTCGTTCCATCATTACTTTTAGGATGTGATATTTGTCGAATCCCCTGTGTATAAATGAAGCCAGAACAATCAGGATCATCGTCATCCCTTTTACTCCTTCTTAAAGTCATATTTCTATCTCTTACATCGATATTGTATTGTCTTTTATTTCTAAAAATATATTTTCAATCATGTTCGCCGTCTTGTAAATCAAGGTTAAAGAAAATCTTTAGGGCAGCATTTATAAAAAAAAATACCTGCGCGTTTTCATATAAGAATAAGATAATAAAGTAAACATTTTTATAATAATTAGGATATAGGCTACACCAGAGACAATGTTATTACGCTTGTGTTATTGGTCCAGTGGGCTAATGCAGTTTAGTCTGTTACTACTGCTCTTCCGGATACGACGTGTGATTATGTTTAAAAAAAATTAAATGATTTTGTTTTCGTATTCTTTTGTTTATTTATATATTTTGAATTATTTAAATCATGTTTACCAATAAACTAGAACACTACTTACCTAATATTATATTTAAATAAATTATCACTCTTTCTGTCATCTTTAGTAGAATAAATATCGTCATATATTAGAACATTTGATTTATTAAAGCTATTATTAACATTAATATTGGTCCTATTCTTCATGATTGAAGAACTTCCAACTGCTTGTTGTTTTACAAGTTTGAGAATCGCTGAATTTTTTACTCCATAATCAGCTGACGTTTTTGAGACAGCCCCGCTTATTTGACATGCTGAAACAAATATACTTTTTTATAGTAACCTGGCTAATGATAGGCTTAGACTGCTACCAAAAACAAATGAAGACATCTCCACTATGCCACTTGGGAATACGAACATGCTCCGTCCAATTAGATAGGCCACACTTCCAAACTGATTCCAAAACGTGACTAAGTGGTGGCGCTATCCCAGGTCGGTATACTGGGTTAACAACCACCAACAGTATGTCTACCACACTAATAAAATACGCATAGACAGTATCAGCGTTTATTTTTTATTTAAGTTATCGAATCTCCAATTAAACATCAAAAATCTTATACAGTAGGTAGCACAACCTGTCAAGCCCATTTCAAACGAAGTCACTTCTTAACTGGATTGATTAGTTATTTTCATCGTTCGTATAAAAAAAGCAATCATTCTTCCCCCCCCCCCCCCCCCTCCTCTTTATACCCCTCCCTATCCAATTATCTTAATAGGAGTTCGTTGAAATTGACTTTTATTCCGTTGTATTAGAAATAAGAATCAGCGTATGTGGAGGATATCAGATATGCGCATAGCATGGGTGATATTCGAGTATAGGGACTTTAAAGTCATTTATTTGTTTATTTATAAAGCCTACCTACAAAATTACATTAGGACTACTAAATGAAATTAAACTAAATTAAAATTTAATTATAGAATAGGACGGCATACTCAAGATGATAAAGGAATAGATAACACTTCTAATAAAATTACAAAAATACATACGAGTATGTAAGTTAGATGTTATATATTATAACAAAAAAATAAATAATAAGTGGGCTTATCACGAATTTTAGTCTGGCTTTTGAACCGAGTTCGCTTCAAGCGCTTTGTATGGAAATTTGAGCAGCGTCACCGCGTGCGGATTTGGAACTACAATATTTTAGATACTTTTTGTTAATTTTCGAACGTCTCGATCTTTCGTTCATTTGATAGATTGCTGGTGCTCGTTAGTCGTTAGTAAAAATTCATGATTCCGATTGCTAACGGATCCGTTTTACTTGTGACAGCTCGATAAGCCTACAGATGTGGATGCTTTTATAGATTTTTAAAGATAATACGAAAATAAGTGCTCCAAAAAATAATCAAGATTTTGCAGACCCTACCATCTTAGGACTTTGTATTATTTATTACGTAATAATAAACATTACAAACATTTATCAATAGTTATCTTACTAACAATTCTGTATAAATACACAAATATATGACGCTTCTTTACACATAATTCAGAATAGGTATAAATAAAATGACAAAAGTTTCCTATGAGTCCCCGCCACACACTTAAATAAGAGAGGTCGGTGTAATAAATAAGATCATAAAACACTTTCGGGGAATGTAAAATAATAAATCTATTTATTATTGCCCTTTCCTTCTTTTTTACGAGGACAGAATAGTAATGCTGACTTCTGAGAGAAGAATCATGGATTATGAATAATATAATTTGATAGTGGGAGTTTTTTTTAGGTAAAATTGGTATGTTAGTCTTTGAGGATAGGCTGATTATTACTACATATATTATATTAACTAACATGCCAGCGTAACATTGCCTTTCAAGGTCACCCTAGAAATAGCTATCTAGATATAAATTATGATATAAAAAATTAACACAAGTGAATTCGCGGGATACAGCTTGTATATATGTACCTATATGTGGCGGTTGCTTCTACAAACTAAAAATATTTTAGGTTTTGATATTTATTATGTCACTGTCATCTCTCCTATTTTTTCTTTTGTTTTTATTGTCACAATGCAATTGTGATGATCATATTTTAAATCTATTTAATTCTGCATTATTAATTACATCAAAGACTACATGTTTTGGTATTCATAAACTAAATAATGTTTCTATTCAGTGGAAATATGTCGATACGCCTCTGTGAATAGTGGCTATTATGTAGGTTTGTTTACCTATCAAAGTTTGGCCTATTTGGGTAATACCGAAGTTACTATGTCTCATCCATTGAGATTTATGATCCTTGTCCCTGGCATGTGGCCAGCGTGCCCGGTGTGCACAGCTGACTCCTACTAATATATTAATAAAAATAACGCATCCATACTAAGCAATATATGAATCTAATATTTTGTTTTTTTGTTAATAGTAAATATTTTTAGGTCAGTGACGTTTGTGTTAAATAAATGAATACATAGATAAATTCGAGAACATTCTTTTTTTAAATTTGATGTACCGTCAAAGACTGTTCTATTTTGTTTTTATTTTATTATTATAGTACTTAATTTAGTAACGCGGAACAAATTATATAACGAAAAATATCAATAACATATGGCGAATACGATTTAAACGCCAATAAATTTTAAACTAAAAGTTGCAAAGGGAATTTCTTTAAAACGCATCATTCATATTCTTCTACATTTAAACTTCCATTGATTTATAAAAAATTTAATAAAATTTAATAATAATGACTATAACCGAAATTATACCAAATAGTACCAATGCAGGGAATCGAAACTCTGAGTTAACCACTACGCCACGATATCATCAATGAATAAAACTCTACGAAAGCATCTGTCAGCATGATATATGTATTACCACCGACATGTCTTTGTACGCGTACGTCACAAATAAAACTCGTTTAAAGTTAGCAGAATTGCGTAATCCTTTACCATCATTGAATATACTAGAGGGGATATCTTAAACAAATCTGTGTGAAACCAATACACCAGGGGCGACTTGTTAGACACGTTTTTCATTTAATAGAGCGGTTATTACTAAATAAGACACAATTTTACCTAATAGATATTTTAAAATCAAGTATTTAACATCTTGCCATATACAGCAAAGTAACTTCGTTATTTCTTCATATAAGAATGACAGTTAAATGCTCAAAACCAGTAATTTTCAAACTATGATAAGCGAATATCGGGCGGACCTTAAAATTCAATATGTATGTATATATGTGTTAATAGAACATTATTTGTATTCCAATTAGAACAAATAAAACAATAAATAGTTTCTCGACTAGCTAGCTAACTGAGTATTATTACCATTTTTTTAGACGTCGTGATTAGTGGGACCTAAAATTGGAATTTTTTGTTAGATAGGAGCGTAGTCAACTTTGAGAACCAAACTAATTATAGTTAAAATACTAGATTTTTTAATAAAATTTATAAAATGTCCACTATATTGCATTGGTCCAATCCTAGTGGTGTAACAATATTATTCTTTGTATCTTCTTTAGTATATTTTTCTCGACGTGTAATGTCCAGTATTCTCCTTCCATATCGCTGTCAGTGTGTCATTATGACAACCACAAGTAGTAAAACGTCATACGATTTCACAACGGTCTACTTTACAACATAAATAAAACTTTTATCTCAGAATTAAATTTATACGAATATACATCTTAAAGCCTTGAAAATAAAATCTAGAAATCTTTACAATGATATTAATTCAAAATATATATTTTAATACATCGTAATAACGCCCAAAGTACAGTAAGAAGTTGGTTTTGTATAACAAGAACTGTTTCGCTTTGTTGAAAAACTGAATATTGTTTTAACACTGATTCGCGAAGCGTGAATTTTTCAGTGGCAACACTGTAGGCAATAAAGAGCTTCCCGTTTTGACCGTTTATATTTATTTTATCTTAAAGTTTATTTCAAATCCAAATCAAGAGAATAGGATGTTTTTGTTTATTATTTTCTTTAAAATCTTTACTTATTAAATGTATATACTAATTAATATTTTATCATTCATTTTTAGAGGCTGAGTTACCACGAACAATGTACATACAAAATTCCATTGGCATCATCTGGTATTTGTGACCACGAACACTTCAACATTTTAACGTGATCAATTGGGTCCTAAACAATAAGATGGGTCGAATTATAATTTTTACGAAAAGGGACGAATTTTCTTCAGTAATAAAATGCAAGAAGCGTGTCAGAGGAAAAGGATGAAATAAGTCTCTTTGTCAGTAAATGAACATAAGTTTTTATGGCATGAGTGTTTTTATAATCTCATGCCAAATACTTGCATTTCATTTTTGTTGCTGTCAATTCTAGAGTTGCTTGTTTTATATGTAACATGTAATAATAAACTATACCATCGTATTATACAATACCGGGAATCTACTGTTATTATTTACCGAACGAAGAAGTTATAAATGGGAAATTTCACATGGGATTTAGTTGCTACTACCCGCATTTTGAATTGGTGGTTCCTGTACTAATTAAAAATTCTTGTATGACACGTCTTAACACTAGAACTGCCAACCGGTCAATATGACCTATTTTTACCAACCCGTCAAAATGACCGAATGACTTGTGCTTGCAAAGTATTAAATATAATTCAATAAATTTATTGTAGAATTCTGAAAAATAGAATCGTTTACAAAAAATTATTAGTAAGGTTTTACATTAAAATTTTTGAAATCGGTCATATCGACCGGTTGGTAGTTCTAGTGTTAAAGTCATAAGTGAAAAGAAGAATTCTATTCTATGCTTGCCAAGTGTAAAATCTTTCAGTAGATAGTAGATTTAAATGAACTTTTTTAAAAATCAACAATAAATATTATCGTGTCGGATTCGTCTGACAATGTTGCCATATAAATAATTTGAATAAATGTCTTGGAACACAACTCGTTAACGAGACTCTATTTATCGGCTTTTTGATAATTGAAAATATTAGACAGGACAAAAAAGAAAAATTGGCAGTCTGAAACTGTTTCGATGAATATAAAAAGTGCAGTCAAAAATCTCAACTCTTCTCGCAATACACAAAAGCAATAAACATCTTTTATTCACAAGAATAAATCATGTCACAGCATGTTGCGAAAACTAAAATTGTAACAGTCCGAAAACCCCACTTAAGATGATTGATGACATATCATGGCTTTGTCATGTGGTGCCTTTTTAGAACACACTGTATACAAGCGTTTCTCATAATGAAACTTATTTTAATATCTATAGTAATTTGAGTTTATAAAAGGTGGTAATTATTTTTATTTTTTATGTTTAAGAAATACCAGACACTTCTTTCAGTTACAGCCTACCTGAAGCATTCATAATCAATATCTACGTAACCTATTAATCATACACGTAATAACTGACTCGCCCACTGTTCACTTACTGACATATTTATAGTGCGAGACCCACACCTCGTTTTTATAATGAATTTCGAAACTTACCCTCATAGTATGGGAATTTTATATAATATATTTAAAATAAGGTAGACAGGTCATTAGATTACTGTATTATTTGGATATATCTATATTTATTGTTTACTTCTCAATAATTATAATAAAATTTAGGTTATTAAAAATTTATATATTTCTCCAAATACAAAAACGAAGTCATCTGTTTTAATCGTACACAATAAAAGGGAAAAGAAAATAAGAATTCGAGGGAGTTGAATTTTTATATTTTAATTTCGACACATTCAAAGAGAGTCTGAATAAGCTTTTTCAGTTACAAAGGAAATATGTACATAGAAGTTTTTGTATTAAAAATTAATGTTTATATCTACATTGTTAAATTTTAGTAATTCAATTAAATATCAAAGCTGACGGAACCATCGACCGCACATTAGGTGAGTTCGTAACAAAAGTGACTTCTCTTATACTACTATGTACTATGCTTTTGGTTAGCACGAAGCAGTTCGCGTCTTTACGTAATCACGTGAACCAAGCAGAAATGCCTTTACGCCGACACATAGGTATATCTGTTTTTTGTTTTAGTATTGAAGGAGAGACTATCGTTAAAGTTAAATAGATACTAACGTTCCTAGTTTTTGATCATAATTTACTTATCCTTGCAAATCATGTTCTATTCTATGTCATAAATAAAAAATATATATTTTTTAAAACTAATAACTTATTACTTCTTAAAGTTGCATTAAAACATGAGAATGAATGAATACCATGAGTTCTTCCCTCTATATTCAAGTGTAACTGGGCGTAAGTGATCGAATAGTTGTTAACTTTGAAATGTAGAATGTGTGTTACAATCAGCACAACGCCATCTATGAGTAGGTAGCGAAATCGTCACATGTTTACTTGCTTTGAATATGAATATTTGAAAATTGTATTTGAGTAAAAGAGCGTTATATGTGTGATTGTGGTGCGTAAAAGTGCCTTAAATACATCCGCAAACGATATCTACTATGTCACAAAGTCAATAAATCATTTTACATCCAGTTTTTGCGAGACGAAAGCTCCCTCGAGTATCGCTGAAAATACGACTACTGAATTCAAAATAGGCTTCACTGTGACACGCCGAATTTTCAGAAATTTCAGACAAAAAAAGTTTTATAAAATAAAATGCGTTTTTCTTTTTTCATGTAGGGAAATTAATTAAATATACTATTTAGTTTACTTATATGCTATGATTGACGAGTTTCTTGTGGTCTTCTTCTCGCCATACGCCTTTCCGAAGCCATTGTAAAGTCTAACGATGAGCAAGCGCACGCCTTTAGTGCCTGTGCTAATAAACAATTTTCATTTTATTTCATATCTTCGTGACCGCAATCCGGCTGACATTAAACTGACACATGACAGGCCAAAATTGTCATTAAAATAAATTTATTTACTCTGTTATCTACTATCCGTATTATTTAAATTGTACTAAATATAATTAATTGTAATTGAACTAAAAGTGTATTTATTATTTTTTAATTAAATTATGTATATATTTAACTTTTAATATGTAATACTACATACGGCTTAAAAATAAATAATAATCATTGCAAAATTAGTAATTGGCAGATTGTACTAAACTATGTTACTAATCATCATGTATTATTATTACGCATATGTCACGCATGACACGTACGTGTAGCGTGCCTTAATGTCTACGTGACACTAATGTCTTTTTTTACCGAGCTATTTACTCGCGCAAACGTGTATGTATTCAAATGAAAGTGATATACTTATTGCTGCGGTAGGAATTTTCTCAACTCCCAACAAGTGCGTCTGCTATAAAATAACAGACGTTTATATATCCTTTACCTTTTTCTGAATGTTCTGAAATAAGAATTAGGGGTTTTTTAAATAGACAATCTATACCTTTGAATATCTTATTGCTTTCTAGTTTCAACCTCTGTTTTTTGGATGCAAAAAGAGGGAAAAATTGAATTGTTTTTTTTCTCAAATATTTTTGTTATACAAACTCGTATTTTTGTTAAAAAAATAAAAGGAATCTCAATAATAGGTTGACTTGTGTATTTTTAAACACGTGTTTGTGTCAAATTTTGCATATAATAAAAGTTAATTAATAGTTTTAACGATAATTAATTAATTATAACGAAAATAGCGTTCAATCACGTCACTACAGTGTTGACTTACAAGATTACGTTTTCATAATAAAACATTTACGGCAAGAGATTGAGTGACAGAATTTCAAACAAACAGAACCGCACGCTATTTTACCAAATTCTACGATATTTGACAATTCCTGAAACTTGTTTGCGGTCTTACACGTCGTTGTATACACACGTATGTAAAGTAAAGCTTTGTTCTTGTATATATATGTTAATTTTTTATTGATCTATTTGAACTGGTACAATAATACCAAGTTTCTTGTGGTCTTCTTCTCGTCATACGCCTTCCCGAGATCACGGTAGAGTCTAACAATGAGCAAGCGCACGCCTTTAATGCCTATGCTAACACAATATAAAGTAAGTAAATTTAATAATAATAATAAATGTACTACTATAATAAATATGTATATACTCATACAATGACTTGATTACTTAATTTCAAATATATTAATTATTTTTTAAAATTCATTAAACTGACTGCCATAATGGAGACAATTCCTACCCATAGATGTCTTACTAGCTCAATATTACATCGACAACAAAAAGCAAACAAAAGAATTGTGTAAAATACCCTCTTTCAGTTTTTATTCTGTTAAGTGATGCTTGTGTAAATGGAGCGAAACGAAATTAAATTTCTCTAAACTGCTTAATACACAAACTTGTCTCGAATAATTCTAAAGCAATTGTCTAAACAAGCTCTCACAACTGTTTATTGGTTTTATATACTAAAGATGATAACGAGAACAAAAATAATATTTAAAAAACTTTTAAAATATGTCAAAGCCGCTAATTAAAACTAATCAAAATACTATGAACGTAATAGTACGGGAGCCTAAGCGAGGATTTCGGATGAACTCGGGCCCGTCAGTTTTATTTAGGGGAGAATCTTTGTACCCTGTTAGGTACTTTCACCAAGTCTGCATCCTCAATACAGTGGGGTGCGTTCAGAACACTCGGTCAGATTAGTAAAAAAAATTGATCCACAAAACAAGTGGGGTGCATCAGATTTAAACAAAATAAGTTTATTACATGCAGAAAACAAAATTACTTTAATATTCTTTTGAATTAGACTAAATTTTTTTTAAATATTACAAATTATTTTTTAAGGATTTTCTATCTAAGAAAAAATAAACATACAGCCCGTCCAATTTGATATTTAGCGCAATGTATTATACAAAGATGCATACGTTGTAAAGGAAGGAGCTCTATAGAAAAATTCACATACGTGCATCTGTCAGTTTCATACGTTAAATGTCCTTTGTAGTGTAGCCTACTTTAAGGCAAAAAATCTATACCTAAATAATATCAGAGAAAGAAGAGTAAATTGAATTGGCTTTATGAAATTGACGACCTTTGAAAGTGACTTGATGTTTGCCCTAATTCTCACTGAGGGTTTTATTCGCTGCCGTTTTTATTTAACATTGAACCATTACTTGTCAGTCAAGATTGGGAATACTCTTTTAATATATTATTTAATTAGAAAAAAATGCTTACCAAGTATCGCGAATAGCGCAGCAATCGCCGAAGGGGTCATTGACCTGCCGGCCTTCAAACCGGCCGAGAGCCTGCATTCGTACCTCCAAAACCATCAATGCAGTATGTATCACTCACTGACACTAGTACGTCATGCCCGCAAAGCGCTGGCAATACAATTTCACTCGCTAGCTTGAGTTAAACTACTGGCAGTCCTTGTTCACGCGCTGGCAGTTTTAATTAGCACTGTTAATGACTTATTATCACAGTAATTCACTATATTTTGTTTTTGAATCCTAGATAAAAACACTGGTATTATAAATAATTTTGTCAATATATCAAATAAAATTTGTGATCACTTTGAAATGACATATTTTTTTAATACATTAAATCCAAAAAGATATCAAGAAGTAAGTATCTTAGTAAAAATACATAAAATATTTTTAAAATAATTATATTGATGATATGGATCGAAACATAAGTTTAAAGATTTTTTAAAATAATTTAACTTTTCAAAATGATCGCAAACTTTATTAAATATATGTACGTATGACGATTAACTATGCCGTTAACAATATCAATTTTTATATAGCAATATTCCATGCCTATTTAAAATGTAAAAGCCTATAGTCGAAAGTTGGTTGTATGCACTTGTAGTTCATTGAAAAAGTTCATTTCAAACCAGAGCGCGCAAAGCTTTTCAGACACTTGAACGTTTGGAACAGCACTAGTAGCAGCTTTCAGCATTGCCGAGTGGACTGCAAGTGTTAAAGTAGGATCTAACTTGGGTATTGAAAATTTCATTAAAACAATTCTTGAAGAACGCTTTAATTCAGGTATTTCACAAAACATCTAACCGTATTAGGGTGATGTTAAAAATTTATGAAAACAATGGTTGTAAATACATTTTAAAAATCATTAATCTTTTTTTACACAGTTATTATATGGTTACTAAGTATTTTATTTAATTTCTATAAATTAAAATACTTTTTTTTTAATTACGAAACCACAATCAGCTTAATGTTAAGTTAGAATGCGACCAAGGAGTATAGACAACTGCTACTTCAGGGAAACGTCTGTGAGCCATTTTTATTCAGGCTAAACGGTCATTTATATTGACAAGTCCCAATTCTGTTCTTATATCCAAACTATTTCTTATATTAGAAAATGTTAATACGATGTTATTTATTTAATAAACAAATGAAACTTTAAGTCAATAAGCTATGAAATTAATAAATTCACGGGCCATTAATTCTTGTCTAACTTTTGATTTCATTTTGCTAACTTTCAGCATTTAATATTTATTATTTACTTGAATCTCGAAAGTAACTTTATGGACGAAAAAATTCAATATAATATATTATATTTTTTCTATTATAGTCGTAATTAAGTTACTTATGAACTTATACTTGCGTTAGGTCACACAGGACATAGATCACACTAGAGACAGGCAACGATTATGTTCAACTTTTGTAGGATTATTCCGACCTGAAACAATAAAAAAAATGGGTTAGTTTACATATCAATGGGTAATACGAGAATACATCTATCACTTTTTCTAAGTCGCACCTGGACCACGTCATTGACAGAATAATTATAATAATACTTATACGTATAGTTTTGCAAACGAATTAGGTTACCCGATAATTGTGTAAAATTTATTAATCTAGCAATAATTTTGAACTGTCACTTTGACATTTCGTACTACTATACTTTAAATTTACATCGCTGTTTTACAGTGATAAACTTCTATTAACTATGCGAAGATGCGAAGATGCGAAGATGCGATAAGATTACAAATAGAAATAAGTATAGGTATTATATGTGAAATCTGAAGAAAAAATTGATTGAAATTACCTGCATTTTTTAAATTCATGTATACTCATGCGACCATAGACAAAGATTTATTTAAATCTGCCGCGCTTTTGCGGGGACACGGTTCGCTTGCCAGACTATTATGTCTACATTGTCTAGACAAGTACTTATATACTAAATATGGTGTTTATGTAACAAAAAAAATCTAGAAGAAAAAGCTTTTTATTACACACTATAAACGCGGTCTAGGAGATCACATAAAGTTACAAATGCACAGTGTTTATGATTCGTAATTTTCTGGTCATAAATTTTACAATACTATTTCTAATTAGTTACGTAGATTTTGCTATTAAAAAGGCAACTTAAAGCAATATATAATATTAATACACTTTTTATTACTTAAGATTTAAAACTTATATTTCCATAAGCTTTATTTTTTATGATTTTTTGTGTAATTTATTACATAATTTGAAGTACTCTATGCGGCGTACTATCGCGTTAATTTTGAATTCGATTTAAATAAACGCGACAGTCGTACTAAGCGGCATAAAGTCATTTAAATAGGTCAAATATTTGTTAAAAAATAATTGTTGCGAATAAAAATCGAACAGTTTTAACCATTACACTAAAGAAGCCGTTATAATCTTTTATAATATTAGATATCTTTACACATTTAAGTTTTGTCCGCATAAGTGTAACAAATTGATCACTGTGCAACATATTTATCTTGTCACTAGCACGCATAATAAAAGAGCATGTATTATATTATGTACAGATATACAGTACATAAAATACTTTATATAACTATTACGAACAAATGATTTGTGATAATTTTGTTTGCGACTTTTAGGAATAAAATAAAAGTTATCTTTTAAAGGACTAAATTACTTATCGAAAGATTTTTACTCCTTAGCACTTAGTCTAACTTCGAATGATACTTGCGTGTGCTTGAATTCGTTTATGATTACATTATGAAAAGTCTTATAAGTTTCTGAAGTTTTTAAACAACAGTGGCGCCATCTATCTGTCAAATAAAATAATATAATAATATTTACCACTGAATATTGCCAATGATAAAAATTTATGTTACTTAAAGGACGACAAAATATATTAATATATAATATAGTAATTTTGAAGTAATTTAAACTGTTTTGTTTAATCCGTTATTTTGCTTTACAGACATCGTTTCAAAGTTATGACGAGACTGATTATTAGTTATTAAGCTAAAAATATGAATAGCACATAAACAATTGTAAAAATAAAGTTTATTATTCTTTAACCAAACTTTATAACTGCCCAATTAACACTTTACGATAAACAAACTATTATTTTAAAAGATCAAAGTGTGCAAAAGCGATTTAAAAGTCTAAGGCCATGGAACTAAAAGCCAGACGATATGGAATGCGTCGCTCTCGACACATATCACGATCTTGGCCGAATGCCCGTTGTATTAAATTACGAGAAAAACTAAAGTGTTCGATTTTCAAAATATAATTTTGTTATAAATGTTCTTAACTCATATTTTTGTTTATGTAAAATCAAATCGTAGTTATTTTATTGACATAGTCATATTATAACAAAATAAATTTACGTATAGTTTAATGTTATTGCTATTATTATATACGAAACATACGACAACCAATGTTACGCAAAGACCCCCAAATATGATTGCCAGTTAAAACGAATATTTATTAACATATTGTTAAAAAAATGTATTACTGATTGTTTAGAATCAATAAAAGTCAATATAAATGACATAAAAGTAGATAATTTCATTAAACATTTATTTCGTAATTTTATTTAATTAACGTTTATAAAAAATATTTGATTAAGGACAAGTACTTAAAAGGAAGTAATTAAATTTGATTCAGGGAATTTTAACTTGTAATTTTTCCCCCAATGGGGTAGGCAGTGAATAATTTATGTAGATTAATTGACGAGGGAAATTATTAATATAAAACATTTAAATTATTTAAAAGTAATTAAACGATTTTGTAAAGTGTCAGTCTTATTATTAGCATTTATTTGGATATTTTTTATGGTAATTATATGGATGTTGGGTTTCTGAAAGATGAATATTTAATTAATAAATCCTCAGCAATTTCTGTGTATTCCATCGACAAATAGAAACAGTCGTAATGAACATTGTTGTGGGTAGTTTTAAATATTTTTAAGAATAAAGTTGACTATGGTATAACGTTCAACCTATCACATAGCCACTTATGATTTGTGTTCCAAACAAATTGCGCCTCGATAATTGTTACGCATTTAGTGAATAGTCAGTAATCGAATTTGTAGTAATTTAATTGATTGTTCGTATATAGTTAATAATAAAAACAATTTGTATAATCGCGTACAAAAGCTTGTATAAATGATGACACTTACTACAGAAGTCATAACGCGGCACTTTAGTAAAAATATTACGTCTTATAGCTGTCGCGTCTTTGTTAGGCACATAGTTACGAGTTGTATAACGACGTGGGATGAACATTTGATGGTACAAAACGTACTTTATTACGACTTTTAACGTTAATAGGTTTCAAAATATTATTATTTTAGGAATTTTTTTTTTGTTATTATTTTTGTTTCATGTAAAGTGGCGCATCGTGTGGATAGATTTAGATTACAGCTTGGTTCCAGTAGATATGGTCAAAATTTTTTTTATTTGTGCTGCAATCTGTTTTGTACACCATAAGCAAATAAATTTGATTTTTGACTAAAAAATAACCGTATATGACCACTGTGCTTCTTCGTACATAATGAAGATCTATTTTGAATATCACATTTAGAATGTTTTTCCTACGGTAACTAGCTAACTAAACTAAAACTAAACTAGGTAAATAGCTAGTGACCATCATAGCTAAAAAGTGTACTAAATTGTAATAAAACGATTTTTCATATATTTAACTAATTAACACGCGTAATTTGCAACAAAATGTCGAGTTCTGTGTCCATACTAAATATTAACAATGCATTTGGCATCATTAGTCAATTTTACAACATGCAGCAAAAGGCTTTTATATTATTTCGAGCAATTCAATGCACATGCGGTTAACAAGGACTTCCACATTTAATAATGAAAGTAAAATGCAATGCGATGCATTTTAACATTCATACGATAATCATCTTTAAACAGTTACTGTAAGAGCTATTATCGTGTTTGAACTTAGACTGTTAATTGGATGCCACTAAAGCCAGCGTCCGTGGAGTAGAATTCAATAGTTTTTTTTTTAAATAAGCTCTCCGTTTAAGTATGGTATTTAGATTCGTTCAAGTTAATTTATTACCTTCAAACTAATATTTTTTTATAAATGATGATTATTTTATAAATATATATATTTATGACATAAAATTTATGAAAAAAAAATCAATATCCCTACTAATATTATAAATGTGAATGTGAGTTTGTTTGTTACGTTTTCACGCAACAACTACTTGACCGAACATCATGAAACTTTGTACCTACACATATTTTTGGAGGTATTAGAAGTAACATCTGTTACTTTTTATTAAAAAAATATATTTTTTACTATAGTTTTCAAATGACTGTAGTAAAAAATATATTTTTTACTATAGTTTTCAAATGACTATAGTTTCAGCCGTTTGGAATCATATTGATTTATTTCTATTGAAATGATCTCTGTCTGATACTTATTTAATGACTTAAACGCGAGCGAAGGGTAAAAGCTAGTATAACTATAAATATAGAAGATTTTTATCTTATTGTATATTTATTTACACAAATTTTGTCAATTATTTTTATAAGACATTTCAAAAGAACGCTCGTATGATTTTATGCATCGATAAGAAAATTAAAATGCAAATTTAAAAAAATTACACTAACCAACTTAGTTATTGCCTGTATAAAAATTAGTGACGATATAATTTTCAATTCGTTGCAGATTTAACATTAGGTCAAATGTCTGAAAAAAAATTAATGAACAGGGGGACTACTCAGGCGCACTTGGACGAAAATACGGACGTTTCCTGCTCAGGAGCACGTACGTAACCATTCACGAAATTACGGATTTGACAGCGACGTCACGACGGATAGGCTACACAATGCTTATTTTATGGACATTTGACATATAAACTATAGAAGTGACGGCCGTATCACGAAACTTCGGATATGCCTGAGTAGCCTCCCAGATACATTAAGTCGGTCAAATGACCGATTCCGCCTTTGTGTTATGGAGTTTTAGTTGAATAATGAAATTATAGGCCTGGGTCACGATGTATGTCCCTTGTCTGACCTGTGATAATTAACTCAGTAATACCCGAAAGTGGCCTTGAGTGTGTGTTACGAGAAATAGAATTCAAATCGGTTAGTTTAGAATTAGACCAAAGTTATATACCTATAAACTGTCATTTATATTTTTATTAGTTGTGTTATAAATGCCCATGAGTCGACTAGAAACTGTATAAAAATACACTATAAATTAATCTAAGTTTTTATTATACTAGCCATGGGCGTAACACTTGCCCCACCCTGGCTCTAACCTGTAAGGTACATAATCAAACCTAAAAAACTTAATTATCTAGGTACTAATTGCAATACTTAATATCTGTAAGAAAGTTCACACTCGACAGTAGGCAGTCAACACAAAAAAAAATTAACTGGGATAAGACCGCGGGTATAGTTTGATAGTTACATATTATTTTAGACTGCTGCCCCACCCTGAGCCCATGGCTAGCTACGCCCATGATACTAGCATAAGTAGCTCCCATTATTACAGCATGATAACGTCATGAAGTAATTTTGATTAATTTGCTGATTAATATTTAATTTATTTTTATATTATTTTGTGTTAAGTTTTATCATTATTATTCTTTTCTACAATATACATTGTATCATTGATAAACTCCTAAACCAGCGGTTCTCTAACTTTTTTGGTGACGGAAACTTTTGAAAAGCGAAATTTTTGACGGAATCTCAAAATAAAAGAAAAAGTTACGTGCATTATTTAATTATTATCATTAAAGTTTAATAATAGGTAATCATGTTATATTGTATACCTACTATAATGGTATAATGAAAGAAAGAAATATCCAATGGGATGTATGAAACTGTTTCTTATTTTTTATCAATCGGTTGATATTAGATTTGATCGAAGTGAGTTGAAGTAGGTAGGTATTTAAGCGTAATTGAATGCATAAAAACTCTGAATCGGAACACTAAACAGGAATTGATACGCAAGGTTCCATGTTTGTTCAATTAAATTCGACCAGTTTGAAATAAATAACCGAGTAATTTATAAAAAAAATAATATCTATTTTACAATTTGTTTTGGTATATTAGAAGTCAGTTCTTTGTATGTAGAAATATGTTTTTATTAATTAATTTATAAGTATATTGCATAAATAAGATAAACAGGACAATATCTTTTATTTATAAATGTTGGTTTCTTTGGTACAGTAGTTATAAATCGCCCTAATCGATTGAACGTGCAGCTACGAACTTAGACTAGGTGTTGTCTACCTCTCTTAGCTTTAATATGTCTTCTATAGCATACTAGCGGCCAGTCTCGGCTTCACACGGGTGGATACATATTTTTGAAACATTTATAATTTTAGTAAAAACAATGAAAGACATTTTATGCCAATTTTTGGCATCCTTAGCTTACATTATTATAGTTTTAGTAAAGATGCTTATTCTTTTTCCGGTAATTTATATAACCTATATTGATCAGTGATAACGTAGCATTCAAATGGTAAAATAATTTTTTAAATCGATCCAGTAGTTTTGAGCCAATTCGTTACAAACATACATACACACATATAAAAATACAAATCGTTCCTCTTTATAATATTAGAATAGATAAGTGCCTATCCTTCATCGCATGCTTGATGCTAAGAGTATTGAAGAGCAATTGGTTAGTGTGAATGTTAACTAATAGTAAATTATAGAAAAAATATACATAAACATAGAAAATAGTCAATTAAATGAATCATGTTCACTAATAAACACATATCGTTATTATTATTTTAAATGTTCGGCGATTTTCAAATGGATACAGTTTTTGTAGGTATATAAGCGATAGGTACGACAAAGGAGATATCCTGCCTCAACTTCGACACGATAAGAATATAGTTATCTCTTTCTAATGATTGTTTCTTCCAGTCCAAAGTCCAATCTGTATCCATTTGAAGATTGTTGACTGTACACGTCAACTCCTAAACTATGTAGTTACTCGTTGTTGTTTTTTCAGTGGTCCGCAGTCGTGGTTTAATTCAGTCTTTCTATTCGATTTCTGAGAAATTTATGGTTTATTCGTGAGTTTCTTTTTTACTTTCTATTTGAAAATAAATCAAATTAACTTAGTTTTTCTAACGTTGAAATTATTATTAGTTTCATTTGAGTTAATATTATTTGTATTTTCACAGGATCAGGCTATTCTAAGTTCTATACTTGGTGAAAAAAAACTTGGTTGTTGTCCTTTTATACTTACAAACTTTTTATACTTAAGGTTTTGTAATTAAAATATTTCACTAGTAACGTATTAGGCTGTAAAATCGAAACGTCAGTTTAAAAATAATAAAAATTGAACGCAATATTCATCCACAAAAAATCTAAATTATACAAATTATATTTGCGTTCGCAATTTAAAAATTTTCGAATGTTTGCAGCCACACGTGATTAAAATAAACGCGATAGTAAGTTGTACAAACTATTTTAATTTAATTACTAGATATAAATTAAAAACTTTCTCCTTGAATAACCAGTTGCTTTTTTGTCCGAGTGTTCTAGTGATATATCATTAGTGTACAATGGCTACGTTTCACCAAGTGTCTCCACCTCATCAATTTGTCTTTCCTTGACGTCTCAACTTCCTTATTGGCTGTCATAATACATTTTTCATGTATCCCCTATTTTTCTTCCTCTTGGTTTTCCTTTTTTATAGTAGCTTGTCATATGACCTGATGTTAAGCTAAAATGCGGTCCATGAGTTACCGCAGACTTTCAAGCTAATTCCGAAATGCAACCGCTTGAAAGTGGCAGCACTACCCGGGACCGCAAACTGGGGAAAGAAACACCATAAGTCCTCCTATCACTCTTTAAATTTTTATTAAAAATAAACAACAAGCGCGGATTCATTCCTTTATTATTTTTAATTTTTATTATTATTAATCAGTTATTATTCACGAATAACCGCATATTAAGGCGTATTAGCTTAAAGTTAATTAATTTAAAATTGAGATAAAAAAACTCATAAAAACCTCATTTCTATTTTTGCTATCTCCATTCTGCATGGTTAAGCTCACTTTTAAAATAGCATTTTTATTATAATTAGCATTTTTATTGTTATGTATATTACGTAAAGTGTGTGTATATGAACGTAACCTACGCACAAAAAAAAATCAATAATTATTACTTGAATATATAACTATTTATTTATTTATTTATTTATTTAGTAAACGGTGTACATTAATTGTAGATATTTATCAAACGGATTGGATTCTAACTTGATATCAGCCGGAGTGTGGTCATAAGCCAGAACACTATAGAAATTGTAATGTACTGCGAAATGTTCCTTCAATAGTGTTGTCGTAAATATTTAAACCAAGTTAATAATCACCGGTTTAATCACACTTATCGTTCAATAAGTTAATTTACATAAATTTTACCCGCAACTGTGTAACGTATTTTGTGGTATTTCATAATTAACACACACTTTTTGTTATACAATAGTTGATTTTCCTTCAAACCAAAATCGGCTTTAAAATGCAACTTTTACGGGCGACAATTGTTTAAATAATATATAAGTGTTTTTATAACGAAAATTCTACGTATCGCGATCGTCATAATTGGCTTATGTATATTAGATTCTTTATCAAACAAATTTAAAATTAATTTATTTATAATATATGTTTCGGTTTAAAACCCACTAAGTCGTTTATTTCAATTAAGTTAATCTACGTTTAAAACCATATAGTTCGTGGCGAAACTATAATTATTTAAAAAAAAAACAAATAACAGAATCCAAATACATGAATATATATTTGAATACACTTCAATAATCTAAAATATTAATATCTAACCTAATAAGCACGTGTAGTAGTAACGTTAATTCAACGCACGTACCATTGGCGATATTAATTTTAGTAATTTTCCTCTACCTGACTGGAATATATTAATTTTGTTATCCATATGTAGGGTAACAGTCCCTCTAATAGGCATTTTAGACTTGAGCCACCAATTCATTTTACTTGGGACTATTTTGGTGACGGATATATATATATATATATATATTTGAAACCACATCGACGTATCGGGATACGGGAAAACAAATGATTCAAGTGAATTGGAAGACTACCGTGGTTCGTTCATTTATTAGATTTTTTAAATTATATGACTATAAAAACGCCAGCTCCCGTAAAAATATTTTCAATTTAGTATTGAATTCGGAGAATACATGCTAATATACTCTGACGTCACTAACTTCAAAAAAATAAACGCGGTCGCGTCTCACCACATAATAATCTCGCCTTTTTAATATACTTATTGATCCTTTCTTTTATTTATAAAATTATATTAGCTGATTGTTTCCATTAGGTACATCACCCGGCTTCTGTCTTTCTTTTAATAGCTAAAAAATATGCATTAAATTTTTAATTATTTATTTTATTATATTTTAAATGTGTTCTATTATAAGTACGTTTACCCTTACATAACATTTGTATTGTAATACAATTCAAATATTACCAAAGGCGAGGTAACATTGTAATTTCTTTCGCAATACAAAATTGGATTGCTACGATTTGAATAGAATGGGGTTTATTGTTTCTTCCTCAAGTTTTTTATTTGTTTTTTTCTGTCTCAAACGTTACAAATGATTATATTTTCCACGGTTATTTATAGTAATATAATGTTACAAATATTATTATTCATCGGTTAAAGTTAGACCACATATATACAATAATAACACGTATAGGTGTATTATAAGTGTTCACGACGAACGATTCGTTCCCGTGCGAGCAGCGAGTTCATACTGAGCTGATGAATCACCTGGGCTCCTCACCTGCCGAGAAACCACTACCTCAATTCACTCAACAATTCAGCAGCAACTGCCCTCATCAGCCCTCTGACAGGCCTATTATCACCTTTGTTTAAAACAAATAAACAAATTCCATATTCTAATCATGTTCAAATTAAAACTGACAATTATTTTCTAAATTCAAATTGTACAAAAACTAACCTACGACGTCAATGTCATCTTGTCATTGACAATGAGTGACACGTAAAGTTTCATCTAAATTCCTAGGTTGCGCATTATATTCTGAATTAATATTGCTCTAAGCTAGCTCTTGTCTTTGACAGCCTCTATTACACCAAGCTGTCTCCCGAATTCAATTTTCAGTGGAAACAAATACTTTTGGAAAAACTGATGTGTAATAACGTTGCAGATTAAAATGGATTGAAAATATAATTATCACAATGAATTGTAACAATAAAAAGAAAAACAAGAAAAATGACAGTGAAAGATCAAATGTCAAAACCTAAAATCTTCATAAATAAATATTATAAGCTTGAAGGGGCAATCGCCACATATACATTGAATATGATATTTAAAAAGTAGGTATTTATATCGGGTTTATGTATTTATTTGGATACTTGAGTTATCTTTACCCATAATAAAGGATATCCTAATAAATAGGAGAATTACTTTGGAACCAGACATAATAATATTAAATTCTAAATATACCACAAATAAAAAAATATACTACATGTTGAGAGTAGAGATTTATTTGTAACATTTTTATCAATGAAATAACAAAAGTTTCTATCAAATTCCTCGTGAAATTGAATCGTCAAAAGGTAATTTATTCAATCTGACATTTTGTTGTAGAGTTGCGGTTTTCCCTTCAAATCTACTTATATGGAAATATTGCAATAAATAACTTGTTTTGTACAAAATATAATATCTATACTGTTGTTTATATTTACAATACAATAATGTAACGTCACAAATAAAGATCTTTGTTTAGGGACGTGAAAAAATGTAGTATATATATTTATATTACTGATTTTTTTAGCTTAAATCACAATAAGGTCTGAAGTTATTCGCGAACACTTTATAAAAAAAGGTGTGTGTGCGATTCATACACGATAGAAGTGAAACTTCAGTAAATCGAGAAAAGAATGAGATGAATATATATACCAAGGGTAGGATAATTACAAAGTTTATTCGTTTAAAAATGAAAGTATTTTGATTAATTTTAAAAGATATTTTATTTAACATATGTTACATAATTTATTGCTCAAGTTCCATATTTTAATTTTATTTTCATTTTTTTTTAGTGGGGTGCCTTCGGAGCCGGCCGCGAACGGCCTCTTGACTTTTACATAGATTAGTTTTTTAAAATAGAATACGGAAAAAAAAAATTTCGGTTCCTGAAAAAAATCCTGAAAAATTTTTTCAGATCTTGAAAGAGCTTATGATTCTGACCAAGATTGTCGTTTACACGAACTATATCGGACGTTTACTTTCGGAGATACAGCCAATAAGGCGAGCGGCGCCCCCCCCCCCCCCCCCCCCTCCCCCTCACCCTTGTATCAAAAATCGCGATCCACTTAAGGGATATAGTCATAAAGGCGAGCGTCGACCAAAGGCCGCAACCAATTTCCCCCCCCCCCCACACCCCCCCATTTCACCATCCAAAATCATTAAAAAAAAATTTTAAAAAATTCCTGAAAAAATTTCAGATGCTGAAAGAGCTCATGATTTTGATCAACATTGCAGTTTACACGAACTATATCGGAAGTCTACTTTCGGAGATACAGGCAAAAAGGCGAGCGTCGACCGTGGGTCGGCGCGAGCCGCCGATATACCCCCCCCCTCCTTCATCCACCAAAAATCGCGCTCCACGTAAGACATAAATCGAGCCATCGACCGAAGGTCGGCGCGAGCCGCCGCCGATTCCCCCCCCCCCCCCTTCCCCTCCACACCCCCTCTCGCCATCCAAAATCATTAAAAAAAAAAATTAAAAAAAAAACAAAAAAAATTTTTTAATACAAAAATCGAATAGGCCTCCAAATTTCGATCAGAATAACCCTTTACGCGGTCGCGCTGACGTCATCGGTTGTCGAGATATCGCAAAAACAAATTTTGAAATTCGCGCGCGAAACGTCAGATGTTTACCTGTCGTTTTTTCCGTTGCATCCGGTTTGAAATCACAACGATTCTAAAGAAGTTTCACTTCAATAATTTAAAAGATTTTCTTAATCAGTTGGCTTTACTCCCCAAAGTATATGAAGGTTTTGTTGAGACATTTTAAATTTAAGGCTCTAGGAGTCTAGAACCAGATGGCTACAAAGATTTATGATCAATATGCTACGGTTGCCGCTACGATACTACGAGTCCCACGAGCGATGCTACGAGTTTTCGTAGCACAAATCGTAGTTGTGTCTATAGAGACTGGAACTGTTTAATGCCATGACAATATAACAATCTTTATGTGGTTAAAATAAACCGCATTAAGTGTTTTAAGGTAACTTAATGTTGTTAATACTACAAAACAAATGACAGTATGAAATAAGAACATCTCATTTTCATCAATCTTATATATTATTACAGCGGTAATTTGGTAAATTACACCCATTTACCGGCGTACATCCCTACGCAGTCACACCGCAAGTTGCCGCATACAAATTAAATTCGTTAAGTAAGTTAAGCCTCACTTACACGTCAATTTACAAGTCACTTGAACAAGTGAATAATATAAAAGTATTAATTGGTTATCTTCATTTATTTACGACTCTTTCTATGATATAGTAGCTCCCTGGTTTGATTTTCGTTGCAATATACATATATTTATTAAAGATTTTTTTAAAGTAGAAGTATACATGTTTGCGTTGTTCTTGTCCTGAAATGCATAGTATAAGATATCCCAATTTGGGATCAAATAAAATTAAATTAATTTGGGATAAATTTAATACAAAGAGTCATGTCATAAGCCTCAATTGAAAATTTATTATTTACGAAACAAATTCATAATTGATTCTCAATTCATAAATAATGAATACGGCCACACGACTTAATTATACTTCAGATGTGTGAGTTTTATACAGGCATGGGAACTTCCCACGTTTAAAAAAAAACTGATCCCGACTGGAAAACAATTTTGTTTTGGGTGTTCAATTTTAGAACAACAGGATTTACTATAAATGTGAATGCACTATACATAATCTTTCTGACAAAAAAGTTTTTTTTTATTATATATCCCATATAGTTTTCTTTTACAAGCCATATCAAATGTGGGAGGTTCCCGTGCCCCACCTTGTATTTATAAGAACATAGCACACTTATATGGTAAGTAATATTACATAATTTAAAAAGGCTTCTTGCGGCTTACTATTGCTTCTATGTATTTTAACTATAATATTTTAATTCGACAACCATCGTGGTTTCGACAAAACTGAATGACATATCCAAGACAATTTGACAATCCAGATATCTTCGTTATAATTAAAACAAAAATCAATTAAAAACTTGGAACTGAAACACGTAGATCAGCGGTTCTCAAACTTTTTAGGCGAAGGAAAAAGCCTTAATATTAAAAAACTGATTTATATGTATTTATGAATAATCATATTGCAATGTAATATTTAGTTGGAATATTTAGATGTAACCTTATAATCTCCCTTTTGTAGGTATTTTTTGCAGTATTTTAGCCCTAGGGTTCCGCGGAACACACTTTGAGAATGGCTGACGTAGATCAATGAGAACAACCCGTGTAAAGAGGTGACGGTTTCTAAGCGAAGAAGCCCTGTCGTTTTACTTAAGATAATATTTAAACTCCAATAACAGAATAAGATACAAGCGACAACGGGTATTAAATTTATTCCTTAAACAATTATAAAACTATTAATTAAAATGACTGATAAATATAAACAGATAAAAAACATTCAAATTAAAACTAACTTAAAATATTTTTCTCTTTTATAATACAGTTGTTCAATCTAATAATAAAATAGTTTTAACAGGTTGACCAGTTTTACTTCTGCTTGCTCTAACGCTTTATCATCGTAGCTTACTTTTTCCTTGAATCCCAAAAAATAAAAATAAAATAATATTACAATGAGCAAGTGCATCAATGAAAATTTTATTCAATTAATAAACGATTTTCATTTCATTTCATTTCATTAATTTAAATAAATTATATGATTTACATATATGAAAATAATTTATTACTTTACTTTTTTACTATTTTCTTTAGATATAATCTCATCTATCTATAAATGACCATAATTATTGAATTTTTTTATACCACATAAGTACCACATACAGTTTTGTAAATTTGTTAAACATCACCCTTAAAATCATAGATAGCATAGAAACTGAATAATTACCCCCTCTATATTAATTGACAGCTGTATAGGTTGAACAGTCACGAAACACTCAAAGAAGATTTCTCACAAAGACAGAAAAATATAGCAAAAGGAAATCTGATACTTGAACTTGACGTTTGGAGAAATGTACGACAAAGATGGAGACAATTTTGCGGTGTCTTAATATCGTATAATTTATCAAGAGAGGAAAGCCAGTCCAGTGTCAGGTTTAGACCAAACCATTAATTTACTTCTGGATGACCTTGATGCAGATAATCTTCTTTCACTTCCTGTTCATTTATCTTCATTAAATAACTTGGAAAGTGGGGATTATAGTTCAAGAAATTGTCGCAAATATTCAATGGCCTCTGTGACGGTCTGTGAGGCTTTATGTGATAATGGAACACGTATAAGGCTATGATTGGCGAGTTTCTAGTGATTTCTTCTCGTCATATATTGGTAATGCTCAAAGATTAGTAGCGAGTCGCGGTACTCACTACTTAATTAGTTCTAATTGGAATGAAAATAAATACATACGTCTCCAATAAGAATGTTGAACTGTTCTATTAAGAACACATACGTACATATAACATTTTAGGACCCATTCAATATTCGCTCGATCCATAGTTTGGGAAGCTTTATTATAAAGTACCTACATATATAAAATAATGTATTTGCTAAATTTGTATAATAATAGTTGAATCTACGTATTTACATTTATTACAGTCTGTCTAAAGCGAAAAAAAAAACAAATGAAAGTGTGCGGTGAAAACATTGATAAGTTTACACGTTCAGGTCCGTTTTTATTGTTTTGTCTGGAAATAAAATTCGCTTTTCTCTCAAAAAAGAAACCCGTTAGTCGAAAATAGTCGATAAACTGTTCGTGTGTAAATAATAAATCAAGTGAAAAGGACCATTTTAACGACGGTTGTGACGAAAGTTGTTTATGTATTTTTTGACAATTTATTGTTCATTATTTTTCTGTTTTAAATCAATACTATGTTATAAAAAGTATAGTTGTGTTTATATTTTTATGTACCTAAATATAAAAATGCACTAATATCTAATCCATCTTTGATGGAGTCAAATAAAAAACAACTCTTATTAGAAGCAATTATAAATATTTTTTATTAAAAGTACAAAAATATAAGTAATGTTTCTGTCAAATAAAGAGATTTACTTTTACTTCGCTTCATCGGATCTTGTTAGCGGAGATCTATGTACTGAGCTCTTTCATCACATAAGATAGGCTGACATGCAAAAGGTGATATGTGTTAAAAAAAATTTTTCTAAACTACCATCGAAACGTTACCGAAACTTTTTAATGTTTTACAGCAGTCTGACGTTTGCCTCCCGTGTAAAAGGATTGTAACCCGCCTTAGATCAGAATTCTATAGTTACGTCTAACTATTCTTAAAGTATTCAAGTAACATAATGTAATAATAAATCCTTTATGCCATAAATCGTTATCCTTACTACATTATAAATGTGAATGTGAGTTTGTTTGTTAAATTTTCACGCAGCAACTACTTGACCGATCATCATGAAGCTTTGTACACATATTTTTGGAGGTACTAGAAGTAACATAAGATACTTTTTATTTAAAAAAAAAATTTTTACTATAGTTTCAGCTGTTTGGAATTTTTCTATATTTATTTTTTGTCATTTTTATATATGCAGTATAAAAATATTTGATTTTTTGAGGTTAGGTGTTATTTTTGTGGTTAGATGCCATTTTATTATTTTATGCGAGCGAAGCCGCGGGTTAAAGCTAGTTGTAAAATAAAAACATTATTGAAAAAATAACTTTCCGCTAATTTACCTAGTAGTGTTTGTGGGGGGTTTTTATATTTGTTTTAAACTAAAATTATTTTTTTACTAATTTATACCTTTTTAGGCTAAATCACTATCTTGACTTAAACAGTAAGTCGTCAGCATTACTCTTATTCTAAAAGTACATAACTAGTTTTCTTTTGTTTTTACAATTTAAAATAGAATTTAAGAAGTAAATGCAGACATACGCGGTTTTTAATTGCCAACGTCCGCCCGGATAATCCCACCATATTGAAATGGCAAATGGGAATATATTTTATCATGCAAATGCCGTCTTTATACGGCTAAAAAGTAAGGCTCATAGTTGAATAGAAGAATTTGCAAGGATTATTTACCCGATTTTAAGTATAATTTTCTGTCTTTTTTATATGTATCCAGCGTGTTAATTTATTTATTTTATCTTTGATCGTAAAACGGATATAAATTTATAAGCGATATGTTCTATATAAGAAATCGTTACATATAACAATATAAGTCGAAACAATAAATTAGCAAATGTTAAAATTAGTCTACTGTCAACACAATTTAGTGTAAAGTTCTATTATATTTGCTATTTTTAATTACAATACATATTCTTATTTATTTTTTATAAAATTTATTATTCATTTTTGCAGTTTTTTTTTATAATAAGCTAAGTTTAACTTCTTCAAGTTTACAACAATCATATTATTATTATTCTTAAACTTGTATAATAGAATGCTAGATTTATATTTCCAAAATTCTTTAAGAGTTTATAAAAAAAAAACATAAACAGTCGTGGGACTGCCGATAGAAGTGAAAACGGAACTATTAAGTTAAGAGTAATTGAAAAATACAAAATTATATTAATCCAAAAAAGCGTCCAACGCGCACATAATACAGTCAGAAATAGTCGATGTATTAGTGTATACGTGTACACAGGCTACTGCGCGTGCGCTAGTCTGGCTCTCCATAGCTATAGATATACTATTATCATTAGCATGTCGGTGACGCGAACCGAGGATTTTACCCTCTACCAAAACGCTCAACGCGCCTGAAGAAGTTTTCACTTCAAAAAATCATAGGTTCCCAGCTTTTGTTTATCAATATAAAATTTATATGGTGGGTATAATAAAGAAATTGCAACTGTGGAAGCAAAACGATTGTTTTCACTTTTGGTTGTTTACGAAAACACGTGCAACTCGGAGATAATTAAACCTTTTGACAAACAGACGCTTGGCAAATGTTATAGACAGTCCTACCAACCTAGAAAAAAATTACCTCCCTTCCTAATGCCCGGGAGTTTTAAATTTTTTGATCACAGCAGTATATGACGAGAAGACCACCAGAAACTCGTATATTATACTGTACATAACAGTACAAAAATAAACAATATTTTTTTAATGCGTAGTTTAAATCGATTAAACGTAAATTAATTCTATATACAGTCGTTAAGAACATAGATAAAACAATTTACAAGGTTGTTCTTTTTAGAGTTTGTGAAAAAAAATCTGTAAGAAAATCTTTGTCGTGCTTCTAGTAGATTAAAGATTACAGTTTGGTGCTAAAGGAAGGTGGAGGCGTGCGTGACCTCACTTAAAAATGTTTTATTTCCCACTAAAGCATCTTTTCCTTGGAATTCTTGTGGAAATTAAGAGTAAGGGTAGAGTTAGGAGTCTAATAGACTGATACAATTAAATTCTTTTATTTCGATCGCTTTTTATTTTAAAGGTTTATGTACTTAATCTTTAAAACATGTTTAAAATAATAGTAAAAATGACAGTTAATAAATGGATCTTCTTATACCTAAATATAGCAACTGTATTTTCTGTATAATATATCACAGTACAATAAGTATTAATTTTACTCGATATTAAAAGACGTGCATTTTCGGTACAAATAACCGTTCTATACGTTCGTTAGGTTACTACTATCTCACTATATATTATACTATCTCATTTTTTTATACTATAATGACAAGTGAGTGAAATTATTCCACACAAACAATGGCCTGTCTAAACATATATTAGTCTTTAATAGAAAGTGAATAACAGCTATAGGCCACGACGTTGGGATAACGACCAACGGTCTCAGCCTTTTAATGTCTATGTTAAGATTTGAAGAGATTTTCAACAAAGAAAAAAGTACTTGACAAAGTATAAAATTACAACACTTCATTTATTTTTTGATGTTTGAAACAGAAGACGAGAAATAAACTAAAAATATTAGGCTCAATAATTAGCTATAAAAAACACGGTCACTTTCCAATCTTATCAAGCAGAAAGCAGATTTTGTAAGTCATGGCTATTAAAATGTTATGCCTGGCGTAATTGAATATTCAAAATGAATTTAAATATTCAAGTCCGGGCGCGCGATATCTCAAAATCTCTCATCTTCCTCAGCTACACATTTTGCTTTCAAAACAGCGTGATCAAAAACTAATAAAATAAACTGGTTTTTTTTCTTCTTTTTTTAACTAGTTCAGCCTTTTTATAACTTACTATATATCGCGTTCGCTCTCTTTTATTTTAATCCAACGTTTCGAAGGCTTTATAGCTATCAAAGCGGCGGTGAGTACATTCAATGTTTTCGAATAGCCTAACATATTTATTTTATTATTTTATATTTTACTGTAAAGTATATTACGTGAAATGTAGAATAATAGTCAATTGAAATAGTCTATTATTTCAAATTTCAAAGAGTACGTAACGTGTTTATTTAATTACTTATACTAATCGTCATAATCCGACTAATTAATGTTGTAAACTAGTCGGGTTATAATATGAAAGAGATGGAATGATTGTAATTTAGATAGGAGGAAACGAAGTAAAAGATTTTAGAGAAAACAATGTCGTTTTCCTCTCAATACACCTTTCACTACAATCAACAAATCCTTTTTAAAAAAGGCATTGTGATTGCCTTTGCAATAAAAATATGTATGCAAACATAATTAACTCCTAAAACGGAGAAATTGTCATACAAAAATAACGGGGTAATATCTTCGTTAAAAGCAGAGTACGTTATTGTACCCATGAGGCAAATAACGTAGACATTTTGACCCATAAAAACGGGTTATGGATCATTTGGGAATGTCACGTTTCGCACGATTTACAGATAATTCTGTAAATTCCGTGCTAAGTGTAATTACCCATCCACGCGTTAAATTTAAAGCTAATACCGGTATTTCAAAGGAAATTGCCTTGCTGTCTTGATACCCATGGCACAGGGTATTTTAATTTGGGGTCAGGGCATTGTATATGTATGTGTTTATATACAATTGAATTTAATAAAAAGCTCCCAAAATATTTTATACTTTAGTGGTATTAGCACCAATGTCTCTACTGAGAATGTATGAATAAAGTACGGAACGCCAGCCACACTTTACAATTAATCAATAATTTTCTACTAACTACAAATGATCATGAAAAACAAAACCCGAGCAATTACAATAATAACAGCAACTCGCACGAGTAACAAACAAACGTGCGAGTTGAAAACGTGCTAATCTAGAATAATCTATAAAAAGATTATGTGCTCCAAAAATATATATATTTTGTGAAGTGCTCAAATCGATTTTTCATCGTTACGTTTTATTTTAAGACATACGAAATTAGTAAATTCCAAATACGCTGCCTATACCAATTTAAACTGTTTTAGCATGAATTGACAATTATTTTCAGTGTTAAATAAAGAAAGAACTTAACAGACATATCGCTGATTGGGAAGTAAGAATGTGTAAAGTATTATTTATAATAAAAAACGAGCGTTTAAGAAAGCAAAAAAAAACAATTGAAGTTATCTTTTATAGCAATTATTTTTCTTTATTTAACGTATATACAAATTCTAAAATTACATTTAAACATGAATATTGCAAAAACTAAAATATAATTATATTTTTGTGTACAAAAACTTTTCCCAAACAAGCTACGTTTATTTGGGACCGCTTTTTAGCAACGAAACGAAAACCGCATTCGTTCCCTAGCGAGTAGAGTAATATTTATAGCAGACTACACTCCGTCCGATGTTTAAATGAAGTGAGAAATTACGACAGGCAACAATCGGCTCCGATATGCCGGCTTGTATACCCAGCTACTCCAAAGCTACTAGGTTAAGCCCAGCAACTACAAGATATATTTTTTTATTAGATAATAATAGACTTACAACAAAAAAAATATTAAAGTTTTGGAATGGCCTGGAAATTCTCCAGTCATGAACCCCATTGAGAAGGCATGGAGCTTCTGAAACGGGAAATAACAAAATCAGCAATAACAAAAAAGAGAGTACTAATTGAAAAGTTGATTTTCGAATGAAACTATAAATAACCAATCTTCAAGACACTATTCAGTCATGCATAAAAAGCATGCCTCGGCGAATTAGAGCACTTATTGCGGCTAAAGGAAGGACTACAAATTATTGACTAAATATAGGTACCTATTACAATAAAACCTATGTAATAACCATAAATTATTAAATATTACATTAAAAATAGTTTTATTTTGTGAATTATATGACTTAAGAATTCTTATTTACTTTTTTTATAAATGAAAATTCAGTTGTTTTTTTCTGTAAATTATTTTATGTACAGGCTATGATTGGCGAGTTTCTTGTAGTGTTTTTCTCTTCATACGCCTTTCCGAAGCCATTATAGAGTCTGACAATGAGCAAGCGCACGCCTTTAGTGCCTATGCCAATAAACTATTTTCATTTCAATTATTTGCTGCTTTCTGTTATCAATATGAAAAAAGTCACGTTTTTCTTCCATGGGTCTAAAATATGGTAAGGTACTGTAGGTGACAGATGTTAAATGACTACCACTCAGAATGGGCAATAATTGAATTAAAGGAAATTTCAAAATTATTTTGCTTATAATTTCCGCTACAACATTCAGTAATTTGTTTCGACGCGTTTCGCCACTTCACGTGGCATCATCAGGATACGTGCGGTCGCTTCGGCTTCGCTTCAACGACTGATTTTTCGCTGTGTTTGCTGTCGGTTTATATACCTTCTGTCATTCCGTCATTACGTCATTGGTTAGTAAAAATGCTTAGTATATTATAATAATTGAATTTACTTAAATGAAAAATATATCGCGAATATATTTTTGGACATGATTGAGTCGACTGAATGGAGCTGCCACCTCGATGTAATCTGCAATGCAAATGTTTCATTGGCTGTCGACAGGAGATTGTTACAATTTATTATTTACACAATGAAAATTGCTGTTTTATATTAAAATACGACAATTGAGCGCCAGCAAAGTGATTGAAATTACCTCTACTTTATTACTTTAAAGCACTTTTTTGCGTTTTTTTATCATAACTCTATACGACTGAAAGTTATTCAAATTATTCCTGGCACTGACAGTTATCGTGAAGTGAGCTAATTGCGTTTTGGAATCAACGTAAGAATAGACAGGTATACTATATAAGTCAGCATAGCTGAGGTTATTGTTACTTGCAAACATTTGTTCAAAACAGGGGTCATCTCCGCTCATAGACCGCTGTTGATAAGCTGTGTGTGTTGGTGTAACACGACTGTTCGCGCCAAATGCACTTTTAAATTTCCTCTCCCGCTCCCCTCTATCCTCTCCACACCCGCTTTCCGCGCCAATTCAATTAAAAGCAATTTTTAAATATTCGACATGGGAACAAGGTGGCGGTGAGTCCTCTCTCTTCTTTCTCCGCAGCTTAAGTGCATTTTGTAGTCAATTTACCTATTTTCTACATTCCAAAAATACAGTCCACTTGTTCTCCTATAACGACTATTATATTTGCGTTAGAAACAATATATAAACATGGATTGACTGTTTTAAATAAAAATTAAACGGCAGATAGAAGCAGCATAAGGCGTGGGTAACATGGATAAGGCGGCCCGAAGGGTACAGCGATGCGTCTCAAACGCTTATGCGGCTTTCTTTAAGTTAAAAATAGATAATTTAATTTATTTATTTATTTACTGTTTGTTACTTAATAATATTAGTTAAATTTAATATATTTTTACAGTTAAAAAATCTTTATAAAACTGTCTTATTACGCCACCAGAGGGCCTCACAATGTATCTTATCAGTAATTGTAATTGTATTTCGTTGTCAATAATTGAACTACAATAGATATTGATTCTTTGCAAATTGATAATCCTGCAAGCGCTTTGTCTTTTGAAGTCAACGGCGCGTCAAATTACATATTATGCTCGTATCGTTCTTGTTAACATAATTCTCTAAGTTAATGGAGCTTAAGAGAAATATTATATTTAAATAGTCGATCGTTGCTATGTAAGCGTCTGGGGAAAACAAATTCGTATCGAAAACGAATAGAATTTCGGGAGATTAGAACACGGGGTTTTGACTTGAATTCCGCCATGATTATTAGACTAAAGCAACTATATTTTTGAAAAATAAGGTATTATTATTTTTTTAATTTGGGGCTTTATCTGTCAAGACATATCAGCCCTATAGTGCCTTACTTAAATCTACAATACTTAAAATTAAAGGAGAGGAAGCCGCTGATAAACCATCTTGCGAAAATCCCAACACACATCCGATGGCGGTTCAGCCTCCTTCTTTCTGACTTCGCAAACTAAAGTATTGTAGAGATATACTAAATAAGATGGATAGATAGTATAGTGAGAATAATATTGAGTATCTTGACCTCGCCTAGTTGGCAGAGTACGAGTAGCTCGCCGGTCAAGGCACGTGCCATATGCCTGTGTCACTCTGAGAATGCGCTTTGGGAAAATGTCATTCGAATTATTATCGAATACACAACAACCACAGAGACGTCTCATTACTTTTTATCCAATTTAAAGATGTTTTTTGTAAATTACGACTGTAAATTTTGTGATATTTATTAACAAAATTCTAAGTAGACACGCTTTTGTAAATTTCTAGGTAATGGGAAAAATCCCAATAAGTTATCAGCAATCGTGTTTTATATTTCTTATGGTGTACTTCGTTTTACGTCTCGCTTTTGAAACTACTCTATGGGAAATAAATGTACAGTCAATAACAAAAATTGTCTATTTTTCTTTGATACTCGTGAGTTTAAATATTATTTTTAATCTTAATTACCAAAATCCAATACGGAATCCATTTGCACCTATGATTCGCTACCTATCTATTCCTATATAGAGTGTAGGTATCTATATGTATACGAAAACCGTAACAATTTCCGTGTAATGTATAGATAGGAGTTAGTGAAAGGAATTCAGGATGTCCTCACTTCTAGAGGCACCTGAGCCTAATAGAGAAACGTGTAGGGTACCAGACAAAACACAACCTACTATAAAGGGATAATGTACCATAGGAGCTTACAATGAAAAATGACTTTCATAACATACCTAACTTATAGTCTTGCGAACTTTTTTTTTTGAGGATAACTGATGTTAAACTGCAGGGAGCGGAGGTGTTTGCTGTCTGTGAAGGAATTGCATTAGCATGTGGCTGCACTCCCACCAATAAACTCACAAAAATCAATAAAATTCACAAAATTTGAATTGAATAATTTGTAATTCTATAATTTAATTTTGACATTTGAATAACTATATTTTTTATTCGATTTGATTGTTATTTTGATTTAATTAATGAATGAAATTTTTTTTTAGACTTAATTGTAAACAGTTTTGTAATGTTAGTGCATGCTGTGTTCACTGTGCATAGGGCCTACAATCTGATTGTTATAATTCTTAGTACGATGTTAATTCCTAGTCTAGTTGTAGAGCCCTGTTTGTGGACCCAATAAATAAATAAATAAATAAGATAGAGTATGGTTCATGATATGAAATCCAATCAAAATTGCATACGATTTACATACAAAATATATTTAGTAAGCATGAAGTCATCTCGCTATATACACATGAAGTGAGATATGATTCCGTTCAGATATAGGATGTGTGTTACAATTTTGTCAACGCCATCTATGAGTAAGTGGCAGAATTATTATTGCAATAATTAATTGTTATTAATAAAGGTCAGATAATTTATACACTTTAGGGGATACATTTATTTTTTAAAAATTGTTTTAGGATGTTGTCTCTCTAACTAGACGCTTTTCCTCTGCATTCTGTCCCTCGGGATCTCCTGTCATTATGTAAAATGATGAAAAAACTGTCGACACTCCGCTTTCGCTGTTTCTTTCTATATACAGCTACATGTGTTGGGTAAACGGAACTTTGGGAATTACTGGAAGTTTTTTAAAAGTATTAGCTAGGTAAATTACTAAATTTTCGTCTCGTCGTCTGATGATGTGTATGTCGTAGTCATGTAAATAAAAGTCCTTATGTAATCATTTATGGAGCTCGTTAACGACTACCCGACAGTACGGTAGTCACCTGCTATCAAACAACCGATATAAAAGAGTTTCATAACTAATCATAATCATAATCACTAATCATAATTTACACCCCGCGTGAATTGTTAATTTTGACAGTTACATCTCTAAAAATTAGCAGATATCAGCAATTATAATTAACAGTGTGACTAATAAAAAATTATTTAAAATAAATATGAAAAAGTAAAATCCAATATATATTTTTTATATGGCAACATCATTAAAAAGATCTGGGTATATATTGAGTATACATAAAATTTGAGAGCATTTTCTCAACTTTATGGTTTTGAATCTTATCGGGTTTTCGCTCCCAACCGACGATATGATAGTTCATATCTCAAAAATTTTAGTCATAAATCAATGGAGTTCAGTTTTATGATCATAACTTTACGATTTCATAAATTAAATTTGTCTCTGGTTAAGTATCCCATCATGTGCTGGTGTCAGTTTCAGTGTGGCCGTTTTATTGACCAATAAATGGTACTAAATGTGGTTTATTAAAATAAGGTATTGAAATGAAATGAAATTCGTTTCTTAGCATAGGCACTAAAGGCGTGCGCTTGGTCATTGTTAGACTCTATAATGGCTTCGGAAAGGCGTATAACGAGAAGAATACCACAAGAAACTCGTCAATCATAGCCTGCTCTCTTCCGAATCTTCTTCTTAAAGTAGTGGCAATTTCAGGTGTTTTAAAAGGGTTTCTTATACTGTCTAATTCTTCGTTGTATTTCGTTTCAGGGGGACTACTCAGGCATATCCGAAGTTTCGAAGATACGGCCTCTGTAGCTTACGTGAATTTTGACTTGTAAGCCCGTAAAATAACGTCGTAACGTCGCTGACAAATACGTAATTTCGTGAATGATTACGGGTCCGTAAGTGTTCCTGGATAGGAAACGTCCGCGTTGTCGTCCGAAGTTCGTGCGCATATAGAGCAATATATAGCAATTGTTTAAATAGCGAAAAATAAATAAATGTTTTAGTAGGTAGGTATTCTAGTGCTGCTATAAGATTTCGATTATAATGTTATATATCTCGTTAATATTCCTATTAGAAAAGCCTTATTGACGCATTTATATTGATTAATCAAATTCGACAATATTTCGAAAATACTCTAGCTATAGAATGTCGCGTTGTTTTTGAAATTGTGTTTTTATTTATATTTTAATCTTTATTAATTTCGTCAATCTAAATATATATAACTCAAAGTGTATATTTTTTGGACGGATCGAAACAAATAATTAAATATTAAATTATTATTATTTTGTATAAATCTTATTAGATTTATTTCATTCATTATTACGCAGACGTAGTTGCGGGCAACAGCTAGTTGTGTATATTTTTTGAAACAAATACTTAATATTAAATTATTATTATTATTTACTCGCAATTTAGCCAAGATTATTGAGATACCAATATCATTGGTTATTTAGCAAACATCGCACGGAGGAATAGGGTGGAAACTTTGTAATAACACGAATTTCGTTTACGTAACTTTAAATCGAAATTTTAATGTGAATTTTGCCTAAATTTTACTTTCGGACGACTTTCAAATCAATTTAAATGAGTTGACCTCATTTTAGGAGTTTTCGCGTAACATTTTTTAGGTAAACTTAATTCTAAATTCTCTTAAGGCCAAATATAATATATTAAATTCAAAGTAAATAGTTTAATAGGAAATTTATATTGATCGTTATAACGCATGCGGAAATTCCCAGCATATTAAGTACGTCTGTTAAAACAACTGACAAACGTGTTCGTTTAATCCCAGAATTGCTCGCGTTTCAAAAATCTCCCGTAAACCGCATGCGGGTGAATTAACCAAGGTAAATATGTAATAAAGAGTTGAACTAATAAATTTTTCGTTTGACATAGATTTAAATTAAACTTTAAAAAATTTGAAACATACACATCAAAAATTAATATGTTATAGTTAACTGTACTAAAAAGTCATGGCATTAAAACAAAACACGGTGCAGAATGGAGTTTCAAAGGGTTTTCAGTTTGTAATTTGAATACCTCCGTTGATGAACTGTGAAACAATTTCAGCGTTCCAACCACTTCACTACAGATACCATCTAATCCAAAACTCCCTTACAGTACAATCAATCAAAATATATTGAATCAATTTTCTAATATAATTAAGATTGATTTTTGATTATTGAGGACTGATCTGTTTTCAATGACAACAATTAAATAGTTACAATGGTCTGATATTTACTCATCTATGACAATGAAACCCCTAACGGTGCTTTTAAATTTATAATTAGTTTCCAATAAGATTCATATTATGATAGATAATTGCTTTCTTGATCTCGTGACGTATTGTAGGTACTGTTTTAATCTAACATTATATATCTTGTTTTAGTTATTTTTTAACACAATCTGCATATTTTAATTATGTATTTTTTACATATCAATAAAACTTTGAGTATCATTGAGTTTTTTTACCAAGCGGAAATGTTTTGCGGTAGTTATACCGCTTCGTATGATATTATCGCATACCATTGTTTTGTACCATAAAATGAACAAATAACTCAGATACATTTCCGTTTTTATCAGTTTTATCGGGGCAATTCCCCCGTTTGCCAGTTACCCCCGGAAACTGTAAACCCCTTTTTATTTTCCCACCAAAAGCCTCTGATGTGTTCTCCGAATTAGGGAAACGTGACCTTGTCCATGGGTAACGGATATTCGGAATGACATAATCAGGAATATACAAGTATAAAGCGTTCTGCAGCAACCAAATTCTATATCATAATATAACTAGCTTTTACACGCGGCTTCGCTCGCATTGAAGCCATTAAATAAGTATCAGAGATCATTTCAATAGAAATGAATCAATATGATTCCGAACAGCTGAAACTATAGTCAATTGGAAACTATAGTAAAAAAAAATTTATTTTTAATAAAAAGTATCCTATGTTACTTCTAGTACCTCCAAAAATATGTGTACAAAGTTTCATGATGATCGGTTAAGGAGTTGTTGCGTGAAAACGTAACAAACAAACTCACATTCACATTTATATAGTAGGGAGGATCATCGTATGACGTCACTTCATTATATTAGTGTCTAAATAACGAAAAGAAATGTTTATTATTGTCATATTATATGTTCACTATTATACGTTAAAAAATTATTTAAGTATTCTACTGAAGGCGCTCAAGTCTATTTTGCACTTGACTTTTTCGTAGTGTTCGAAATTTGTGAGCAACAGACTAGCATCCGTATTACAGTTACTTAATAGTATTCCTTTTAATGTATAACTTTTCTTCAGATATATGTTAAACACAACTGTTTGGTTAGCAAACTTAGCTTAATTTTTTTTTCTATGTAATTGTTATTGTTATGTGTGGGTTTGTTAATGTTTGTTGTGTGTGTTCAAATAAATAAATAAACAATTGAATATTGCCAATAAAGGTTCTGAAGCAATTCTAATACGAATCCGCTGACGAGGCGAAACAACGCTCAGACTTCAATAAAAATGTAAATTAAGCTAAAACAACAACAAAAGAAAATGTTAATATTACAGAAAAAGTTCCTAACTGACAAGCGCATGAATTAAACAGTTTTAATTTTCGTAAATACATCTTTTTGAATGATAAAGTAAAAACTGCTCAAACGCTCCATTCACTCGTAAATGCTAGAAATATTGTTTGAGATGTTTTTTGTTTTCTGAAATTTTACGCAAACATTTTTTTAACATTTATGTGGGTTTATGTTAGAATCAGACAATTTAATTACATAAATTTCGAAGAACTAAAACTAAAATGAAATTTAATTAACTAATTTAAACTATGGCATTTATTCTGTTTAGTTTAATCCGACATAGTACGCTACATAAAAAATTATTGGTTTTAAAATATATAAAGTTTTAATAGTAAAAGTTTGAGAAACGTTGATTCGTAGAAAAAAAATACTGAGCTTGTAAGCAAACATATGTTAGCTTCTATATATATGTACATAAGTACAAATGTATGTATGTATGTGAGTAAGAAGACACAGCCATTTCCCGATGTGTAACTTTTATAGGTATCTGCCCTTTTTGTCCCGACACTTTAAACCCTTTTTATGCAGGGCCCTTAACCCGACCATTCTGAAGACGGAATTCTGAAAGGACTATTCGGAATCAGCTCTTCCTCAAAATTTCATTTTATAATGTTGTTTTTAAACATAATTTATTCGCTACAATATTTAACTAAAAAACATCTGTCTTGTTTAATCTCTACTACATATCTAGTATTAAGTTTATTTTTTTTTTTAATATATTATTAAATAGTTTTTTCTGCCTAAAACCAAATTGCTGTTCACAACTGGGTACAACTGATACTTCATTTAAATATTTACCAATAAAAGTAATTACTACGACGATAATGATTGTTTTTAATCCGTTTTATTTTTATCTTCTTAAACAACAATGGCGACATCTATCCGTGAAATTTAATACTAATAATAAAAATAATATTACAATAGATGGCGCTACTGAAGTAACTTCCGCTATACCGGCTTGAAAAAATGGAAATAGACTAAGTTAGTTTTACTTACTATGTTTATACATAACTATTTTCTAGGTGTATTATATAGTTTTTTTTCTCCAAGAATAGCCTCACGCATAAATATTTAAATACGTGGCTAGATTGAAGGGTTGGGTTCGCCACTGTGAGCCAAATGGGACATGTAAATTATTGGTTTGACGATAATAAGCATGACTTACGAATGTAACATGAATTAAAAAAACAAATCGAGTATTTTGATTTGCGTATTTATATCTACATCTACATATATATCTAAATATATAAAACTCAAAGGTGACTGACTGACATAGTGATCTATCAACGCACAGCCCAAACCACTGGACGGATCGGGCTGAAATTTGGCATGCAGGTAGATGTTATGACGTAGGCATCCGCTAAGAAAGGATTTTGATAAATTCCACCCCTAAGGGTATAAAATAGGGGATGAAAATTTGTATAAATCTTATTAGATTTTCGACGGATTGAACTGAAATTAAAGATTGGAGTTACTATGATGAAGACGTTTTTACACACGCTAAACAAAAATAAAGCCGCAAAAACTATACCTAATTAATAATAATACTTCTTAACGGGAGCGAAGCCGCGGTCAACAGCTAGTATAAAATAAAATCAATGGCACTTTTCGTTGTAATTTTATAACTCAAGAACGGGCTCACCTATCCAAACCAAATGTTTAGGCTTTGTTCGGACTATTTAGTAGATGGTTTATGTGAAGTTGGCACAAAATCGGTAGAGCTGTTCTTCATTTATCACATTTTTTGTAACAAATTAATTCAATAAATGGCGGATTGTGCTGTCAAATTGAAACTATTTTCAGTGTTGACAGTAATTGAAACTTTTTATGTCATTCATGCTGTTTGATGCATGAATTTGATATTCCAATTAATTTTTTTAAATATTTCACTTTATACGTAGCGAAGCACGTACCGGACCGCTAGCTATACCTACAGTATTATACAATATTCGAAATTAATTTCAAATTACCGCACATTCGGTGTAGACACGGTTTCGATATTTGCTATAAATTTAAAATTACATTCCCATTGTGTGCGATCGTCGATTTCACGAATTTCTGTTACAACGCAATATTCATTATTTTTTTTAATACGTACACCACAATAGGCCTTTGTTGCTCCCGAAAAATATAATTCAATGTATTTGTACGACTACCGTCACTTTCAAATAATACTCTAGAAGTGACTGTATTATTTATGGTATTTAACTCTATTCATAGACCATATTATAAATAAACAAATATTTGTTTATTGAAAAAAAAAAAAAATTTTATTTTTACATAGGCGAGCTTAATGCCGTCGGTATTATCTACCAGCTAACCTTTGTCGATGTGAGCGGTAATATTTGGTGCAATGTGGAGAAAATAATAACTGAATAAATATTATAGTACTATATATCAATTAAAAAAGCTTAATTACTGAAATACTAAATAATTTTAATATAATTCTTAACAATGAACTATTTTTATCATTAATTCGAATTTCGTGAGTAATATTTAAAAAGTAATTTTATAGAGATAGAGATACTTTTAGAACTCTTTCAGAAAAAGACAGTCAGAGAGAGAAAGGGAAAGAGCAGAATAAGAACACTTGTATTCATATGCTGTTTTTTAAAAAATATTTTTATATCGTATTTTTATACTAATTTTTTATATTATCAAATGACTTAATATGCACGTTCAAAAACGCATATGTGAAGTAGTCTTCACAATTAAACATAGGTTCTCAAAGTAATTTATACTATAAAATAAAAAATAGTTACTACGCCACCAACTAAAATAAATTTGAAGGATAGACATTACATAAATATTTAATTCATTTTGAGTGATTTTATTGATTTTGTTCATTTGACTACAATATTGTCTGTTCAATGTGAGCTGTCATAAACTGTCACAGTAATATATGAAATTCATTGGAATGACAGTTGACAGAATGACATTCATGAATGCATAGCTTACGATTCTATAGAGGACACACAGACATCCATTCGAAGATTTGAGGTTTTGACGTTTAGTCTGTCAGTGTCATCTTTCTTGTTTCTTCAGTTCTTTTTATTGCCACAATGCATTGTGATAATTATATTTTTAAATCCATTTTAATCTATTTTATTATTTCACATCAGTATCTCTAAATATATATATATATATATACTAGCAGTTGCCCGCGACTACGTCTGCGTAATAATGAAGATATATAGTACTATGAAGTTTAATGATGTTTTATATTTCAGTCAACAGAAAATGCCTATCACACTTCTGTTGCAAAATCCGTTCTTAGCTATCTACTAACTATAAAATTGCCTCCCTACCAAATTTCATCTTTGTACGTCAAGTGTATTTGAGATTTTTATAGTATAAATATACTATTGCATATTTTAACATGAAAAAGCAGTTATTGTGATATAACTGTAATAGTTAGACATATGGTATCGCACTTTTTTTGTAGATGTTGATGTCCTCTATAAAACTGTAGTGCATCATTTTGCTCTTTTGTCAATAATTTCCGCAGCGTACGCAATATGTTTTTTTTTTCACACTTTGGGTTACATTATTGAAGTTTTCATATTCTAGAGCCTGTGTTCATCAGGGATAATGTAGGATTCTACTGGTGAAAGAATTTTTCAAATCGGTCCAGTAGTTTCTGAGCCTATTCAATACATACAAACAAACAAATGTTTCCTCTTTATTATATTAGTATAGATAGTATAGATATAGATTTGAGTCCGTGCAAAAGAAAAATCCACTTTTTGCTTTTCAGTTTTTATTGAGACTGCTTTGTATTTTTTATAAAACTTAATACAATTTATAAAAATCAAAAGGAGGTTGCGATCGCCAACATGGCGGGCCCCGGTGTGAGCACGGTTAACGGACTCTAAAGAGGGTACTAACACATTTAACTCTTGGTCCGCCAACCATCTGTCCACGTCTGATCTCGAACCCCTAGTACTGCAGGTGGCCGCCTCGACCGCGGCATATTCGGCCTGGAACTCCAATTCCGCGACAGCGCGATCCCTCTTCGCAGCGGCCTCCGCCAAGCGGCGAGCGTGCTTCGCCTTGATGCGAGCTTTTGAGCTACCACTGCAGCTGCAGAACGTGAGGAGGAGCCGGAGTCATGTGTCTATCTGTTGGCGACTGACTCCGGCGGCGAGATCACACCTCTTGATGGAGACGGGCTCCTTTTTGCTTTGCTCCTTGTAATCATTGTTGTTCACTTCTGACACCAAATATTGCTGCTATTTCACAATATATTATATAATTTGAATCCGTGTAAAAGAAAAATCCACTTTTCGCTTTTCAGTTTTTATTAGGACTGCTTGGCATTGACAGTCGTATTTTTTATAAAACTTAATACAATTTATAAAAATCAAAAGGAGGTTGTGATCATTGACAATCAGTTTATTGTTAATTATAAATTATTAAGACCATTAATCGAAATATAAACTATCCTATATCTCAAGTTGGACCAAATTACACATAAAATGCCAGCTTTCATCGAAATCGGTTGACTTGGTGAAGAGTTCACTGGGAACATACATATGACACTGGATTTTTATATATTAAGATATATATATAGAAAATAGATATGATCCTACAGTTAGTAATCCACTTCGTAGTAAGCTTGTTACACGCTAACAGCTCCGCCACAGAAGCCACATAAATGAGTGGGAAAATATAAAGTCTACTTCCTCGAACCGGATAGTTAGACAAGTTTAGGTAATTATAGTTGTAAAGAATACGTACGTGACGTAGTTATTTTGTTAGAACACAGATGGGAAAGTTAGAAATACATACTGAATGTGTTTAACTTTGTTTAACGATTTGAAAGTCTGATGAAGCGGAACACACAACGATTTTACAATAGTAATTGTTTTTAAAGCAAAATTTTATTACTTAGTCGCGGTTAAGCTTACGAAATGTCGGATTAAAATAATAAAATATAAACAATATAGAGTGAAAGTTTTGACTCTTTTAGACAACTTTAATTAAAATTATGATACGTGAATAAAAAACAATAGAAAGCAATTTAATTACTGGCAAACGAATTTACAATTAATTAACAGCGTACAGGTCATATAATCACTAATCATGGGCGTAACCTGCCATGGACTCAGGGTGGGGCAGCAGTCTAAAATAATATGTAACTATCAAACTATTTACTCCAGTCAATTTTTTTTGTGTCGACTGACGACTGTCAAGTGTGAACTTTCTTACAAATATTAATTATTGTAGTTAGTACCTAGACAATTAAGTTTTTTATATTTGATTAGGTACCTTACAGGTCAGAGCCAGTGTGGGGCAAGTGCCCTACTCTGCCCCACCGTGGCTACGCCCATGTCACTAATTTATATATAATTATTATTATAATAAAAGGTGAAACAAGTGGGCATTATCTACCGCAATAAGTGACGTAAATCACATAAAATCTCATGAATGATTTATTTGATTTACCAATAAATTTTTCAATATTTCTCCTCATCCGTGCTCCAGAACTGAACAAAAGTGGGCGTAGACACAATGATAACGGATATCCGGCTTATCTTCAACCGTTTGTGAAATCCTAGAAAACCGAGTAACATTAGGGTGTATATAAATTATTGTCGAATAATAGGGAAATAAAAACGTCAGCTATATAACTGTATAAAGTTTGAGGATAGTATGTTTGCAAAATTAAAAAAAATATTCAAATTGGTAACTAAAAATTACACCGATTTTTTTATAATGAATAAATTCCCGTTTCACATAAATATTAAGCTATATTTTCATGTTACATTAATTAATTATTGAATATTAATTTTGGGGTAATTACTGGTCACCCTAACAAGCGGGGAAACGCGCCGTTGCTGGTAATATTTCATGACATTTCATAGATAGCCGTGTGTGTGTTTTATGAACTTACTATATATTCTGCTAAAGAATTATTGTTTGATATCAGTCTACGTTTTTAAAAATTTAATTTTTACCATGATCTCCCACAAACCATGATGACTGTAAAGTTTTCGAAACGTAAACTAATATTGAATTGTTTTTCACCTTAAACATGCAAACTTTATTTTGACATAATGTTTCTTTTGTTTTTTTTTTGTGTTACTACGTCATTTTTGTATTGAGTCAAATGATTCTTATTTTGACTAATAAAGTTTTGTTTGTACTTAAAATACATTTAAAATTTAAGGTTAAAACCGCCATTTATTTTTAAACGACCCAATAGAAAGTGGTCAACCACCAATGAGTGTGAAGGAAATTGATTTGAAATTTGGATTGGACATTATAGATTCAGTAAGAAATTTATATAAGAAGCACTCATTTTAATTAAATATTAAAAACTATGAAAAATAATATACAATACGAAACGGTACAAAGAAGGAACATTAAATAATTAATGTTAGTGAAACTATTTTACAATGATAATCAAATTAAAACTCTAAATATTAATTTATAATATGTCTATAAATAATATAGGATTGTAATATCTACAAATCTATATTATAATATTTAAAAAATGTATGCAACCTTATGGGCCTCTATAGCTGGTCCGCTAAATATTTTTTATTCTGTTTATGAATTTGTAGCAGCTACGCTCATTGGTCGAGTTTTGCGGGTTGCGACCACGTGTGTCCAGACTGCGCCGTGGCTAAGTTCGGCAGTGAAGGTAGTCGCTACAAAGTTTTTTATATAATTTTGTTTTTATATTAATAATGTAATCTAGAACATGTCTACAAAGAGTTTTTAGCTAAAATTGTTAAAATATCTTCTTGTTGAAGTAATCTCTTATTTCATTAACTCCGTAAAGTGTGTTATTTTGTTTGTCATCTTTGTAATACGATTTAAAATTAAGTAAAGTTTCTACAAATTACTTAACATTGTGTTTACATAGATTTAATAACAAATAGATAAGGTCATTTAAATAGTTTTTATTTAATATAATTTAATGTTTAGTTTAAATTCACTTTTGTATAGAGTTACCATTTAAATTCAAAAACATAAAAAGTAGGCACATTTTTGCTTAAATAAAAGTGACAATTTATTGTTTTTTACTATTATTATAAGAAAATGTAATTATTTGTTTACTATATAAACTTAATCTAAATATTTCACCTTTATAAAATTGTAAATCATAAGTATTTTATTACATATGAATTTAATGCCAGTTCTAATTATACGTAACACTATATTCCCGCGACCCCGGAAATGACATCGACTTAACCTTAAAGCTATATACAAATCCACACATGAATATAATATAGATAAAACTACCCTACTGTAACGACTATAGTTGGCTAGTCAATGGCACAGTATAGGTAAATGTAGTAAGTAAACACATTCTATCAAAGGTCCTAAATTCGATAAGTTTCAACAGTTCCTTATTATAGTTTATAAAAATGAATATTAATTTTTAGTATGCAAGTTAAAAGGCAGTGTAGTGTCCAGTTGGAAAAGATTCTATTAGTAAATAAAATTAATAAATTATTTTCATTTCATTTAATTTTAAAGAGGAAAGATGTCTTGCTATTTTATTTGCTGTTATTTTGCTTGCTATTACAGTAATGCCCCACTTTACGCGAGGGATACGTTCCGGAAAAAATTGAAATTCCCGCGACTTTAGAGAAGTTGAAGACTACATTATGTTTATACGCACTCTCGCGTAATGCGGGGCAATTGAGCGCGAAATTTGAATATGAAATTATAGTGAAACCGCACATAACGGAGTCGCGTAAAACGGGGTATTACTGTATTACATTAACGACACTACAAGTAATACAGTATTTTTTCCAGTCATTGGCATCTGTACTAGGAAAAAAAATTGTGTTACAGATGTCATTTCGGTCTAGTTAAAATATGATACATTATATTACGTAAGTATATATACATATATAGATTAAGTATAAATAAACAATAAAATATAATTTATGTATAAACTGTACTACTGTGTGGCTGCATACTATGTCATAGGTAATATCCGGTCTCGAACGTACGCGATGTGAAGCTAATGAACCGATTAACGCATAGCTACGTTTGCAGACAGTTATCAGTGAACGTGACCTTATAATAATAGCTAAGGTCTGATGTTTAGGATATACAAAGGTACTAATATAAATAAATAAATAGTTGCAAAAATAAAGGGCTATAGGTATAATATATGCTAATATTATTATATATCCATGTTCACAATACTAACTCGTAAGTTTTTTTAGTAGTCCACATTTCTCTTGATATTAAACGAATAAATATACTACTAAGACCTGTGGGCTTATCACGAATTTAGTCTGGCTTTCGAATCGAGCTGTCACAAGTAAAACGGATCCGTTAGCAATCGGGATCATGAATTTTTACTAACGACTAACGAGCACCAGCAATCTATCAAATAAACGAAAGATCGGGACGTTCGAAAATTAACAAAAAGTATCTAAAATACTGCAGTTCCAAATCCGCACGCAGTGGCGCTGCTCAAATTTCCATACAAAGCGCTTGAAGCGAACTCGGTTCGAAAACCAGACTAAAATGTGTGATAAACCCACTGGATGTCTCGACTAGCTCACTTAATGGGTCTCTTGAAAGTGGTCGTACTATACCGTTGATAAAAATAAGGCGTCGAATGGAGTTGAAATAAACAATTTTGATAAAGGAAATTTTTGAAAAAATTGTATGAATAATTGTAAGCGATGATAGTCATGGCTCGTGTACTCAAAGGCAAAGCATTCCGAAGTTAAGTCACTTCAAAATATTTTGAGAATTCAAACAAACGACAGTAAATTTCTTTAGGCGTTTCCGCGAGAAAATGGACCTTTTTCCTTTTAATTAATTATTTTGTTTTTATACTTTACCTACTATACTAAAATTATTACTATTAAATGTATTTAAGTATATTAACTACTAAATTTTTTTAAGCAATTGTAAATTATTCTACTCATACAAACATATAGGTAGCTGGTAAGAACATATATTTACATAAAATATAAAAAACATGGTTTAATAAATAATTATTCCTCTATCTGAAGTTATTAACGAAATTGTTGAACAAATATGTAATGCTTTGGAAGCCGCATAAATATTTAAAATAATTTAATAATATTTAATTAAATACAAGTTTTTAAATAATTTATTATTTTATAAATGAAAAGTTCCCTTTTCCCAGAGAAACGTTACATTTAAAGGTTTTCTTTGACAAATGTAATTTACAACGAAAGGAATGTCAAATGAATATTTCAGTTCCGATTGCGGGGTTTAATTTTAGACACCTTTCAATGACAGAAACTTTATGACCCATTTACGCTGAATGTCTGAAATTAAGTTTATTTTAGAATAAATATTATACATTTAGGAAACGTGAGCTTGACTTTTGGGAATGGAATTTTGTGAAAAATGTTGGAATATTAAACGTAATTGATAATTGAGATCGCATTTATTTGAATTACGATTTTTTCAGCGCGCAATCAAATCGTAAGCGATTGCTTTAAATCTTCTGCACTGTGGTATTTTTTTTTATTAAACTTCAAATAGCTCGGAACAATATTTTCAATTCAATAGCATAGCTTTTACAATAGAAAATTCAATTTTAACAAAACTACAGTGGTTTTATGAAGTCGACTGAAAAGTTTCAGCCAAACTGGTTAATTTCTGAATTTCATTTGGAGTAATACTGTAAGCTTAAAAGTTTGAAAGAGAAAAGTTTTTTTATTATTTCGACTTTTATTTCGTATTTTTAAACTGAAAATGGTGGTTTCGAATTCTGATATCCGATTCCAAAGTTTGTATCGGTTAATAATATTATTTATCTAAAAACATCTAAAAAAATATTTATAATTATCTAATTTAAAAACATAAGCAATAATTATATCAGCCTGTATTATTTTAAGTCCAAACTTTAAAATAATTACAGACTAAAAAACAGCAACTTAACGTCTATAATTAATGCTGACGAAATACTAAGACCTCCGAATTTTTTCTTGTAATCTGACACAAGAAACTTTTTGGAGATTCAAACACGGAGGTTATCAATTAACCTCCATTTCGATACTAAATCTGACACGACAATATAGACACACATAGAAAGGTCAGACTTGTTTTTTATGATGTTTATATATATTTGTTTCGATCGAGGACCTGAGATTTATGTAAAAAACGTCGCTATTTAAAATCTACTTCTCTTCCTTAAAACCTTTTTTTATAAGTCGATGAGTTCCTAACAAGATAGAAAGTCAATCATTCGTTTCCGATTCTTGCAACGAACATTTTCTTATTGTATTATTGATTCTGTTCCTTTTCGTTTCATTTCGTCTGATCTTTATGGCTTTTTCATGATTTAACAGAACGGTTATTTAATGCTATGCTCGAATTTTATCTTCGTTTAGATCTTGAATTTCCTTTAAATTGATTCAATGAATTTGTAATTAATTTCTGTTATCAAATAATATATTTTTTATATAGCATAGATTAATGTAGTCATAAAGTTCTGTAATGAAATTCCAACAAAAAAATAGAGTGTATAATACCTATGTCTTTGCAGAAACGCTCATCCCGATTGCCATGTCAAAATTTTAAACTAATTCAGAAAACTTGATATCGCGTATATAATTTAATCCGACGTCGAATCGTGATGACTATGAAAGCTGCAAAGATTTCAAAACCTCAAACAAAAATTAGCTTCCCGAATAATCTATTTTCGATGTATACAATTATGAACAACCAACAAAAAAAGTAACTATAATTAGTAGAGTGAGATTAATCCAAAATTTTAGTCGATACTAAAGTTACTTTTCTTCTTCAGTGGTTCAGTAGAAAAGTATAGTATTAACAAAAAAAAAGAGTTAGTGAACAAAATAAACTTCCCGAAACTTCTCAACGCAAAAATGTCTATAACTTATGCCCTTTTCACGGTGAGACGTCGACTTTTTCACTTAGAAGGGTTATTCTACAACGATTTGTAGAACGGCCAGGGTTTTCATTTGTTATCGTGGACGACGCGACGGCTCATTCTTCACGTGAACCTGCGCACTTTTATGTGGGGTGACCATCATTTAACTGATTTCAAATACTTAATAGAAGTCCATTTCTTTTCCCTTAGTATTACATCATATTATTCTAAATTTACGAAATAAATGCAAATATGTAATTAAAAAATATTTAAAAGAATATTATCTATAATGTATTTATTATTATTACTCCATTTTGCATATTTAATAATAATCAATAATAATAATTTAATAATAATTTTTTGGCGGAAGAATCAAGCAACTTACATGTGGTGAAGTCGGGTCCATATAACATGTCAATAAAGATTTTTAATAATATTGTGCCAAGAGTGATTAAATGTGATGATAGCCTAATACAATTTAAAAATAAATTAAAAACATATTTGATTTTAGAACGCTTTTATTCAATGAACGAATACCTCAATAATTCGAAACAGTAAATGAAATTTAGTGTATTGATTGAAATTGTTTATTATTATTATTATTGTATTATATTATATTGCTGTTCCCTGACCGGGTGTCACATCGACACTAAACTGTACTGACATCTTAATTATAATTGTGGTATGTAAGAGAGATGTCTATGGTATAGAGTGTAGAGTATGGTATAGAGAGGTTTCTGCGTGAGAAGAGTCGACACGTATAACACGATATATTGGTGAAATTAAGGAATATATTAAAAAGACTTTTGTTTTACCGCCAACCTTATCCAACAATTAACAATTTAAAAAAAACGTATCCACATGTCCTGTAAAATGTCCCAGTTAAAACGGTCACCCTAAACCGGCTTATTTATGTTCTTGTCACAGAGACCTTTTATGAGAATCATTACGCTATTTTAGTCGAGATAACGGCTCTTTTTCCAATTTTATAACATGGTCCCTTTTTCTATTGACCTGGAAATTAAACGTCGAGATTAAAATATAAAGTCTATGCTTTTCACACATCTATAACTTGATCAGACGTTTTTTTTAAATTGAAGTTAGCCACTTCTGGCAGACATTTTATGACTATTGTTATTTATTTCCCGAAATATTAGCTTTAGATTTTCTTTATAATAGAAATGTTGCATTTTGTACATAAATAAATTTAAAGTAACAGTTTAGTATACGAAGTTAGAGCGTGTAGCGTGGCGGGTGTTAGTCGTTTATTAAATCGCTGTAATCAAGATGTTCCCGGCGCAGACGATGCAATCATTAGTCTTATAGGTCGAGGTTACGTAGTTTAAGCGGTTGCGATTTTTCCGCCGATCGCTCTTTAAGGTTTAAGACATTTATTGACTCAAATAGAATTTAAAAAAAAATTCACTTAATTGAGATAACAATAACTATAAATAAACATATCGTACGTAGTATATTAACAACACCATCACATCATCTTTAGAGATTTATATTACAAAATATTATTAGTAATTATGTATGTGGAATTAGGCTGTAAAAGGAAACGTGTGCGTGTGAAAGAGACACAAAACGAGGAAGAAAAAGAGGGAAGAATCGAAAAATAAAAGACAGTGCGTGACTAGGTTGAGGAGAGACAGCTCCATACGAAGTGACGCGCTGTAAAGAATACGTTTATGTCGTAAAGAGACAGTGCAATATCCGCTATCGCTGTCGCTTGTGGAATGTGTCCTCTACTTTAGATTAACGTTGTTACTTAATTGTAATCTAAATTTACGTGCAATTAATTTAATTTCGTGTGGATTTAATTGTGTGAATAACACGTGATGTTAGATATTGAATTTTGTATTGACTTTTTTATATAGATTTTTTTCTAAATTAGAATTGCATTCAGTGCACAATTTATAGTATTGTTTTAGGTTATTCATGAACGTTATATTCAGTTTAACCTCGCCGCGATCACTGTGGCGAAGTAATAGACAGTAAACGCGATAAGAAGCTGCAAAGATCTTAAACCAATCGAATGCTTTATGTTTGAAATTGTATTCGTCATTGCAAAGTACTTATGTATGTAAATTCGTGTACTGTATGTAATTTCCATAATACTTAGAAAAAGTATGTATGTATTTAATACTATGTAAATAATATGTATGGATACATTATTATTTATTATTTTATGTAATGTATGTATTGTGTATATTTAGCTCACATCGACAAAGGTTAGCTGGTAGATAATGCCGACGGCATTAAGCTCGCCTATGTATAAAAAAATATTACTGTTTTTTTTTTGCAATAAAGAATTTATTTATTTATTTTTAAAAAGGAAAGTGCAGCATTTTCCTCAAGAAGAGTATATACATATTTCTTAAATAAATTCATGATCCAGCAACGAAATGTGTTACAATATTTTCTTGTGTAAACTTTATGTTTTCAGTTGGTAACGGAACGTTTTATAGTTACGTCTAGACATAAGCACCAGTTTTTGCGGTTGAACAAATCTCATGAGCTGTAAGCGTGAAATTCAGATAAATTGTCTCGAGTCAAAGTAACTTATACTTATATTGTAAAAGTATATATTAGTGGTATTGACTTGATAGTTCAAGCCATTATTCGAAATTTGAAATTTTTCAAGAACCGCAATTAAATTTATATTTAAAAGGTATGCAAAAAAGGTTAATTAAAAACGTTGCACTTAGTCTTTCATATTTGTTGTCAGTAATGTAAAAGACATTTTGAAGCTAGCTATATTTTTTTTAAAATATAATAGTTTAAAAAGAAATTTCTGGATGGAACTCGAGCAGGTTGGCCACCCCTGGTATATATTTCATTAATCACGCTCAAGGCACGACACTCAAGTAAAAGATACCACGTATACGTACACTTATGGAGATAGATCTGAATACATACAATACTAAAAATCAACAGCGAAGTGATCATTATGATATGTTTTTTTTAAATTATTATATTTAGATTGATAGAAATCTTCTTATAATAATGGAATCAATCGCTGGTGATGCTTTTTTTTATATTTGAGTCGTCTTTGTGGAAAAGATTGTGAATTTCAAAATCGTGATCGTCTTGTCTTTAAAGGAATTACATTACATTCTATAGTTTAAGATTTTCCTCGCTGATTCATTTCAATAAATTACAGGTTAGTCGTTACTTAACACTAGGTTTACGGACGTTTTCTATATCGTCAATTTGACGCATATCGTAGAGATAAGTATACCATATAGACAAGTTCAGTAATTCAACACTTTTAAAGAAAATAGACTTCAATTTATATTTCCCTCGATCAATGAATAAAAATCATATAAAGAGATAAAATAAAAATTTAAACAGTTTTTGGTAATTCTCTGATAAAAGTCAAAATGCGTCAAATTGACGCGTCCCGTAAACCTAGTGTTAAATGCATATTGCCTAATTGTTATTTTAATACTAAAATTTGTATGCATATTAAAAATATAATAATATTTTTCTACATTGACAAACTCGAATTAATATTGAGTTATAATTTTAAAAGGTTTTAATTTTCATAAAATTGCGTTGAGAATTCCCCTTGTAAAAGCGATAAGCACAAACATTAATCAGATTATGAGCTCTTCAAAAAAGATTTCTTTTTATGAATAATTAGACGAATTTTGATTTCTTATTTTAAGTGAACTTATATTTAATTTATAAACTCAATTGTTTTTATATAAAAATTTAGCTTGAGTTTCATGCTATATCAAGCATCGTAAATTTCAACTCTACATTAAACACTAAGCTGTCATTTCTTCATACAATAATGACAATAGAGTGTCTAAACTATCCTATATGTGGTTAAAATTTATGATTCTTGCTATAGCATGAAACTCGTACTAAATATACCTATACGTCCCGTCTAAGACAGTTGGAAGAGGTACCGTTTACAGAATACCTAAGACACAATACAATAAACTTTAAGTATAGCATTATCTAATTTTAACAAAAAAAAACTTGATTAATTTTATTAGATACAAAGATCACCTCCAATATAAAATTTAATAAATTACAATTTTCTTTTTAAAAAATATTTCTTATGCTAACCGTACTTTACATATAAAATTCCGTTTCGTAGTACAAATAAGACAGGTGCCTTTACATTTATTTACATACACACAAGTTTAGACATGTAATAAAAAAAGTTTCAACAAATTTTGCAACTCTAAACATCGTTAGTCTGAAACGACAGAGGATTGGGATAGAGAAATTACGTTGCTTCCATCTCTAGAGAAATATAATAGTGCTATATGTTATAAATAATTGTATCTACGCATAGTATTGTATGTAAGTAAGATGTTCGACGTAAATATTCAATGATTTAAAAATAGAATTCTATAAAACTTATTTACAATTTCAATCATTTAAGACTTCGATATTTAAAAATCTTGTCTTATTATTTAACGTGCTTCGTGTATTTATCGATATTAAATTTAAACATTAGATTTTTTTCAAAAATAGAATTCCTATAATTCGTTTACAATCTCAATAATTTAACAATTCGATATTTAAAAATTCAATCCTGTCTTATTATTTAACGTGTTTTATCTAATCTATATTATCGATGTGCGACTTAAATGAACGATATTTTCAAAAATAGAATTCCATTAATATTGTTTACAATTTCAATCATTTCAGCGTTCGGTATTTAAAAATTCCTTCCTGTCTTATATATAGTATGTTCTCGATATATATCGATATATAATATAAGATATGGACCTTCGAGAAGTTTCTATCTCGACATAACAACTTTGTCTACCTTAACAACTTTCGGGCGTTGTCTATATCACGTTTAATTATATCTATAACGTATGAGATAGGTTTCTGTGGAGTTAGATTATTTAACCTATATAAGTTATATATGTGTGTTTGGACGTAGGCCACCTCGGGATTGAGGAAACATCTAGGACTCTTTAAGAGCTCAAACATTATCAAATTTAAAAAAAACAACTGAAGAATCTAAAATGACAATCAACCTACATCTAGTAGTCTGGTTGCTATATTATGTTTTTTTTAGTTGTAATGATTTATTTGTTTAATAATAATAATAACTTACCAAGGTAAGTCTAGAGTAGAGCCGATTAATTCCTCGTCAATGAAAACCTAAAACTGGGTTAACGGCATAGTTTAAGCGTCCTCGACTAAAATATTCCAACGGTTATTTTAATCTTAATAAATTGGCACCGAACACAAAATCACAAACCAACACGAAATTTCACACGAAAAAAGTTCACGCCGCACGTCTTTCGTGAATTAAAAAAAAAACGTTAAAGTTTAAATTCAGAATTAAATTTTTAAATATGGAACACAACACTCGTATTTCGCGTAATATATTTCGAAAATCGAGAAGCGATACGGCCGCTCGTGCAAGCTCTACGGGACTACTGAATTCTGTGTGAAAGATGCATATATTTCAGGATTAGAGGGAGAAGAAAAAGATCGTTTCTCGTTCGCTCCCGAACTTTCAGAAGCTACAGACACAGACAGTAATACTAACTTGCGTTTTCGAATAATTTTCTCAGTATATAAAACTGTGTGATATATATCTTTTTAGACTGTGGCTTTTGCATTAAAATTTAATTCGGTGAACAAGTTACTTGTTTGTCAATGTCGAGTAACGCTTTTAGTAAAGTAAATAAGCGTGATCTTGAAATAATTTCTTATGTATTTCTTTATATTCATTCATTAAATATGCTCCTGTAAAATATATATAACTAGCTTTTACCCGCGGCTTCGCTCGCATTTAAATCATTAAATAAGTATCAGAGATCATACTAACTATAGTCAATTGAAAACTATAGTAAAAAATAAAATATTATTTTTAAAAAATAAAAAGTATCCTATGTTACTTGTAGTACCTCCAAAAATATGTGTACAAAGTTACATGATGATCGGTTAAGTAGTTGATGCGTGAAAACTTAACAAACTCATATTCACATTTATAATATTAGTAGGGATTATATATATTTTAAATTGTAACAAATGGAAGTCAGAAGAGAGGTTGATGAACGAAATTGTGCTGAAGAATAATTAAAATAACACTTTTTCGAGTATCTGTTATCTCTGTCGCGCTTACTCAAAGTCGCATATGGATGCAAAGGAAAAAGTGCTGACTAAATATTTGTTTAACATGCTTTCTTCAAAGTATTTTAGCAGTAATAAAACAAGTCTAGAACTACTGAAAGGGTAACAATTAAAATTTCGCAAATTCATAACCTAATTGCGTCCATTAATTGTAAATTAGTATTATTCTAAGAAACCGGCCACCCCGTAATCCCTGCCTACTCTTTTATATAGATGATTGATGCCCGTAATTATGTTTTGTTGCATTGTGTATATTCACGACTATATTCCTAAAGGGGCGGGTGTTTCGTTTTGAAATTAACTAGTTTTTAAAGAGTGGTAATGACACTGATGATGACATTAGCCCAGTATGTCGTCCCGGGGAAGTACCACTAATTTCAAGCGGAACACCCGTGAAGTGACTTAGTCGCGTTTCGGGATCAGCTTGGAAGTAGCCGGGATAACGAGAGGAGTGTGCCCTGTTAATTTGGACAGAGCACATTCGTCTCCTCAAGCCGGCATAGTGGAGTCACTATCTGTCTGTGGTAACAGTTGTCTATGCTCATGGACCGCATTCTAGCTTAACATCAGGCGGAGTGTGGTCATATGCTGGGCTATCAATAAAAAATAATAATAACTTCTATGCAATACCAGCAAATTTATTGACAATACAAATTAATATATTTTTTTTAAATAGAATGAGAAAACAACTGAATTCTCGAGAGAAACACAATAGGCATATAGCTTTCGATGGAGTTCCGTGGAGCGCATTCTAACTTAACATTCGGAGGTACGAAGTTTATAAAAACAAAAGAATATCAGAACAAACAGATCTATATTTTATAGTTACCCCCACCATTGGTATTATTTCGGTACTTAAAGTGACAAGATGCTGATGCTTCATCGTCTCTGCCTATTTCGATTTTTAAAGAATCGTATTTATTTAAAAAAAAACTAAATCATCAAATTATATGAAACAATATAGGCAAATCTAATTCAAACATTCTCAACCTTTACTTTACGATCTCAAGAAAGTTGAACCTATTTGCACTTTGCAAGTTTCCGGTGTTGCCAGCCTTAACTTAGTCACTTGAGCGAAGAAATCTTTTTCATGACATACATTGCCTTAGTAAGTGGCCATTTTCAGGCTTTTTTACGCTGAAAGAATAGTAATATACTCCTTTTTGAAAGCTGCCTTAAGTTGTTCTCAAACATGATTCAACTAAATTAAAAGACTTTTTAGAGGATTACTCTAGTGTTTATTTATTTATTTATTTATTTATTTGACGTGTAAAAGATTATAAAGACAAACAGATTAAATATTCTATAGAATAGAAGATATTGGAAGAACCTACTACCATAATATTATAAATTACCATATAAAACAATATGAATACATATTAAATACTCTATCAGATCATCTCTACCATATTGCCTGCTTCCAACATATGCATATAATTTCATCATAACAATGACGATGCATTTTTAGCGTTACTTTTTAACCAAATGATTCCAAGTTCGAATTTTAGTCTAAGTAAACATGTAAGGGTGTTGAAATACATATTTGTGCAAACAACAATCTTCAAATGGACTTTGGACTGAAAGAAACAATCATTAAAAAGAGATAACTATATTCTTATCGTGTCGAAGTTGAGGCATATGTGAAAGGGATGCAGATATCTCCTTTGCCGTTCAGGACACCGCGATCATTTCTCTTTCGTTTAAATACCTACAAAAACTGTATCCATTTGAGAATCATCGTGTGTACTGTATATTTTTTTAAATACTAGGATCACATCATTTATTATTTTATTTAAAAAAAAAATCTCAATTTTATTATTGCGTAATATAAAAGTCTAACAACTAAATATAATAATAAAACTATAAATAAATGATAAAGTAAAAAGTTTTTTTTAGAGGAAAATATATAAATTGAATATTCGAGAACTTTGTTCTTTCAATTGTATTCAAGTTTTCGAAGGGCTTGTTCTGATATGACTGACTTGGTATTTTTAATAGACTCACGAACTAATATACGAAATTTAAAAAAAAAACAAATGCAATACTATTATTATTATTATTATTTCTAATACTAAACTAATTTTCATAAAAACTATATACTGGTATAGTATATTCAACGGCCGTAGTCTAAACTTTTATTAATCTTGACAAAGGCCTCTGAAGTTATGTCGTTCCAGTTGAAGTGCTGAAAAAGGTTGGCCTTAAGTAGATTCGATTCTTATCGGCGCGGCGGCAGTTTATTGGGTTACAGGAGACGAATGGTTTTAGGCTGCTGGGGATGCGAGTGCCATTGTGGTATTCAAAGGGTTCCGTATGAAATATTTATTTATTTTATTTATTTATTTATTATTCGGGAATAATAACAAATATGGTTTTCGATGGTCCCACACTAGGCAATATATGTCACGTGGGACCCAAGTTTTATCTTTAGTCGATTTTTTTGTTAATATATTGGTAGATTGATTATAATTAATAATACGCAAAATAATAAAAGAATATATATAAATATATTTTTGTTACAGTGTAAGCTCTATATAGCGCCTTTTACGTCGTTATTGAGAGTTCTTAAATGGAGAGAAGTAAAAGTGTAAAAAACATAGACAGTAGCAATTTTTATTAATTTCTACAACTTAGAAATTTCTGTTTATTGCTTAATAATGACGTATTGTTGTCGTTATTTAGAGCGGGTGTGGTGCTACATAGAGCGTATCATAGTATGGATAAGAAGGTAAACCAACCAAATTACAGTAACTATGATTTTTCAAAAGTCATACAGCCATTTACATAATCTTTTAAAATAATCTGTAGTTTAGTTTTTTTTAATATTAAAAAAGAGGTTCAAATGAATTTACCTCCTAAAGTACCCTAATAATATATTAAGTGACAAGAAAATTGCTTTTACCTAGTTACCTGTCTTTCGTGGACCTCCGTTGACGTAGTTCATAATTATACAGTTTTTAAACAAGCTACATTAGTTCTTATTGTAACTGAATTAAAGATTACAATGATTTATGAGTTGTTGATATAATTTAAATTGACTTATTGGCCGTTCTTTTATGAGAATTAAAGTCTATAATTTCGCATTTATTCGATCATTGTACTAAACGTAATCAACAGTTACCAATAGACAAACTTTGTAAGAAAAAAAATTAATGAAAACATGGGAAAATTACTTTTTTAAAAATATACTCAGTTACAGGTAAAATTACTAAAAATACTGAAGTCAAGTACATTAGTTCCAGTCTAGATTCTACTTTGATATTAAAGTACTTTCATTAACTTGAAAATTGTTATAGAATAAACAACCTTATTTGAATTCTGAAAGGCGTTAAAATTGTTTGAAATTCCTTTTGAAGGCATGCTGAAAATCTTATATGCAGTTTGGAGAGTTCAAAATTGGGTATTTTACTTTTGAAGCCGCGAAGCCTCGTACTATAAATATTTTCTTAAACTAATAAAAAAAACTTCGTAAGTCTCGCTGTCTGTCTGTTTAAAAAATAGTCTGTTCAATAGACTATATTGATTTAATTTTTGGAATGTCACTATAAATTATATTAATCCATTCGAATTTTCTGTGATTTATTTGAAAGCATAGTTTAAACTAGTATTTAGCATTTTAGTAGGATATTTAGGGTAGGACTAAGGCTGTTAGGGCATCATTTTGTTTTATATAAATAAAATGACAAAAACAAGAAAAAACGTACTTTCCTTTAATATGAGTATAACGATTTTATTACGTAACAAATAATGTAATTTTAATTTAATATATCTTTAATTAATTACTGAAGTAAAACAATGTATTAAAGCTAGTATTGCTTTGTTAAAGTTTCGGTAGGAAGTGTCATTTCGTTTACGAGAAAAGTATTCAACTTTCATTGAAATTCCCACTTTTGTTTTACTTGGCTGAAAATGAGCTTGTTCATAATGCATGTACAGTGAAGTACGATATTAGGTAAATACGATTATAGTGATATCTGAAATTATTCTCCGGTGTGTTTTAAATAATTGAAAATACATTTCGCGGCTTACTATAGAGTTTAATTTTTATTGTTTTATTTATTTGTTTATTTGAACAAACATAACAGTAACAATAACATTACATAGAAGAAAAAATAAATTAAGTTTGCTCACCTAATAGACTTGTATATAGGTATATATGGCGGTCGCCTCTACAAGCTGAAATACTTATTTAAGATTTTAAGTTTTTGACATTTGTTCTGCCACTGTCATCTTTCTTGTCTTTTTTTTATTGTTCACAATGCATTATATTTTCAATCAATTTTAATCTGTATTATTATTACACATCAGTATTTTCATATATACAGTTTAAAAGTTAAAGAGTAAAAAGATAAAATAATATCAAAATTAAAATGTCTCTTCTCATTTTAATTAGCCGCCATCATAAATCAGTTGGCTTTATTACAATACTTTAGGTTTTTAATTAATTTTTCAATGCAGAAAACTTCTTTTTAGAGTTCCGTTGGTTGATTAATATTACTTTTAATGCATAGTTAATGTTTGAAATAAAAACGCCTGAATAAGAATAATAACGATAATTCTCACATGAACACATTTTAAGTAAAAAACAATTGACTATCAATAATCAAGATGGCTGCTAGCATTTTTGTTACGTGATATTTAATTCAAAATCGTCTTTTGTTTTCAGTATTTGTTACTAAGGCCGAAATTATCCCTACTAATATTACAAATGTGAATGTGAGTTTGTTTGTTACGTTTTCACGCAACAACTACTCAACGAATCATCATGATACTTTTTACACATATTTTTGGAGGCACTAGAAGTAACATAGGATACTTGTTATTAATAAATAAATAAATTATTTTTCACTATAGTTTCAGCTGTTTGGAATCACATTGATTCATTTCTATTGAAATGATCTCTGATACTTATTTAATGACTTAAATGCGAGTGAAACCGCGTTCAAAAGCTAGTTGATTATAAAAGACGTGTTTAATTAAATAGAAATTATACATTATGTACTCACCTCATTTAACTTCATGTTGTTCGAATAAATTAATTCAATATATCGCTGTTTACACACCTCAATAAATTTCAAATTATATCAACAAATTCTTAAATTATACAATTCGCTCTGGATACTGTAGGCACTGGCGCGCTAACCGCTACACTTGAGGGGTCGCCGTAAATAAATTATAAATCCCTACAGGACCCCCTTCAACTAGAAGGAAACAACAGAAAGGAAAAATATATACGAAACTGATTACAAAGTTGAAATTTCTATTTAATTACTGAATTAAGTTTTTATTAATTGAAAGAGGCGAGAACGCATTGCGGAATAGAAGCAGTGTTTTCCCGCTGTCCGTGCATTATTTCAAAGCATTTTTATTATACTTTCCAAGGCTTTTCAACATTTTTGTACCAGAGGTTTTTTTATTGTATACGAAATAATTATAAAAACATATACTACACACACCATATGCTTCCCAAATTATTATACCATGTACAATGAACATCAGAACGAGGACTACTTAAACAAACGAACACCCAGACCTGAAACAGATGTCTACTTTTTTATATAATATTTATAATATTATATATAAATATAATTAAATAAACACACTAACCACTGCAACATAGAATCAATATAAATTATTATATCAATTTAGTATTGGAAAAAAATACTTTCAAAATCAGGTGCCAATGCGTGCTTTATCCAGATCAAAACATCCAAATCGGCTCAGCTGTTTTCAACGTGATCGGTTTAAAAAATTTGTTTCTAATTAGAAAAATAACCAATAGTATATACCGGGTAGTAAGTATATACCGGGATACGAGCTTCATCAATATGAGAGGAAAGTCCAATAAATATTTTCCTGGAATCCTCTAGGCACGTGAGACACTCACGCTGAACAGAACATGGTTAACAACCAGATAAATAAAGAAAACAAATATTATACTAAACGAGACGACAGTATAATTTATTTTTAAAATAAAATAGATTAGAATTACCTATTATACAAGACGCTTCCCATCTGGTGTTAAACTGGAGCAGCGGTTCTCAAACTTTTTTGGCGAAGCCTTAATATAATTATAAAAAAACTGATTTATATGTATTTATGAATAATCATATTGCAATGTAATATTTAGTTGGAATATTTAGATGTAACCTTATAATCTCCCTTTGGTAGGTATTTTTTGCAGTATTTTAGCCCTAGGGTTCCACGGAACACCACTTTGAGAATGGCTGAACTAGAGTGTAATTCAGAACGAAAACAATTGCTACCACAGACACACACTACAGTCTCAGTATATCCCGGTCACGCCCAAACTTAATCCGAAACTACCCTAGGACGACGTAATGGACCAACAATCTGATATTCCGGGGTAAAGACCTCTTCTTTTCTACTATTCACCATAATTTGCAAGTTTATACTTACTTACAAATTGTTTTTCAGTAAATAACTTTTTTTTAAACTTTTTTTATACAAAACAAAAACTGTGGGATTATCACGAATTTTAGTCTGGATTTCGAACCGAGTTCGCTTCAAACGATTTGTATGGAAATTTGAGCAGCGCCACCGCGTGCGGATTTGGAACTACAATATTTTAGATACTTTTTGTTAATTTTCGAACGTCTCGATCTTTCGTTCATTTGATAGATTGCTGGTGCTCGTTAATCGTTAGTAAAAATTCATGATCCCGATTGCTAACGGATCCGTTTTATTTGTGACAGCTCGATTCGAAAGCCAGACTAAATTCGTGATAAGCCCACTGGTCTTGACTTGAAAGCTGTTTTTTTAAAAGTTACTTTTAACGTCGTATTCTTGTTTTAATGTCTTTCTTTACCTATCTTTAATATGGAACTCATCGCGTTGTTTTTTTTACAGACCGCTCCATTAAAAAGCCGCTCTCTTCCAGTTTATCTACCGTTTGCATGATATGGAGAAACACAAGGACAAAGTATAGGAAAGACGGGTGTACTCACATTCGCGTGGCCGGCAATCCAGTTCAACACAGGGTTTTTTATCACGTTGTCACAAGCAAGGGCGACAATACGCGTCGGCGGTGGACGGCAGACCAGTTCATCACGTTGCCACAAGCAAGGGCGACAATACGCGTCGGCGGTGGACGGCAGACTGACTGACACTAGTCATGTCAGTAGAGGGCGCTAGCGTCGCATGCTCGGTGGATGACGTAGCGGGCCCGCGAATATTTTAATTATGAGAGGAAATGAAGAGGGTAGGAATCAAAAGGAAAGGATGATACCAAGCCATAACATTTCCCCCCACTTGAAATCAGCTAGGGATTTCACAAGGTAATCCTTTTCCCGGAAGCTAGGCCAAGAAAATACAATTTGTGTTCGGATAAACATATGGACGCTATGAAATTATACCGAAGCTACTAAACTTACTACTAACTAAATATGATTAAACTAAACTAGAAATCCTTAAATGCTAAGAAACAAAATATGAATTAAGAACTAAGTTTAAGTATAAATAAAAGAAAATCCTATGTAGCTATAGGAAGTGGACAGACTTTCCTAGCAGGTCTAGTAAAAGTGCCCTTCGCAGTGCGTATCGTTACTACGCGGACGTTTCCGTCCTTACCCGGAAATATATTTTCTATCCGACCTAATCTCCACTCTGCAGCGGATAAGTTTGGCTCCAGAACAAGAACCACGTCACCCACTAGCGGGTCGCGCCCACCATCCAAGAACCATTTTGAACGTTGCTGCAAAGTGTGTATATAGTCTCGCTGCCAGATGCGCCAGAAAGACTGTGTGAGCCTTTGAAGCATCTGCCATCGAGACCTAGGAGACAACTTGGAGTCGTCATACTGCTGCTCGGGCAGAGAGACCAAGGGTCGACCGATAAGAAAGTGACCGGCAGTAAGTACGTCGAGTTCTTTCGGATCAGAAGAAAGCACGCAAAGGGGTCGCGAGTTGAGCATAGCCTCCACTTTCGTTAACACGGTAACGAATTCCTCGTAAGTGAGAAGTTGCGAACCTATGACGCGCTTTAAGTGGAATTTGGTCGATTTAATTCCACTTTCGAAGATACCTCCAAAGTGAGGTGCACCTGGAGGATTCAGTTTCCAGGTGATAGAACGACTTGAAAATTCGTCAGACAGTTTTTGTTTTTCATTGCCTAATAATTCGAACATATCGTTAAGATAGCGTTTAGCCCCCACAAAGTTAGTGCCACAGTCCGTAACGATGGTGCGACAGAAACCACGACGCGCTATGAATCTGTCGAGTGCAGCAATAAACGCTTCGGTAGTGAGTTCGGTGACCAACAAATGGACGGCTTTTGTTGACAAGCAGACCATAAGGCACACGTAAGCCTTAAAACCACGTGCATTGCGACGCTTGCTCTCCTTAATTAAGAAGGGGCCACCAAAATCTATACCTATATTTTGGAAACAACTGCCCTGCTCAAGCCTGGGAGCGGGCAAATTGCCCATCGCTGGCTGATACGGAATGGGTTTGTATTTAAAACACGTTACACACTTAGCCAGTCGTGATCGAATGAGGTTTCTGATACCTAAAATCCAGAACCGACGCTGGATAAGTGACTGCAGCGTGCGAGGACCGCAATGAAGATAAGCCACGTGATAATAATCAACAATTAAAATTGATAAATATGATTTCTTTGGCAGTAAATAAGGATGTTTGATATGTTCTGGCAAGTTTGCATTTATCAATCGTCCCCCCACTCGTAAGAGACCGGACGGATCAATAAATGGAGAAAGTTTTTGAATTGATCGATTGCAAGGTCGATTTGATTTGAGACAATTAAATTCATCAGTGAAATAATTATCCTGTGTAGATTTAATTATTTTACAAAGAGCTGTAGATATTTCTGTCACTGTTAAGGGACCGTACGAACGAGCTTCAGGTGTCTGCTTACAATTTCGAATAAACCTAATACAATTTGCTATCGTGCGTTGCATTCGCGTGAATGATGAAAAGCGAGTGAGAAGTGTGTGGACTGAGTTTTCTTCTTTCTCTTCGTTACTGTGAGAGACAAACGATGAGGACTTCAGTTCAACGTGCACATTCTGTGGCTCCGGTTCTCTGCTCATCGGCCAGCGTGCCGATTCGCAGGTGAGCCAGTCGGGGCCCGACCACCAACGCTTGCAGGCAGCGAGCTCAGAACAGCTCAGACCGCGACTGCAATAATCGGCAGGGTTCTCGACTGTTGATACATGCTTCCATTTCGATGCGGGAACAGCATCCGTAGCTTGGACGACGCGATGTGCCACAAATGTTTTAAGTTTGTGCGGTTCCGTATTAAGCCAGGACAGAACGGTACTGCTATCAGTAAAAGCGATTTGATCGGTTATGTTGATTTTATCCTTTAGCAAAGTAAATAAGTGTGCAAGTACTCGCGAGAGCAAGGTGGCGCCACACAGTTCTAGTCGATTCACCGTAAGTGGTTTCAATGGAGCTACTTTAGACTTTGCTATAAGAAGGTGGAGAGTTACGGAACTGGTTGATACCGCACGTAGGTAAACACAGCACCCGTACGCCTTCGTGGAACCGTCGCAAAAACCAATCAGTTGAAAAGTAGTGGCTTCAGGCGGCACTACTAAACGTGGAAATTTAATAAGATGTAAATTGTTTAGCTCGGAAACAAATTCATGCCAAATTCTCGCTAAATCATACGGAACAGATTCGTCCCAGGTAAGTTTCAGACGCCAAAGATCTTGAAGGAGCAATTTTGCTATAAGTGTTACTGGAGTTAGCCATCCTAGCGGGTCAAAAATGCGAGCGACGTTCGACAAGATCGAACGTTTTGTACACTCGACGCTTACTGGCGAAGCGGAGTAAGTAAAGAAGTCGCCAACAGGATCCCACTGGACTCCTAAAATCTTCAGAGTAGCCTGGTTTGTCTCTTCAGAAAATGATTTAGGAACTTGTACATGTTCAGAAGGCAAATGTTTGAGAAACGCTGGGGAGTTGCTCGTCCATTTGTGTAGTTTGAACTGAGCACATTGCAGCAACTGAGTCAACTCATCTTGCAGTTGAAGAGCCTGTTCAATAGACGGCGCCCCGGTAATGACGTCATCCATGAACACATCATGGCGTATCACTTCAGCAGCACGTGGCCAAGTGGCTCCATGATCGGCTGCTAGTTGTTGCAATGTTCGAATGGCCAGGAACGGTGAACTGCTCACACCATACGTAACGGTGCGGAGCTCGTATTCGCAGACAGAGTCGGACGGTGTGTCGCGCCAAAGAATGTGTTGCCATCGACGATCTTCCGGTCTTATCAATATCTCGCGGTACATTTTGGCGATGTCACTAGTGAAGACCACCGCGTGGAGGCGAAACTTGGTTAGAATGTCGACGATATCCGCTTGGAGTTTCGGACCAGTGTAGACCAAGTCATTGAGTGACCGACCGTTCGATGATTTGCAGCTTGCGTCAAATACAACACGTAGCTTTGTCGTAGCACTATCTGGACGAATAACACAATGATGTGGTATGAAGTACTGACCGGCTGGGGATTCTGACTTCACACGCTGCATGTGATTAAGATGCTCGTATTCTTGCATGAATGTTGCGTAATCTTGTTTCAATTGTCCGTGTTTGGTGAGACGCTTTTCTAAATTAACCAGACGAGATAACGAGTGCTTGTATGAATCACCAAGCATGGGACGATCCTTTAGTAGAATGGGCACTACGTATCTGCCATCTGGATCTTGCCGCACCGAGTTTGCGTATAGGGATTCGCATTCTTCATCCTCTGGCGCAGCCAGACGTGTCTTCGGTGGTTCTTCGACCTCCCAGAAGCGTTGAACTACCTCGTCTAAGGCGCAGGTAGACGCAACTAAAGAGGAAACCGTAGAAGGTGGTCGACAGCTAGGATCGAGCTTCCCGGTGAGTACCCATCCGAAGACGCTGTGCAGGGCGGTAGGTAAGCCGGGCCCTGGAGCAATCCGCTGTCCGTCGTAGATGAGATGAAATAATTCGGCACCCAATAGTAGGTCGACTTCTGACGGCTGGTCGAAAGTTTCATCGGCCAGCATTAAGTGGCAAAAGTGACGTCGTACAGTGTCAGGTACTGTAGCAGTGGGCATCTTAGAAGTTACAGCATCCATTACAATTGGTCGAATGTTGAATTGAGGCTCAGGCTGGTCTCGCGGTAGAATCGTACACGCAGTGACACCTCTGACGTGATGGACTGTGTTTTGACCAAGACCGGAAACTGTAAGGTTGCAGCGACGTACAGTCAGTCCAAGGCGGCGAGCGCAGGCGGTCGTCATAAAACAATCTTGTGCTCCGCTGTCAATAAGGGCGCGAACAGGCTGCGGCGGGCCATTGGAGGCGCGCGCCAGCAGTGTACACGTACCTAAGAGCACAAGAGAGCGCCCGTGCCCAATGTGAGCACTGGTACTGGTGTGACTGCCGGTACTCACTCCAGAAGTGCCAGGTTCCGAAGTAGTAGGCGTATCGCTATGCAGAAGCGTATGATGTTTTTCTCCGCACGTTAAACAGCCGGTTTTGGTAAAACAGTCGTTTACGTTGTGTCCGAATCGCAAACAGTTGCCGCATAGGTTTTTTCCAGTAGCGAAAGTTAACCTAGTGGGCGAGTTGAACGTCTGAAATTTCGGACATTTGTATATGCTGTGTTGAAGGTTACAGCATGGACACGTGATCTTTTTCACAAATCCTTTTCGAGTCACAGAGGAGTTATAGTTTTTACTGGACTTAAAACGAGGCTCGGTCGGCTTATTACCAGGTTTAGGGAACGTATTTACACGAGGCTGCACAGAACTAGGGCTGGACCTTTGTTCGCTGGTCTCCAGGATTTTAACGTAACCCTGAAGAAACGACAATAAATCAGCAAAGTGAGGCATATGTTTCCACAAAAATTACAGAACTTATATTGCAGCGGCGTAGATATAGGTAATATAATATACTATTGTATAGGCATAGTAGAATAGAATGAATGTAATGTAAGGATAGTATATATTATGAAGAAATATAGATTACTTCTGTAATTTTCGTGGGAGTGCACTGCACCAGCGCTCTTTAGGACGAGCCGCCTTTTGTTAATATTGTTTGACTTACCAATGACAGTCACAAATATATAATACCCTTTATTACAATAATTAAACCTTAGTCTAAAATGTTAGTCCAGTATTAAATCTAGACACGCAGTTCTTTCATTTCGACACATCGCCGAATGCTCTAAATTTGTTTCTTATACAGGCAGTCCTCGTACTTACGGCATGTTAGGTTCTCGAAATAAGCCACGTAAATCTAAACGACGAGTCTGTTAAAAGACGTAATAACTCCTTGATCCAATGGTTGCAACAACGAAGTCGCGATTGGAGGAACAAAACTTCGCGACGAGTGAATTCTCCTATGCCGGAAATCGAAGCAATTGACGTATGCTTGAGGAATAGTGTCAAAAAATTGTTCGACGTAACTCGAAACGACGTAAGTCGAAGACTGCCTGTATGTTCAATTTTTTAAAGCAACAAATGATTTATTATTATTACACTTTTTTTGTACTAGCCTGTGGGCTTATCACGAATTTTAGTCTGGCTTTCGAACCGAGTTCGCTTCAAGCGATTTGTATGGAAATTTGAGGGAATTTGATATTTTAGATACTTTTTGTTAATTTTCGAACGTCTCGATCTTTCGTTCATTTGATAGATTGCTGGTGCTCGTTAGTCGTTAGTAAAAATTCATGATCCCGATTGCTAACGGATCCGTTTTACTTGTGATTCGAAAGCCAGACTAAATTCGTGATAAGCCCACAGATGTAAAACATAAGCCAATATACCAATCGCATCTATTCCCCCTTCTAATGTAAGGTAACAAAGAAATTTGACGGTCGATTCAAAAGTGTATCCACTAACAAAGCTCGTTCCTCCATCGACCAATGAAATAGAACCCAAAAGAGCATAAAAAAATTTATTGCTAAATATAAAACAGATCGATCCGATCACTATTTACATAAAAAGCAATTACAATGAACTATTAAATAGTAATAGCGATAAATATTTATAAACTTTTATTTCCTCTAATTGTATGTTAATTAAAAAATTAATTAATTTGTTTACGCTTTGTATTGCTAAAACAATAATTATATCATTACGAATACGTTTTTTTTTATTTTTTTTTACATTTCACAAACCACTTTAACATTAAAAAGACGGTAGCGGTCATTTGACCACAAACAAGTGACTCTGAAATTTATACACTTTAAAACGGATCATCTTAACGTTATATGGTATTGCGAGCGCGATTTAAAGTTGTCATTGTGCATAGTTCGTTTGTGTTGATTCTTCATTGTTGCATTGAGTATCTCAGACCATTGAGAAAATGTTAACTTATTTTTTTATAAGATAGAGAATTATATTTTGAATATATTTCAACAAAAAAAAATCCAAAATATATATAAATTAATAGAACTCGACGAAATAAACACAGAAAGAATCCATTTCATTAATTAACCATTATTTAATGTTTATTTAAAAAAATTAATGTTTATTTAAACATTAAAAAAATAACTATAAAATAATATAAAAAGTGAACGACTTTACATGTAATTAAGATTAGTTTTTTTACATTATGATATTGTTAAAGTCAAGTTTGCATCGAGAAGGCCGGTTTATCAACTTTCTTAAACATCCGTTCGCTGACCAGTTACGATGTTAATTTTATCTACATTTTAATGATAATAATAATATATCCCTACTAATATTATAAATGTGAATGTGAGTTTGTTTGTTACGTTTTCACACAACAACTACTTAACCGATTATCATGAAACTTTGTACAGATATTTTTGGAGGTACTACAAGTAACATAGGATACTTTTTGTTTTAAAAAAAATATATTATTTACTATAGTTTCCAACTGACTATAGTTTCAGCTGTTTGGAATCATATTGATTCATTTCTATTGAAATTATATCTGATACTTATTTAATGACTTAAATGCGAGCGAAGCCGCGGGTAAAAGCTAGTATAACATAAAAATTAATTATTTGAAGCCCACACATACATACTTAATGGCTTGACCTCAAAACTAGGCAACCACGTAACAACAATGAACAGGATACCAGGAAAACCCGGACTAGATGCTTACTATTTGTTTATAATTAACCCTTCGTCGGGCGCCCCTCCTAAACTCCTTAGATCGGGCGCGGTGTGCTTGACGGGCTCATTGAGAAAATTGATGATTAATTTTTTTCTAATTAAATCTAAAATCAACATCAATATTTCTTATTGGAATGTTTAGAAAAAATATTCAAAGTTATAGAAATTCTAATTAGACTAAAAACTAAAAGACTTCATAGAACCTATAATTGCTGTGCCTGTGAGAGCGGCCGCGCCCGACGAAGGGTTAATGTATATGAATAGTGACCTCCGCTATGCCGGCTAAAGCAACATCGACACACCTCTCAATGAAAGCTCTTACCTTAACAAACCTTCACGGCGCACCATATATCGGAACGTCTCTGTGATTGTGCTATTATGGGCTGTCCGTAAAGACTGCATCCGAGTCTGGAAGGAAGCAGAAATGCACACTTCAATATAAGCAAAACATAAATCAACTCCACCTCCACCTATCCCAATCCCTACTAATATTATAAGAATGTGAGTTTGTTTGTTAAGTTTTCACGCAACAACTACTTAACCGATCATCACAAAACTTTGTACACATATTTTTGGAGGTACTAGAAGTGACATAGGATACTTTTTATTAAAAAAATATATTTTTTTTTACTATAGGGTCCAATTGACTATAGTTTCAGCTGTTTGGTTTTTTTCTATATTTATTTTTATATCCGTCTGTCATTTTTATATATGCAGTGTAAAACTCTTTAAATTTTTGAGGTTAGGTGTCATTTTTGTGGTTAGATGCCACTTTATTATTTTAGATCTTACTGATACTTATTTAATGACTTAAATGAGAGCGAAACCGCGGGTAAAAGCTAGTACTACATATAAGTGACTAGCTTAAAGGAGATGTCTGTGACAGGCACGTTTTGACAACAGCGACATCTACAAGCGTCTAATAGCGTCGGAATTTGGTAAATAACAATTTAAACTAACCGCTAAATATCAATAACAAGGAAAAACTCGAAAAAAATAATAATGCAGAAAAAACAAATAGCTCTACGTGTATCAAAACGACAGGTTTTATAACATTAATATTTTAATATGGCATGTTGTCAATATAAAGACGTGTTTACACTGATAAGTACAAATAAGCCGTCTACATTTACCTAAAGCGTAGCTACTAAGGGGCTAGACGGGGCAGTGCCCGGGGCCCCTCGGACCCTGGCGTACAAACTACAAATTGAGCTAGTGAAAATAACGCGGCTTTAATAATGGCAACTTATTCAACAAATACAAGTGAATTCCCAACAAGTCCCGAACATCTTGTTTGAAACTTGCCTGTATTCTTAGTATAGTACAGCCATTCTCAAAGGGAGATTATAACGTTACATCTAAATATTACGTAATATTACATTGCAATATGATTATTCATAAATACATATAAATCAGTTTTTTTATAATTATACTAGCTGTTGCCCGCGGCTTCGCTCCCGTTAAGAAGTATTATTATTAATTAGGTATAGTTTTTGCGGCTTTATTTTTGTTTAGCGTGTGTAAAAACGTCTTCATCATAGTAACTCCAATCTTTAATTTCAGTTCAATCAGTCGAAAATCTAATAAGATTTATACAAACTTTCATCCCCTATTTTATACCCTTGGGGGTAGAATTGATCAAAATCCTTTCTTAGCGGATGCCTACGTCATAACATCTACCTGCATGCCAAATTTCAGCCCGATCCGTCCAGTAGTTTGGGCTGTGCGTTGATAGATCACTATGTCAGTCAGTCAGTCACCTTTGAGTTATATATATTTAGATTAAGGCTTTTTCCTTCGCCAAAAAAGTTTAAGAACCGCTGGTTTAGTATATAGTTTTAGTTGGGCCCTAGTTTATTTTTCGCCCCAGGGCCGTTGGTTACCTAGCCACGCTACTGTGTATAATGTTGATTTGTTCCATTAAATATTTGTGAGCGCGTCTCTAACCAAATATAAAACAAATGAATGCGTATTGTATCTTACCACCCATGCAGCATAATAAAACTTTCGAAATTTTAATAAACTTAAATTTAAAAATAAACAATAAAACTTAATCTATATCAATCTCTATATAAATAGTATTACAAGCAGCTAATACCATAGTGAAATAGAAAAACATCAAAAAGTATGTAATTTTACGCAATGATACAACAAAGTACAGTCGAAATTAATACTTAGCAAAACCGGCTAAAACCACCAATCAAAATTGACATTGACTGTACTAGGATAAAAGGTAACGAGTAAAAAAAAATTTATATTTAGTAAAAATGCGTGTGAGTGTACAGCGATTTCTAGCGCTTTTAGTGTGTGTGTTTCTGCATCATGTGGTGGCAATGGATGACGAGATGGTGGAATTGATGAAGATGCTGAGAGAGAACTGTGTGGAGGAGACAGGAGTGGATGTGGGGCTCATTAACAAAGTGAACGCTGGCGCCGACCTCATGCCTGATTCTAAGTTGAAATGCTACTGTAAATGTGTCATGGAGACCGCTGGCATGATGTCTGGTTAGTAAAGTTTCCTTACATATACAATAGGACGCCAATGTCCCAATACATCAGCTATTCTTCTATGTCATAGTAGATTTATTATATACTAGCTTTTACTCGCGGCTGCTCTCGCATTTAAGTCATTATGATTCCAAACAGCTGAACTATAGTCAGTTGGAAAAAATAAAAAAATGTAAAAAATATCCTATGTTACTTCTAGTACCTCCAAAAATATGTGTACAAAGTTTCATGATGATCGGTCAAGTAGTTGTCGCGTGAAAACGTAACAAACAAACTCACATTCACATTTATAATATTAGTAGGGATTATTATGACATTAATATGTAAGTGGACAATGCCAGTATACAGCAGTTAAATAAAATTGATTGTGATAACTAATTTAATTTGCATTTATGTCATTCGACAAGTAAATTTACTATTATTAGAATACAAAGTTCTTTGTAATCAAAATTCACTAAATCATTTTTAAACCCTTCCAGGTGGAGTGATAGAAGTGGAAGCGATCCTGGCAATGCTACCGCCAGAGCTGAAAGACCACAACGAGGAGAGCATCAAGAAATGCGGCACACAGAAAGGGGGTGACGATTGCGAGACGGCGTTCAACACGCAAGTTTGTTGGCAAAAATCAAACAAAAAGGACTACATGCTCGTTTAAATGATTACCGAGGCGTATCGTTATCATTTTGTACGCCTACATAGAGAGTATTACAAACTAATTTCTATGTAAGCGTACGAAATAGCATAGATCAATTATTGAGTATTCTTTTCATCCAAACAAAACTTAACTTACAGTTTTTCTCCCTAGACGTTATTGTAAATTAAAATTAATCCAAAAAGAAAGAAACAATGACTTGGAATAAATCTCCAAACATATATATTCTTAGATATATATTTTCAGAATAGATGAACAGTATCTCTCAATATAATGCTACGCCTCCATGAAAAGCGTACCTAATCTGCCTGACCTGCTGAGTACTTAATTTATTTAAATCTGTGTGATTTTTTATAATGAAATCTGTCTGACATGTTTAGGTTTTAGATAGTTTACACAAACCATTAATATATTAATAAGTTTATTTCTACTAACACAAATAAATATAATTTATATTTGAAATATACATTTATTATTATTGCTACCAAGTTAATCCTTAACCATTTTCATTCATAGTAACCTGACATATGACTAGAGTCTACGACATAAGCTAGATGATGAATGTACACCTTCCAGATTGACTCCATATTACTTCCAAGTCAATCTCAAACTAAGTCACTTGACTACTGTGCTTGGTAAACTTAGCAACTTATTATTTTGAGGTTTACCAATTAATTAAAGAAGTAAACTTTAAATATAATGAGATAACAAGAGTGTCTCCTGTCAATTTGGACATTGCACATTCGTCTCCTCAAGCCAGCATAGTGGACATCTGTCTGTGGTAACAGTTGTCTATGCTCATGGAGCCCACTTAACGCACTTAACATCAGGCCATATGTGGTCATATTCTAGGCAAATATAAAAATAAAATTAAAAATATCAATTAAAAGAAATGAAAATAGTTTATTAGCATAGGCACTAAGGCGTGCACTTGCTCATCGTTACACTCTACAATGGCTTCGGAAAGACGTATGACGAGAAGAATACCACAAGAAACTCATATAAATATAAAACAATTTTATTTTTTAAAAATAATTTAGAAGTTGAGAAACGTTTCCCAAGTAGGAATTCACTCCAAAGAGTCAACTCACAGCGAAGACAAAAGTGGTATGTAATCTCTACCTATCCTAATACAGACAGAACACGTACACTTAAATGTACATAATAACCCATAACTTTTTAAATTATAATATCTAACAATAAATGAAGCAATAAAGGAAAATAAATAAATGAATAACCTAATTAATGACACACAATAAAAATAACAATAAGTAGGTATAGAAAGATAAATGAACTTTGAGAAATAAGGTCACCTATTCTTAACTTTGGCTTTTTTGCAGAACTAGTGTGAGTACCTGATAAGAAATAGTTTTATTTATTCTTTATAGCCTACTATCGTGTTTGTATTAACTATATTCAATATTGAAAACAATCCCTTTATAGCTATCCCAGTATATATCATAATGAAACTACAAATGACAGTCTGTTAGAACTAACAATATTTTTATTTATTATTTAAGAATAATACATAATATGGTTGTCGATGGTCCCACAATAGGCATTGTTTTATAATTAATTTTAAAAAAATTTAAACCTTTACTTAGTTGTTAGGGTCTAGTATGGCATCAGGGTCTCATGAACTGTGGGCTTATCACGAATTTTAGTCTGGCTTTCGAACCGAGTTCGCTTCAAGCGATTTGTATGGAAATTTGAGTAGCGCCACCGCGTGCGGATTTAGAACTACAATATTTTAGATACTTTTTATTAATTTTCGAACGTCTCGATCTTTCGTTCATTTGATAGATTGCTGGTGCTCGTTAGTCGTTAGTAAAAATTCATGATCCCGATTGCTAATGGATCCGTTTTACTTGTGACAGCTCGATTCGAAAGCCAGACTAAATTTGTGATAAGCCCACTGCTCTGTGTCTTTATAACTCCAGGCTAGAAGAATCCGAGCAACTTTTGCTTTCATCAATCTATTGTTGAAGTGACCAAGCCACTATTACAGTTGCTGCATATTATTGTATTATTAAGTATAATTGTATTTTGACAAGTTCTAAGTGTTCCAACAAGACCCTACAAATGATGTAAGGGAATAAAAGTATGTGATAAATAGTAATTAACCCGTTTTGTACTATAACCAATATTAACACTTGTAACATATATATTTTTAATATATAAAACAATATTTAATTCAATTTATTAAATTTTTATAAATATATTACTAAAAAATAAAATAAATAAATAAGTTTATAGTCGTAATTGAAAGTTTTGTAAGTGAGTAAGTGATGGGTCCCACGGGACAGGCAATGCCTAGTGTGGGACCATCGAAAACCTCATTATGTACTATTCTTAAATAATAAATTATAAAAAAAAACCTAACATTGACTGGGTTTTATGCATATAAATTGGCAAAAAGAAACAATAGAATTTTAAGAAAGCATTTAGTTGCAATCTTATGATTTTTTTTATAAATTTGTGTTGTATAAAACGCAAATGCATGCCATTACATCGCAATAATATCGCAACATCACTATTGTCGGCCAATTTCATATCATTAATGTGAATGATAGCAGCAAAACTAATAGAACCATCAAGGTCATTCTCTTTTATGACTTTACATACAATATGTACACAATAAACATGCTGCATTATTAATTTTTATTAAGCAATATATTAATAATTAACTAATATCACTTTAATCTAACAAATTCGTAAGACATTTAAAAAGAAATTGGTAATTTATAAAGACTTTTGGTTAAGGAAAATTGTAAGTAGTGAATTGTAATAGAAAATACTAAACCAAGGTTAAGGAAATAAGTTATTATAACTAATAGATCGTGTGTTTGTTACTCGTTACTCTTTACATAACTGCTAAACCGTGCGATTTGTCGTTTCGCAATATTTGTCAATTTAGGTTATGTTTCAAATACGTAACTAGACAGTACATGTCACATTTTAAAGGGTTTTAGACAAGTATAAGTCCTAAGCCGTTGTATAATTACCTTAACGGAGTCCAGCGGGTACATTATGCAATGTTCCATCACCCCCGCTATTGCTCCGGCCGTCATATGGGTGATGGAGCCCTGGGTCGGTAGACTTTCATAATCCTCAAAGTTCATAATACTCACAAAATACTAAGACTTTGCACAAAATAATCACCCTAATAGGTTAAACGAATAATTTGAAATCCTTGTTTTATCTAATTAATGATATCATTTTCACTGCACTATTTTCGTCACAAAACCATCCGAAAATTAGATTCCATCGAACACACACCACACCACTCGCTGATCACACTGACAGTTGTCAACTGACTAGTGTTGCACGCGTGCTGGCGTTTATCAGTAACATATCAACCAATCGTACGACGATGTCTATGGTTAGGACATTACGAATTTAATTCTCATTGAATAACGCGGTCTTTTGACGTATAATTGGATTTTTGTAATTTCTTATTGGACTGTTGATTGAATACTCAACTTAACTATGTTTCTTCTTTATTAATGGCCTCAGATGTCTAATGAAGACAATTCTGCCAATTTCGAGTATTTAGTCAAAAACTCAATAAGAGATTACAAAATTTTTAATTCATACGTAGAACCTTATGTCAAAAAACCTCGACTTAATCAGCCATTTAATAACGTGTCAAGTTGCTCTCATGAAAACGAGTTCCGATATTTCTTTCTTGAAATATTACTAATAATAAAATATGGAGGGTCTTAATTTTAAAATTGTCAATCATGTTATAATATGCGTATGCTTCTATTTTTTCTACATGGGTAAAAACAACTCCAAATAAGCTTCCATTGTCGATAATGTAAATGTATCACATTCTGTCATTACTTTATTGTTTAGATTTAATGCGACAAAAAAATATGTAGGTCTAGTAATATAAAAACAGGACATACCCAATATAAAAGCATTTATTAAATAAAAATATATATAAAACGTTTGTATATAAAATTCAGCATGTCTATTAAAATTGTACTTTATTCTTGTATCATCTCTCACAGCGACGTTGTTTTTAAATCAATATAATCACAAGAGAAAACTTTAAGAAAATATCTTTATATTATTTAAAAGAGTGTCCTAATATTTAATAAGTTTGTAGAGACGCGCCAAAGCCAGAACAGGAGCTGCGGTCGGCGGTTTGGGCATGGAACCCCCAGACGCAGCAATGTCAACGTGACTGTATGGTATATCTCCCTTATTGAGATCAGACACCAATAGCAAGAAAGCAGCTGGACCCTGAAAGTAAAAAAAATAATTATGAAGCTACAAAGGAACCAGTGGAGTCGCCAGTGGAACAGACAGGCCTCCACTATAAACAGTTTTAAAAACAGTCTCCATAAGCACTTCCTACATAAACAGAATAACAAGATCCTCTGAAATAATTATTTAGTATATTTATATTGTATTTATTGGTGTAATTATTTATTAATAATCCAAATTATTTGTGTATTATTTTGTATTTATTTTATCTTTCTGTACTATTAACATTTCCCAAAGGTTAACTGGCATTAAGTTCGCCATTTGTGATTTTTGGTACAATAAAGAATTCATTATTATTTTAAAAAAAGGTGTCACTCTTACAACCAAGCAACCATACTTATTCTGAGCATTATCTAGCTGAAATTTCTTAAAACATCGTACCTGATGCCCACGTGGACTGGCAGTGGATGCCTGATTCAACGCCTGGTGTACCGTATCTCCATCATTTTGTCCCGCATGTGTCTTGAGGTCTTCACGCCTAATTGTCGATATTTCTACCATATCAGCGACCAGTTCACCGTTACTTCTAAATTCTTCGGCGTGTTTTTTACCCCTGATATGTTACACATTGAATTAATAATTTAAGCAATAAGTTCTCAAACTTTTTTGGCGAAGGAAAAAGCCTTAATATAATTATAAAAAGCTGATTTATATGTATTTATGAATAATCATATTGCAATGTAATATTACGTAATATTTAGTTGGAATATTTAGATGAAACCTTATAATCTCCCTTTGGTAGGTATTTTTTGCAGTATTTTAGCCCTAGGGTTCCGCGGAACACACTTTGAGAATGGCTGATTTAGGTAATAGCTAGAAAAAATATAACATTTACATTTTTTTTTAAATTTAAAATTTAAACACAGTCACTTGCATGGTCTCACAGTCAATTCCAATACACCATGTAAGGAGGAGACAAATGCAAAAGATACACAATAATAATAAAATGTCAAAAACATTAAGTTACTAAACAAAAATAATCTCAAAGCAAATTCACATTTTACAATATACTGACCTTCTCACAGAAGGCCAGGCATGCATTACTTATAGCACTGAGTTTGACAGCAAAAATATCTAATGATATATAACTCACCTGGCGACATGGTTATCCATGACAATGGTGTATCCCTCCCCGACAGCTCTGTGGGCATGACCAGTGAGAGTGGCAATGGTGTACAGATGGGGATTCTTCTCTTTTACAGCTTTCTCGCGCATCTAATTGGAGATATTGAAACACAACCAATCACCAAATCATATTCATAATTATAATTTTTACAATAGAGCAGTGTTTCCCAAAGTGGGGCTCATGCAATTTGATTGTTAAGGGGGCAATTCGAAAATGGACTCGACATGAGTTTAACCCTTTTGCCTCGGGCCATTTAAATACAATACTAGATTTTGGTGCCAAATTTAACGAAAAAAGCAATTCTTAAATAATTGTGGTGAATAACTATTAGGTATAATTTCGCTTAACGAGACTAAAATATCAACTGGGTGTTTGGTTACATAAGTGGGGCATAAGAATTTTAGAAAGACTAAAGCGGGGCATGGCACAAAAAAGGTTGGGAAACACTGCAATAGAGCATTATTGCATTCAGACAAAAGCCAACCTACACACATAACACATACCTCAGCAAGCAAATCGGCCATAATCATCCTACCCTCAGCGTCAGTGTTGCCAACTCTAACAGTGTTGCCATTCCGGGATTTAATCAGCTCATCGGCCACGTAAGCCTCTTCACCCACGGAGTTCCTCACCATTCCCATGACACCAATTACTTTGATACTTGGTTTTAGAAGGTTGCATGCCTGCCAAACAATATATATGTAAAGAAACGATATTTCATATTTGCCATGCTTCGCAGCGCCATAGTCTCTGGTCGTGTTGGGATTGTCTATGGACGTCTTGACACAACACCACGCTAATGCATAGAAATTATTAAAAGCTAAAAGTTGTTAAATAATTACTTGTTTCTTTAATTCCAGGTAAGTAATTTTTAATGTTGTACACAATCGTGTAATGTAATTATAGTAAAATATTATTTAATAAAAATAAACTTTAATTCCAGTTATTGAAACTTTTGGTTTTATTAACAACAAAGAAATGCCGTGTCATATATATAAATATATATATATTAGCTACAGAATTTCAAATGTATATACAAATGAGACTCATCATTCGCAACCATAATTAAATAACAAATATACCTGTAGGAACCCAGCCACGGCGGCGGCCCCGCACTTGTCACGTGACATCCCCGCCATCACACCCCCCGCCTTGATGTCGCAACCGCCCGTGTCGTAAGTCACACCCTGTACACACACACATCATGTTACAACAGTACCCATTCACTTATTGACTGTAACAGTCCCCATACATACCTTACCGACCAACATTACAGTCTGTTCGTAAGATCCCTCAGGAACATACTCCAGGAATATAACACGACCTAAAAAAGCAATGGCATGTAGTAAATACAAACTTATTCAACATGCTGATGAAAAGCTTGAACGTAAACAAAATCATATCTTTTATCCGTAGGTAAATGATAAGATGACAATGCCCCTATACAGCAACTATTCTTCTACATCATAGATTTATTATATACTAGCTGTTCGCGAAATAATGAAGATATAAAGTACTGTGAATTTTAACATGAAAAAGCAGTTGTTGTGACATAACTGTAATAGTTAGACATATGGTATCGCAGACTTTTTTGTAGATATTAATGTCCTCTATAAAACTGTTGTACATCACTTTGCTCTATTGTCAATAATTTCCGCAGCGTACACAATATAATGATTTTTTTTTCACACTTTGGGTTACATTATTGAAGTTTTCATACGGATCCCAAACGTTTTTGAAATATTCTATAGCCTATGTTCATCAGGGATAATGTAGGATTCTAATGTAAGAGAATTTTTCAAATCGGTCCAGTTGTTTCGGAGACTATTCAATACACACAAACAATCAAATGATTCCTCTTTATATATTAGTATAAATTATTACATTACTATAGTATACAGCAACTAAATTAATTGAATTGTGATAAGTACTACTGTACGGAGAATGCAAGCGGTAAAATGTCAAGTTCAACTCAATTTTAAAATTAAAAACGTCATTGCACCCCACTTCACCTGATACATGGAACGCAGTCCATGATAAAGAGCTGGTATTACAGATAGATAATCAGGAGCATCACCTCTATGTCTTTCCACAGCATTAGCAGCCCTGTTGACGGCGGCGAAGAGCGGATATTCCTTAATAAACGTGTTCACATCGTCTACCACGCGCACCTTCACGGCAGACTTCGAAAATAGGCTGGACACGTAGTTGGCGACTCCTGCTGGAGACATCCGCTCTGGGTCAGCGCCGCCGATGTCGCGGGCCACAGCTCTGCGGATGTTACAAACGTAATGATAAATAGGTCCCAGTCATATGAACATCTACAGAGCCTGTCGCATTTCTCTACCTCGAGGCTTCCAAAGCCACAGCATTCTTTAGGAGTCCATCCAAAGATTTCTTCAACCCTTCACCATAAACATAAAGCGATAACAACTTATTCTTTTTCTCCGGAAACAGTTCACGTATTTGTATTGGCTGAAAAATAAATTCAACTCTTTATAGCAGTGGTTCCCAAAGTTGTCTGGGCTACGACCCACCTAACACACAAGCTCTAGAAAATGTAACAGTTACCAATATAAATAAAGGACTTTTCAAATAACAAACAAAGTTTAAATACATTTTTTTATTACTTAATGTCTTAATAGCTACATCAAAAAAGTTAATTCAATGGGAAGGATGAAATTATTTCGTATGTTTCGCCATTACAGTTTTGACATCTTGGTTGGTTGGTGTGTCGTTCTACAGGTAGGGCCCACTCTATATTCGCTCGTGAGTCGCGACCAGAGGCGGCTCGTCCTAAAGAGCGCTGGTGCAGTGCACTCCCACGAAAATTACAGAACTTATATTACAGCGGCGTAGATATAGGTAATATAATATACTATTGTATAGGCATAGTAGAATAGAATGAATGTAATGTAAGGATAGTATGTATTATGAAGAAATATAGATTACTTCTGTAATTTTCGTGGGAGTGCACTGCACCAGCGCTCTTTAGGACGAGCCGCCTCTGGTCGCGACCCATAGTTTGGGAAACATTGCTTTATAGCTTAATGAAGATGTTGATTCAAGTGTATGTACTCACCACATACAAGGCTTCAAAAGCACCGAGTAAAAGCACTAAATCACTCTCGGGGAATTCGGCCAAGTTCTGTATGACGAGGATGGGCTTCCGGGAGCCGGACAAGATGGCGCGCTCCATGCCCCTCCTGGCTGCTTCATACACCGACCTGAACAAAACATTTGAACACCCATGAAGTGACCTTCAGACGAAAATACGGACGTTTCCTACTCAGGAACACTTATGGATCCGTAATTATTTACGAAATTACGGATTTGACAGTGATGTCACGACGGATAGGCCACTCAGTGCTTATTTTACGGAAATTTGATAGGACTTTTTATGGAAAGGCATATCGCGAGACTTCGGATATGCCTGAGTAGCCCCTCAAGTTAGAAAAGTAAAAAGTGAATGCAAAGAAATGCTTATACCAACCTAACATCATCATATGGTGAGATAGGACCAGTCGGTGATAATATAAGTCGACCGCCAGACACGCGGGGACAACTGACAACACTGGCTACCTGTAACACAAACGAATTATACCCTAAAATTTTCCAATAACAACCCCACTCAAGCGAAGATTACAATAAGAAAACAAACAGATAAGCCAAAAAATGCGATAAAAATCTAAGAAAAAACAGGTAGATAATTCAAAATATTACAACTGCTAGTTTGAATTGTAAATAATTATTAATTGTGATAATGTATCTTCAATAACATATTATTGTTTATGATAAGATAGTAATTAAAGATTAAAAGGTATTATTCACTGTTACTATGTGTACACGAGGCGATTTTCAAATGAATACAGTGGGCTTATCACGAATTTTAGTCTGGCTTTCGAACCGAGTTCGCTTCAAGCGATTTGTATGGAAATTTGAGCAGCGCCACCGCGTGCGGATTTAGAACTACAATATTTTAGATACTTTTTGTTAATTTTCGAACGTCTCGATCTTTCGTTCATTCGATAGATTGCTGGTGCTCGTTAGTCGTTAGTAAAAATTCATGATCCCGATTGCTAACGGATCCGTTTTACTTGTGACAGCTCGATTCGAAAGCCAGACTAAATTCGTGATAAGCCCACAGTTTTTTTGTAGACATATAAGCGATAGAAAGAGAAAAGATCGCGGTGTCGTGAATGGCCAAGGACATATCTGCATCCCTTTCACACATGCTTCAACTTCGACACTATAAGAATATAGTTATCCCTTTCTAATGATCATTTCTTCCAGTCCAAAGTCCAATCTGTATCCATTTGAAGATTGTCAACTATACATACATTACAAAAATACAATTGAATTGTTTTCTTTTTTGTTATTATTTTTTTACAACAAAAAAAACCTAAATTATGTATTCATCAGTAGCATTTTGTTGGTCGCTATAAAATTGTTATTTTCATATTTTCAAGTTAACACAGCCTTCAATTATCCCGAGCATGCTGTCCTATTCTATCCTATAATTAAAATTTAATTTGGTTTGTATAAAAAGGATCTCTTTTTATAATAATTTGTACTGTAAATATAACTCAATAAAAGCTATGTTATATTATATAATTGAAATTCTTTTAGTGGTATATTTTCTGTTATTATAATTTGATATTTCAAAAGCAGCACTGCAAGGTGAGTAAGACTTTCGAAAAAAAAAACCGCAATAATTACCTATTAAGTATTTTAATTGTTAAAATCATTTTTGTGGACTAAAATCTCAGTATTAATATCTTTAAAATTACCCAAAATATCTAGATCCATCCACCATTACATCAGAGTTTTAATCAGGAAGTAAATCAAAAAAAAAATCAGTCGAAAACAAATATCTAATATTACTACTTACACAAACAATGCAAAACGATAATAAGATAACTGAGCATCTATTCTGAGATAATTCTAGATAGGCGCAAAACATACAAAAAAGCATTCATCACCAAACTCACATTGTCCGAGCCCTGATCGATTTGTCGTACACTCGCGACGAACTCCTCCAGCAGTTGCGGCGCTTTGGCAGCAGCCGTCGTAGGGTACGTCACCAGCACAACCCCATCCGCCTGACTGCTGTTCAGTTCCGACAACACCGTCACCGGCACACCGTTCACGACACTCATTTTGACGTCTGAAATTGAGAACACACCTAACTGTCAATTTAGATGAAATATGCAGATATCTGTCTCTGCTCAAGGTACTTAGATGAATATCTTACTGCAGCCATTCTCAAAGTGTGTTCCACAAAACCCTAGGGCTAAAGCAAAAAAATACCTAACAAAGAGAGATTATAAGGTTACATCTAAATATTCCAACTAAATATTACATTGCAATATGATTATTCATAAATACATATAAATCAGTTTTTTTTAAACTATATTAAGGCTTTTTCCTTCGCCAAAAAAGTTTGAAAAGTGCTGTCTTACTGATAAAAAAGCTTGGATGACAATGCCCCTATACAGCAGCTATTCTTCTACATCATAGTAGATTTATTATATATTATTATGACATTAGTATGTAAGTGGACAATGCCAGTATAGAGCTACTAAATCAAATTGATAATTATTAAATTAATAAATTTATTACATTTATATTTGTATTGACGAGTAAAAGCGCTCTATTGGAGTCCAATTACTAAAAGTAAAAAAAACAGGTGGAGTGTGGTCATATGACAGGGTACTATAAAAAACACTATAAGTATCAGATGAGTAGCACAAACTAACAATAAAATATATTACTAACATGTCCTTTGCATTGGAACACTCAACACTCAGACCATAAATACAGTCGAACCTCGCATAACAAGCATAATTCCGGAGTCTTACTCGTAATGCGAAACAATCCTAACTAGAGTTCTAAACATAGACTGATGTAGCAATAGCACGAGTCGGGGCTTCCCCAATCCACGCCGCTCGTTATGCGGGGTTCCACTATACTCACTTTTTCTTCTAAAACACCTCATAGTTAAAAAATGTTCCGTTCTAAGTGGAATCGTACTGGAGACATCCGCCTAACAGACAGTCGTGCTCACAACTGCGCCAAAGATGTGTAATATTAGCAGACGTGCTATCTTTACATACAGGGTGTTTAAATGACCATACACATATATCACATTTATTATTATTATATCAATCGAACTTTATATAGGGTGTATAGTATTTTATTTATTAAGAATAATTGTAATTTAACAAGTATTCCAATAGAAAGCTACAGATGTGAGACAGCCATTCTCAAAGTGTACTCCGTGGAGCCCTAGGTCAAAAATACTGCAAAAAATACCTACCAAAGGGAGATTATAAGGTTACGTCTAAATATTGGCACATAAATTTTAAAAACAGTAATACATACATAATTATACGTATAAATATTACGTAATATTACATTGCAATATGATTATTATTAAATATATATAAATCAGGTTTCTTATTGTTATACTAGGGCTTTGTCTTTCGCCAAAAAACTTTGAGGACCGCTGATGTAAGAGAATAGAATTTGTATATATAGGCTTGTGGTTTCATTTAAACCCTAATTACTTGAGTGTTCAACTACAAAATATTTTCTTATCAATATGAATTCAGCTAACAAACAACTTCGAGATAAAGTAATCTTTTTAATTGTATTTTTAATGCAATTGCGGTTATATTAGGCTAATATTATTTTGTTTTTGATGAGCATGCAATTTCAGTGAATGCTAAGTCATGCAACAATGGGGGTATGCCTGAAAAAATTACTGTGACTGTAAAGTGCTTGCAATATCAGATTAAAAGCACCAAAAAGGAATACTTGAGTGCATATGCATAGCCATGGTGGGGCTCTGACCTGTATGGTACCTGATCAAACCTAAAAAACTTAATTATCTAGGCCAACAGTTCTCAAACTTTAATTATAAAAAACTGATTTATATGTATTTATGAATAATCATATTGCAATGTGATATTAAGTTGGAATATTTAGATGTAACCTTACAATCTCCCTTTAGTAGGTATTTTAGCCCTAGTGTTCCTACTTCCTAGTGTTCCTAGCGTTCCATACTTTGAGAATGGCTGATCTAGGTATTAACTACAATACTTAATATCCGTAAGAAAGTTCACACTCAACAATTGTCAGTCAAAAAGATCTAACCAGGGTAAGACCGCGGGTATAGTTTGCTAGTTACATATTATTTTAGACTGCTGCCCCACCCTGAGCACATGACTGACTACGCCCATGCGTATATTACAAATTATATATTGTTTTATTACAACAAAACTTAACTTTTGTATTTTCTATATTTTTTATTATTATTTATTTTTCACAGCTTAGTTTTATTAAATATATAGTCTACATCTTTATTTTCTTTTCAGCTGTGATCTGTATTACACACCATAAATAAATAAATATAGGAAATTATTACAAATATCACTTACACATATGCTCTAAACTTATAAACAGTAAAAAACTAAAAATATACTAGTTTTATAGAACAAAAATAGTATTTATATTATGGTATATTTTTATAATGTTTGTTCCATAAAATACTTTTTAATATTCACTGGAAAAGCATTCAGTCTGAAAGTATATACTAACAAAAAAAATAGCATTCTATATTTGGAAAGTTGTTGATAATATAGTTGTTTTAAATTTATCAAGCTATTAAAAATATATAGAAAAACAACCGTGATTTACGAATGTGGTTTTGACAGTTATTTGCGGTTAAACCAAGGTTAATATACAATAAATCTGCATCGAAAGGGTTTACAATCTACAAAAATTGAGAGATAAAAGCGCATACGTATGAAAAAATATATTACTTCTAATCATATTTGATTTGCAAAAATACGAAAAACACTTGAAATTTGATATTTATTTGAAGATAAACCATCCGATACGGGAAAAATAAATCAACAAGAAAAAAGCAACAAAAATAACTTGTATATATCTCCTATTCGGAATCGGTTATTATTTATTTACACTTACGATTTAAATTAACAAATTATTCTATTTATAGTCTTATAAATTTTATACTTACGTGGAAAGACCTCACGCCGCCACGTCCAACGGAAAATAAAATTTTTATCACGAGAAAACCAAATAAATACCGAATTGCAGAGATAAAATGAAGACCGAGATATTTATTTATCACTATGTTATCATTATAAACAAATACTACGTGGTAAAAATCGACTTTTTCTATTTATACTCCCCCGACTTAGCGACTGCATAAAATGACAGGACGTAAACATAAAAAGTTGACAGTTATCAGTCACATGATATTCACAGTGATGTCCTTTCTATATATCAGTCGAAATTTAAATTAAAACGAATTTAATTTATTTGAAATGTCCATTTTTGCTATCATATTTAAATGTGAAACTTATAGACCAGTGTTCTATTTTATTTTATCTATTTCCTTTGCGGTTCCAGTCATTTCCAGATACGTAGTAATCAATAACGCAGTAGTCAGTTTCAAAAGTAATTTAAGAAATGAAACTCAGCCTAATAAGAATATCTTCGTTGAAACGATTTGTAGTAACTATTCATAAATTTCATACAAAAGAGCATTTCAAATAATGGTTATTTAAAGAAAACTACAAGTATATTTATAAATTTATTTAATTGAATTCAAAGCCTATACTTGACAGAAAATCACCGAACATTTAATACGCACCATTCACTCTCAAAATACATATATTTTAACGTTTAGGTTAACCCAGGGGACTGACATTATTTGCTAAACTATCACTCTGAACTGTCAAAAGTGACAGATGTATATATAGCCGCCAAAGCGATACCTCAAGCTGTATTGTATTGCTTACCAAGAATATGAAATAAAATAGGTGTCTTCTTACAGCAGACTTCCAGCTGCTGAGTTGACCAGAATTAGTTGCAATAATAATTACTCACAAAAAAACATCCAAAGCAAGCATTATCTTATTCTAAACTATAAATTTAACAAAAAAATATTTTAGTGTTACTGGTCCATATGGTTTGTTATTGACTGGTATGGTACAGACGTGAAATGTATTACCACAGATAGAAATCATGTTATCTGGTTTAATGCCTACAAGTGCATATGATCAATCGACAAAAATGGACGCAAGATTAATTTTAGATTAACTATTTGAAAATCACAATCCGAACTATTTACAGTATCGTGCGTAAGATTCCTTATTATATTTGTTATATTATTATCTACCGTCTGCTTATCGCAATAAATTTATTCAATTGTCTTATGAAGTCTTTTAAAAATAATTTTCTTTCCTAAATAAACATTTCACTGAAGCTATTTTTTAACTTGACAGTGGCAAATAATTATAATGTCATAACCAATAAAGACAGAAAATATAAACGTCATATTCTGATAGTTTATGGTAATTTGATATACTACGAAGTTTTTACTCTTTCACTCGCTGTTTAAATGAGACTTGAAGTTTTAACAAGGTCTCTGCAATATTTTGTAACTCTGTAATATTTTAATTAGAAAATTGACCTCTTAATTCTCATAAGGCATATGAATAATCACCCGAGTATCTAAATAGCACGAAAAGACAAAGAAGCGGCCATGCCTACCTACTCTAACTTAATTTACCTACTAAGGATACGAGTTAGTGTTACTGTATAAAATAAAAAGCAAAATAAAAGAAAATAAATGGATATTTAACTTATATTTTTATTGCAATTTCCTAACACATATAAATTGTCCATTAAACATTAGAAATATAGATGCAAAAGAAATTATATTTAAACGAAAAGTGCGACTCACTGCCCACTATGACAACTCGCTCAGTTAACTCATTATTACTGTGTCGAGTTCTGTAGATTAATGTCGAACCGAGATATCACCAATAAATTTAAATATAACTAAGTAGAAATTACAATTCTCTTCGAATTAAATGCACTTTAACACGTAAATAAAATTGAAAAATACGCGACGCCCAGTGCGCAATGAGTCAAATAAAGAATAAATAAAACAATGTTGCCAACATATGAATATAAAGAACATTTGTTTGTAGGAACACTTTCATATGCTAGCAACACATTATGCTTAAATTATTATTATTTTTATTTAAATATATATTTATATATTAATTAATTACAAATTAATTCTTATTATGAAGCTACAATAATAATAAAATAAAAAAAGAAAAACTGCCAGCATTTCAATAAAATAAAACAAATAAAAAGCTAAATACTAGCTCGTTATATTAATTTTTATAAAAAGAACACATACCATAGACAATTCTTAAGACGTACAACCACAAAGCAGACAATTTTTCACATAAATCGTGCGCATGCCCAACTTTAGAGGCACTTTACTTATAAAGTTCTTACGAAAGTATAGTTAAAGAATACTAAAGAAGATATCTTAAATGAAATTTGTGCGAAAGCAAACATACCAAAGCGTAAATCAACCGAGACACAAGCTGTATAATTTTTAATTTAAAAAGGACTAATCCTTGTAAAGCAAAAAATATGTCCCTATCTTAACTTCATATTACACTTTTACTATCGGAGATTATGAACTAATTTAAAAAACACTTTATTCGGCTTTCTATTACACTGAAAATATGTCTGCAAAGCTTTCGAAAACAATAAAAACTCGTTTCAGGGATTTGACACTACCTAGTACCTCTAAAGCTTTCATAAGAACCGTAAACACTAAAACCAACGAAAAAAGTATCTTCTTAAAAATTATTTTTGGCTCTCACTAACATAAATACCAAACGTTCAAACAGAAAAATAAACCAAACACCGAGACATTCATTTACACAAAAAAATACTCCTTAAAATGTTATTGTTCGCATCTCGCTCGCTCACATTGAAACCATTGTTTCAGCAAATTTAAAAAGACTATATTCCTTTAAGATTAATTTTAAAAAATCATTGATAATAATATCTCTGTAAAAAATTCCGCATAAACTGGAATGTTAGAAACGTAAAAGAAAACAATTTAGAAGCAAAAACTAAACGCGATTTGATTTGTGAATTAGTAAACACAACGCCAAGAAAAACGGTAGCAGTCATTTGACTATAAGCAACTATGTTGTGCAGTTCTTTTGACCCATCGATAATTCTATAGGTAAAATGAAATAAGACAAAGGTTTCATGTCATGTGATTCAAACACAAATTTTGTCTTCAAACAAAATTAATAAAATATATTTGTAAAAAAAACACCTAACATTACTCAAATGTAAATATGATACATATATTTGTACGTGAATAAAATTAAAAACAAGTTGCACAAACACTGTAAATACAGAAACACATTCTCCGAACAATAGCCATTTGCAAACTGTAGTAGTTCCACTATCAGCTCATAGATGTCGCTGCCTAAACTGTAACACACATCCCACAAGCGAATAAAAACAAACATAATATCCGTTGGTACGAATTTTGTACTAAAACAAGCATTCTAAAATTGAATAATAAAATAAACGTCAAAGATTATCAGATAAACATGAATTAACCAATTAAAGTCATTAAGCGGCTTACTGTTACATTTATTTCGTTTAATTTAGTCCGACACTTCAAAAAATTTGCATAACTACCCGCATAAAATTTTATTAATAGAACTATTTTAAGAATTCAATACCAAAAAACAACCGAGTGCCTTAAACCACACTATTTATGGTTTACTGCTATAGTATAGAATTCGTACCACCCCATACACATACACCCAAATAAACCTCTCTGTCTAACACAAAAAAAAACACCATAAGGGAAAAAGAGAAAGACTCTCCATAACCTATCCCGAGTTAATATCCACAAATTCATCCGTTTCATGTTCAATTGTAACTTTAAAAAAATACACCCTATTATGAGTCTAATTGGAATAATATAACCGGATTTATAATAAATTATTCAATCGTATATATTAATCTTTCTACACATATATAAGCTCAATAGACGTAAAACAGAGATATATTGAAATATATAACATATGTAGCAAGGCATTTTTACTATAAATCTTAAACTAGAGTGAGTTTAATAAACAAAAATAATTACTACCATAGACAAATGTCAGTTAGCAATGACAATAGACAACAACTCTATACAGGTTTATAAAATCAATCGTGAATATATAAAAATAAATATTTATATCCTAGGTCCGTATTCAGAAATAACTCCCAAGCATAGATTCACTGAGTAGAGTTCAAAACTTTAAATATCATTCGACGTACGAAACAAAATAGACCAATCACACGCTTGAAACATAGTTGACCAATAATAATCCATTGCAACTGTCTACTGTCACTTAGCTGTCATTACGTTCCGTTATATGCATTTATAAGAAATCATTACAATTATTGACATATAAATAACAAAAATGCGAATTAATGTTTAAATTGGATATTTGATATATAAGTATATGCAACATATTACTATTTTAGTTTGATTACTGTCTAATGTGAGTAATGATCAGCTAATCACTGTTGAAACTACACTCAAGTGTTATCTCTGAATACAGGAATAATATAGGCTAGATATATATCTAGAATTCTATGGGGGATTAAAAAATGTACGAAGCCGTTTACTATAAAAAGTACAGACAGTCCTCGAACTTTTTTGACACTATTCCTCAAGCATACGTCAATTGTTTCGATTTCCGGCATAGGAGAATTCACTCGTCGCGAAGTTTTGTTCCTCCAAACACGACTTCGTTGTTGCAACCATTGGATCAAGGAGTTATTGCGTCTTTGAACCTAACCCTTGGATTTTACATGTAAACATATGAAAAAATCTGTCTCGACTTACGTCGTTTCGCTTTACGTTGCTTATTTCGAGAACCTAACATGCCGTAAGTACGAGGACTGCCTGTATACAAGGAAAGCATTTTCATCTCTAAATACTATAAATATAAAAATCTAGAATAGTCTAGCACGTCTCTTGAGTTCATTGCGACGCCATTGCGGCAGACGATAGAAGTCGTGTCGTGTTATTTGCAATATCGCCTCGAATTCAGCATCGGATAAGTGTCTCTGGGAAATAGAAGAACACACTTCAGTCGATATCCCAATCACTAATTCTTCTCCCCCTTATAACACTTTATAGGACGTACGTATAACGCGCTATGTACTAACGATTACACGTAGGAAAAACTATGTCATGAACTGTAAGATGAAGATATATATTAAAACACCAAATGCGTGTAAGCTCTTTAACGGTTGGCAGCAAACTGAGGACTACCCTCAATATATTACAGAACAAAATACGTGCGTTTTATTAACATCCCGTGGGAAATCCCCGTGTTATGCGGGAACAACACGTGCTATTACTGTATACAGTAGAAGAAACTCACTTCCAAATTAAGTCTATCAACATCAGGCGGTAGACGATAATTGGATATCAACAGCAAGTGGTAGGGATACAGCTTAGCTGGTTCATTCATGAGGGCAGAAGTAGCCATGTTCGGTAAGGAACGCCGCACCACGCATGCGCCTCGCACCGGTCCCGCCAGAGCGCTGCCGACACGTCCCACTGGTCCCATCATACCACCAACACCTTCGGTCATCTGGAATCATGAGAAAGAAGTACTCCTCTCGATACACCAGACTATTAGATAGACAAACTCGACTTGACTGTATTAGTAGTATTAAAAAAAACTCACCATAGCACGACTGTCGACATCAGTAATAGAGCCCGCCGAAACTGAAAAATAAAAACTGAATACATATTCAAAATAAAACAAAAAAATATATATCTCCGTATAGAATGACGAAAACAATTGAAATGAAATGAAAATCGTTTATTAGCATAGGCACTAAAGGCGTGCGTTTGCTCATGGTTAGACTCTACAATGGCTTCGGAAAGGCGTATGACGAGAAGACCACAAGAAACTCGCCATTTGAGAGCATAAATAGAATGAACTGAAGCAATGGCCGGCAAAGTGATTGTGTTACATTTACAAACGCTCTAATCATAATGCAAAACATTTCAAGTTTTGCACAGATATTTCGTCGAATTTTCCAAGACAATGAGAAAGCATCTTTTTAATGCAAAGCTTATTGGCAGTACTTATGCATCGCAGCTTACTTACTGCAAAGATCAGTCCGCACTGGGGACAAGAAAAAACAATAATAATTAACCACAAATATTAAAAACTATATCATTCACAAGGAGGATTATAATACATATTGAACATCATGACGACTACAACTCGCTTAAGTAAACTCCAGCTAAACCATAGTGGAAACCCCTCATGTACTCTCATTGGCGAGCTGTCGCGCAGAGCGGGTTACTACCTCTATGGGTTGTATACTAAACATTTTTTGATAAAATAATATATATATATTACTAACTATCAGATTTTCCGCAGCTAAAGTCCGTGCTATGCGTCTTATCGCCGAGACCGCTGAACGTGAAGTCACCCTAAAACACAAATTATTATTAAAATATAGGAAAATAAAGGGCTTTATTATTGACTTAAATATACTAGAGATACCCACAGAGCAGTAAGTGTTGCGAAAACCAGTTAATTTGAAAGAGCGACTGACAGAAACCCCATTAGTCCTAGGGCTAATTCAAGTGTGCACATAATAAAGCTACTCCTGGTCTTTTCTCTAAGATATTTAAGTCAATAGTTTTACACATAAAACATAGACTTGCATCAAACTAGACTAGACTAACCTAGTCCAATAATTTAATAAATTAGTTAAATCTTCCCAAATTTCTTATAGAGGATTTTGGGTTTGATACCCGCTCAATACATGTTTATTGAATTATTAATTTGTCAATAAAAATAGTAAATATTTGTTTCGAGTCGAGATATGTTACAGGTTTGTATTATTTTTGTCCTGATACCTATAATAAAAGGTATCCACCCTAGTTTAGAGTCACGGTATTAAATTGAAAAATTTACATTCAATAAAAAAAGAAAATTTAACTAATTCGTTGTTTTTTTTTTAACTTTTATGAATAGAGGAAGTAATTCTTTTTTAAATTCGTGCAAGTCGGCGTAAAAACTACTTTAGACGCTGTACAGATGTAGCAATTTAACATATATTAACAAAGAATAATAAAATCAAACATGTTGACCTCTAAGGTTCCGCTAGTGAACGGTAGATGGCACTGGTAATATTTGTATCACACATTTTACATGACAACTGCATCTGGTAAAATATCCTTTTTCAGCCTCCATAACTGTAAGGGTGTAATAGAGCGAACATTTTTTTATAGTAGCCTAGGTGTGGTCCTTGAACGGAGACGGCTCTTACCACAAACAGGTGTCTGTGCGCACCACTATGCCGGCTTAAGGAGACGAATGTACTTCGGAATTCAGATTAAATTAAATTATTTTGCTTATAATTCCCGCTACATTAGGTCGATACAGAAAAATCACCTCCACCAACTTGCAATAACTTGACGCGTTTCGCCACTTCACATAGCCTGATGATGAAGTTATTGCATGTTGGTGGAGATTATTTTCCTTCATCGACCTAATGTAGCGGGAATTATAAACAAAATAATATTAAATTATTTCCTTCAATTTTTTATGTTTTCGACAAAAACAAATTCCTACGTCTGTACAGCGTTTGAAAACAAAAAAGGTCGTCACACTTGTAACTCGATCTAATTACTCACTGCTGTGCTCGACGAGAATGTATGCGATCTCGCCGACAGTCCGTATCCAGGTCGCGGCGCCTGTCTCAGTGACGACACCACTGCGGAAACCAACGAATCCCCCAAAAAACCTTAATACGTGTAGTGCTTACTTCTTAGAAACCAAACATTCACGACCATATGAATAGAATCAAGATTTATCATTTGTTAACATTATATTGATTGAAATTCTTTACAATATTGAAAATAAAAATCACTTGATAAGAATCGTCAATTGAGATCAGAGGCGGCTCATCCTAAAGAGCGCTGGTGCAGTGCACTCCCACGAAAATTACAGAAGTGATCTATATTTCTTCATAATACATACTATCTGTGGCGGTCGATTCTACAAGCCGAAAATACTTATTTAAGAAGATTTGAGGTTTTGACGTTTAGTCTGTCAGTGTCATCTTTCTTGTTTCTTCCTGTTTTTTTATCGCCACAATGCATTGTGATAATTATATATTTTAATCAATTTTAATCAGCAATATATCATTTCACCTAAGTTTCGCTAAACATGAAAAAAAAAAAAGAGAGGGGAGTACTTGTGGCGGTCGATTCTACAAGCCGAAAATACTTATTTAAGAAGATTTGAGGTTTTGACGTTTAGTCTGTCAGTGTCATCTTTCTTGTTTTCTTCCGATCTTTTTATTGCCACAATGCATTGTGATAATTATATATTTTAATCCATTTTTATCTACCATATTATTTCACATAAATTTCTCTAAAAGTGGTGACCCAACGACTTTTGAACAACGCAACCAGAAAATAACCTTATTTCTGAAGTTATGAAGCTAACGGCAAATTTTGAGCTCGGTATATGTAGACATTTTAAGAGCCCTCGGTCGTCATCTAATATACAGTGATTACAGGGCGCTTAATGCCGCTACAATGCCTAACAGAATCAGCTCTTCACAACATGGCCAATGAAAAACATCAAAACACATAAGAAGCGGAATCGGCAGTTAAGATCCTGTGCCTTGCAAATTTTCTCATGTATTTATGGATATTGTTGGACCTCTTCCACCATCCAATCATTATACATGTTATTTAACATTATTAATCGCTTCACTAGCTGGCCAGAAGACTCTGCCACGGACATGGAAACCTTCGCTTTCAAACTTAGAGAACATGTTCGTGTACTTAAGTCAGTTAATGCAAAACATCATTCAACTCAAAATGCTACTATCTTTCATCGAGAACATCAAAACGTAGCATGCTTTTGTTCATCAAGACAACATGTATGTGTTAAGTATTTTCAAGATACACATCAATGAGAACATATCAATGGCCGCAGAATACGCTTTCCGGATATAAATTCTTCTGAATTCACCGAGAGGGGAGTACTTGTGGCGGTCGATTCTACAAGCCGAAAATACTTATTTAAGAAGATTTGAGGTTTTGACGTTTAGTCTGTCAGTGTCATCTTTCTTGTTTCTTCCTGACTTTTTATTGCCACAATGCATTGTGATAATTATATTTCTAAATCCGTTTTAATCTACTTTATTATTTCACATAAGTTTTACTAAATATCCTTACATTACATTCATTCTATTCTACTATGCCTATACAATAGTATATTATATTACCTATATCTGCGCCGCTGTAATATAAGTTCTGTAATTTTCGTGGGAGTGCACTGCACCAGCGCTCTTTAGGACGAGCCGCCTCTGATTGAGATCATCTTTCTTTTTTCTTGTCAATAACACAATAATAAACATTATAAAATTATTGACCAAAATATGTATGTATATTTAAAAATAAAACGCAATAACCTCACTAGATAATACCATGTCGAGGTGATTAAAGTTCAATTTTAGTAATAATCAAAATAATTTTACTTCACTATATCAAATTTACCACTAAAAATGTACATGTGATATTTACTGTAAAACTACAAGTTTAAGATGTCCCAAAATTTATGATAAATCATGCTCACAAAGCGACGTTGTATACTAGTGGCTGTCGCAACCTTATAGTGTTACCCTTCATTCATTCGACATGTACTTTTATTGGGGTGACCATGATATCAATCAATATCTTTTTAGGAATCATTTGCAACTATAAAAAAACACAACTAACCAATTGATTGTGATTTTTATTTTTAAAGATGATGAATAATTTCAATTTTAATACCGCGAACGTTCAAATGATTAATGATACGATCGTGAAAGTTTATCAAAACTATGATTTGGTTCATAGTCAATGGAGAAACCCCCTTGTTAATAACCTACATGTAAACACATATTGTTAGTAAAAACATATGTACAAAATTAATAAAGGAAATATCACTTACTTGGTGGATTCGAGGAGAGCTGCATCATCAGGAGCGGACTCACACAAATGCAATGCACACACACACAAACATAAATATAACATACATTTATAAAAAAAGGTATATATTTGAAAAGATATTTTTTGCCAAAAGACGGCATTTAAATAGTTATTTCACTGGTAACCGGTAGATGGCGCTAAAGATTAATGTAACGCGTAATTACTATTTCAGACCTGAACATCTTAAAATTGGCTAAATTTATGACGTAATATACAATCTATGAACGATGTCAAAATTTAAAAAAAAACCTTTCCAAAATTACTATACCTTTCTTTTTTTTAAGTTTAAACTAGAAACGTTCTACTCACATGGTATCCGTTGTGCGGTGTCATTCTGGCCGGCATAGTGGAGCCGCGTGTCGAGTAGATCGCCGAGTGAACTAACACAACACACAATACCAACACCACGCTATATGACTTGTACAGTCAACAAACAAATTAAATATTATGACAATATTTATTCAGTGAAAATTTCGACAATACAATAAAAAATATTTTTATAATAATAAAAAAAAATGTACAAAAATTCAACATATTTCTTTTGCAAGTTGACTGTACTTTTAAAATATATATACATATATATATCGATTTGGAAGTTTATTCACTTAATCAATATAATTAAAGAGATATATGTCAAATAACTGAAAGTGAAGAGAGGTAGGTACATTGGTACCGATCTATTGATTGAGATCGAACCTAAATTCCCACAACACTTTCAGTTACATCGAACTGTATTGAAAGTCGTTAATTAAAATTAATATAAAGTAGTATTATTATTTGAAAAAAACATGCGTTAATATGATTACACCCTTAAACCACAAAATAATGTATATACTATACATGCAAAGAGATATATGTAAAAAAAAACTTATCGACCATTAGTAACTAACCATAGTTCAAAAATAAAATGTAATAATAAACTATAATATTCCATTAGTTGCCTATAGATGGCGCTTTCAAAATTATAACACACATTTTTACAAAATTAAATAAATAACATTTATAAACATGTTCGATATTTACAAAACATATGGTCACCCTATCCGTTTAAAAAAATAAATAAATCCACTAATCGCTCTAATTGAACATTACGTTAAACACGATAGAAAGGTATAGAAGATTGTCTACTTCATAGTCAACTTTAACTTTAGTTGTGTGGTAACCATATAATCCGATATTTTAAAGACAACTTTGGAGAGTAATAACTTTTTATTTTTTTGACTTTATATATATTTTTATTTCATGAATAGTTTATAATAAATTATTTATAAAAAATATATTACACATGTGACTGTACTTAGCCCGATGTTTAGCTATAAATGGCCGATAATATAAAAGCATAAAGCAACAAATGAACTGACAAAGGCACCAAACATTATAAATAACATGCGACAACGCCATCTGTCTTTTAATATATTAACTAAAAACAAATTTATCATACGAATATCACAGTTTGATTTAGGATTTTGAGACGTCACAGAAAGAACACTATATAGTGTATAAATAATTTTAATATTTATTCATAGCTAACTTTGAGAACCGACTTCTTAACAGTTCGCGTACACCCATACCAATATACAGGTTGGGTGACAACTGAAACTTTTTGTAACCGTAATTTATACGATAATACAGTGGAAGGTTTAAATCTAAAAAACTAAATTTTCAAAATTCAAAGATGGCGTCGCGTGTTTCTAAAAGCCAATATACACGGAAGCACCTCACCTCTGGTATGCGTCGAAATTTTGAAAACACGTCCTCGGTCAGTCCGGAGCGGGGCGTTGTATTTATATTATAATATATATATTTATCATATGTTTGAATATTGTGCTTTCTTATATAATACTTTTAACAATAAAATAAACTCCCTCTACATTACACCGATCGAAACTAAATTATTCTTATTGTATTAATTATTTTTTTAAAAAACTCGTGTATTTTGCCTTGACACTTATAGCACATTGAATTCTGATTTGAGATCAAGGTGTAGCTTTTTTTTCCACCTATTTTTTCATTCATAAACGTATAACAGGCAATAATGATGGATACATAAAATCGTTAAAAACTATCTGCCTACCCCAAATTACAAGGCTTTTAAAACCAATAAACCAATATTTAAATAAAAAGCACAATATCAAACAAATAATTATTATAAGAGACAATACGACTAATTTAAAATGCTTTACACGGCTTTCGCATCAGTTGACCATAAATGTTATTTATATCGAGACAAATTGCATTAGTCTAACAATTATTTTTGAAATACGTATTAAAGTATCATAATTGAATTATACAGATGCAAAGAACGTATAATCCAAAACAACAATCTATATCACAGGCATAGGAGATGGTAGGATAGCAATCGCAATTATACTAGAAAGCTATTTAAAATTGTTACTGCGCCTTGTTTGTTTGTATAGATTCTTCGTTCTTGTATCGAGTATCTCAGAAACAGAGGCGGCTCGTCCTAAAGAGCGCTGGTGCAGTGCACTCTCACGAAAATTACAGAAGTAATCTATATTTCTTCATAATACATACTATCCTTACATTACATTCATTCTATTCTACTATGCCTATACAATAGTATATTATATGACCTATATCTACGCCGCTGTAATATAAGTTCTGTAATTTTCGTGGGAGTGCACTGCACCAGTGCTCTTTAGGACGAGCCGCCTCTGCTCAGAAACCATATTAATTTTAAGAATAGAAGAAAAGAAAAGAAGAAAAGACATTTCAACAAAATATAGGACCTGGTGATATATTATTATTTCAACAAAATATAGGACCTGGTGATATATTATTATTTCAACAAAATATAGGACCTGGTGATATATTATTATTTCAACAAAATATAGGACCTGGTGATATATTATTATTTCAACAAAATATAGGACCTGGTGATATATTATTATTTCAACAAAATATAGGACCTGGTGATATATTATTATTTCAACAAAATATAGGACCTGGTGATATATTATTATTTCAACAAAATATAGGACCTGGTGATATATTATTATTTCAACAAAATATAGGACCTGGTGATATATTATTATTTCAACAAAATATAGGACCTGGTGATATATTATTATTTCAACAAAATATAGGACCTGGTGATATATTATTATTTCAACAAAATATAGGACCTGGTGATATATTATTATTTCAACAAAATATAGGACCTGGTGATATATTATTATTTCAACAAAATATAGGACCTGGTGATATATTATTATTTCAACAAAATATAGGACCTGGTGATATATTATTATTTCAACAAAATATAGGACCTGGTGATATATTATTATTTCAACAAAATATAGGACCTGGTGATATATTATTATTTCAACAAAATATAGGACCTGGTGATATATTATTATTTCAACACCTGGTGATATATTATTATTTCAACAAAATATAGGACCTGGTGATATATTATTATTTCAACAAAATATAGGACCTGGTGATATATTATTATTTCAACAAAATATAGGACCTGGTGATATATTATTATTTCAACAAAATATAGGACCTGGTGATATATTATTATTTCAACAAAATATAGGACCTGGTGATATATTATTATTTCAACAAAATATAGGACCTGGTGATATATTATTATTTCAACAAAATATAGGACCTGGTGATATATTATTATTTCAACAAAATACAGTTAACAATAAACTTTATAACGAATTTAAAAGACTTTTTGCGGTTTACTATCTCTCTATTCCTTCTGGCCACAAACTCAACTTATTTAAATAAAAAAAAACACGACGCATTAAGCCGCATAAAGCGTTTTAAATTAATTAGATTCAAAAATATTTATAATATCAGGTTAATGTTTAACAAGGAGGTTAAATTAAACGAACGCTTTAAGAAATACTGAATTCTTTTTTACTTGCAAGATTACTTCTGCAAGTAAAATTTGTAATAATAATAAAACAAGTAACAAAAATGTAGTCAAATAAAAAAAATCATTTGCAGTTGCTATCCGAATGAAATTAATGGGGATAATTTATTAGTATAGACACTATAGGCGTGTACTTGCTCTACAGATTATACCATGGCTTCCGAAAGACGTAAGACGAGAAGAAGACCACAAGAAACTCGTCAATCGAAGCCTTCACATGAAATAGTGCCCAGAACTAAATCATTGAAATATGAATTTATTTACAGGAAGATTACAATGATCTTGCAGAAGTATTTTTACAAATAAAAAGTTACATGTTATATGTTAAGGAGAAAGCGAAGCGAACGCGAAACTATATTTGCGCTTTCGTAGTAGCTTCGCGCTCGCTTCGTCACAGCTTTAAATAATGAATGTTAAAACTTAGCCAATGAAAGCAGATGCAGACCGCGATAGCTGCAAATCATTCGAAATGTCAGCCTAAAGTATTCAAAATAAAACACAAAGAAGAAGCCTTAGTGTAGTTGAAACATATACGTTTTTTTTACATATATGAGTGACCAATGATATCGCCATTATATGTTACATATATATATATATATATCACATTCTACTTTCATTAACAAAACTAATATAATGACAGCATCAAATATAGAGATGCGCCGAATATTTGTATTCGGCATATTTATTCACGTTCGGCTTCGGCCAGATATTCGGTTAATTAGCCGAATATTTAAACAGTATTATTTTAAGATTTACTATACGTAATATATAAAAATATTGAATCATGATGATATGTAAAAAAGAATTAAAGATTTATTTAAATTAATTTTTAATTAACTAGCTGTACCCTGCGCGCGTTGTTGCGCCACCAACTAAAATAAATTTGAAGGAAAGACATTATACAAATGTTTAATTCATTTTGTTCATTTGACAATGTTGTCCGTTCAGTGTGAACTGTCACGGCAACAAATGAAATTCATTGGAATGACAGTGTCGCCATCTGTCGAAAATTGGTCGTACCAATTCAGAAACCTTCGTGGGCTCATGCACAACAACTTTGCTAAAGATCACATGATCAAATGCAAAGTTTACGATTCTATAAAGGACATACAGACAAACATTCATTTTTATTATATAAATATTTACGTGGTTATGTTTTGTATGGTTTATGTTATGTCAACAGGACGCAATATTAGATTTAAGATCAATAGTTTGAAACTAATGGATGCCGACATCGTAACATATTCCATTATAGTTAAATTAATTACAATTAAAAACACAATAACAGTTAAATGTAATAGTGTTCGCCTTTGTATTATTTTTAATATATAAGCAAAACCAAAATAAACTAGATCAATGAATGTCACGATCTCACACGAGTAACTTGTCTTTATTTAATACCACCTTCAACTGCTGGTACAAAAGAACCCATATTATTGTGGTTAATTAGAATTTTTAAACCGAACGTATTCGGTTAAACCCGTGTTTCTCAATCTTTTTTGTGCCCCCTCTTATGTAACCAAACACCCAGTTGATATTTTAGTCTCGTCAAGCGAAATTATACCTAATAATTATTGACCACAATTATTAAAGAATTTGCTTTTTTCGTTAAATTTGGCAACGAAATCTAGTATTGCACTTAAATAACCCGGAACGAAAGGGTTAAACTCGTATCGAGCCCATTTTCGAATTGCCCCCTTTGGTTAACCCCATATTCGGCGCATCTCGACCAATATATAGACACATATTAAGCTAGATGAGCGGTTTCGAATGATATAAAAAGCAATACATACCATTGTAGCTCGGGATGGAGTGTTCGCGCGAGTCGGGGACGTCAATTGCGACACGCGGATGGTCGATATGACGCGAGGGGGAAGCGCCCACGGGGGACGAATAACGCAGGCGGTACACCGGCTCCTTACTCGCAGACGGGGTTCTAACACATGAACAAATAATAATTACTTTACTAGTTCTACGTTCTTTTGTCTCTGTGGGCTTATCACAAATTTAGTCTGGCTTTCGAATCGAGCTGTCACAAGTAAAACGGATCCGTTAGCAATCGGAATCATGAATTTTTACTAACGACTAACGAGCACCAGCAATCTATCGAATGAACGAAAGATCGAGACGTTCGAAAATTAACAAAAAGTATCTAAAATATTGTAGTTCCAAATCCGCACGCGGTGGCGCTGCTCAAATTTCCATACAAATCGCTTGAAGCGAACTCGGTTCGAAAGCCAGACTAAAATTCGTGATAAGCCCACTGGTCTTAAGGATAGATGTGTGTACAGTTGAGTTTATAAATAAAGAAAATCAGAATTACAAAGTGAAGATCTTATTCTAGGGGCCGTCTTAGACTATGCTGGGGCCTTGGGCACACAAGAATTCGGGGCCCTTTTGGAATGTAAAGGACGCGAACTATACTAAATTTTTTCACTGTGATCCTATATTAATCAAATATGTAAATGTATTGATTTGAACAAATCCGAAAAGTGCAATGCGCCCGATCATAATATTTTGACATTAAATGTGAGAGAAATTGTCGACCCTTATGGTAAAGACGGCATTGCCTTATTCTAAAATTTATATTAACAAAATATATTACTGGTGGACCGTACACCGGTTTTAAATTAAAAATACAATTATAACAGTGAACTTGAAATAGCAATATGTCTTTCTTGTATTGCTTTCCCTGTCTAATATACCGACCTGCTAGCGTTCCTCGGATCGAGGTTTTGCTTCTTCCATATTTTAATCTTCTCCCTCTCCTTGACATCTTTGAGGAATACTTGCGCCATTCCCGTCTCAATCTTGGACAACTCCTGCTCTTCACGACGCAGCTGAGGGTCGATCACTTCTGAAGACACACTTCTTTGAAATATATGGAAAACGTAATTAATAAAAATACACTAAACTAGTCTTTACCTGAGTTACCGTTGACCTTTCCGTTGAGTTGTCCGTTCATTTCTTCGTCACTATCCGGGACCCCTTTGTACGTGTCTGACCAGCGACGACGCCGTTCTGTAATAAGATTGGGATAGGCACAATTAACATGACTCACTGTCACGCGTGCGAGCGGGAGAGCTTGTGGCGCATCTATCTCTCTTCCACTCCAATAAACACGTGAACTGTTTCACCTAAATAAAGTGAAGTGATATTTTAACATGCTTTCCATTGTTTATTACAAAAACAATTGCTAATAATAATGCAAAAAAGTACTTGTATTATTATTTTTCTGTATTATTAAGAATAAATAAATAAGTATGCAATTTTTCATCAATGTTTTATCATATAAAATTATCGTCCGTAAACCAACTTTATTTTACAGTAGGTTCCACCTGTTACCACAGAAACAGGGAAACAAAGTCCTAGGGCTCCAGTTATTACCTGGATCTGTGTAGGGATAAGGCGGTGCTGGGAAGTCGTCTCTCTCGATTTTAGGTTTAGTGCCTGGAAGTGGTTTGTACGCTGAAGGGTAAGTAGACATCTCGATTGGCTCCTGAAAACATATGCATTATAACTATAGGCTTAGTGGGATATGGTTTCTCTTTTCTTTTCCAGCTTTCTCTCTCTCTCTTCCAAACTCCCTCAAAGTTTATACTCATTATTGTACCTCATTATTCATATGCGGTGACTTAGGCCTCGGTGTTTCACTCCTTATGGAGTCAACCAGCACTTTCATGCCCGGACGAGATGACGCCTTACTGCCCGGACGCGAACTGCCACGAGTAGAAGCTGAAGCTAGAATAATAACACAACTATCAGGAAGTAATTAAGACCAGTTCAAGAAAACCACATTGCACGTTATAAGAATATCTCACTGATAAAAAAGCTTGGACATAACCAATGTCATTTTATGTTTACCCTTAAGTATACAATAGGATGACAATGCCCCTAGCAGCAGCTATTCTTCTACATCATAGTAGATTTATTATGACATTAGTATGTAAGTGGACAATGCCAGTATACAGCAGCTAAATCAAATTGATAATTATTAAATTAATAAATTTATTTCATTTATATTTATATTTGTATTGACTAGTAAAAGCGCTCCATTGGAGTCCAGTTACTAAAAGTAAATTAAAAAAATTTATTAGCATAGGCACTAAGGCATGCGCTTGCTCATCGTCTGACTCTATGGCTTCGGAAAGGCGTATAACGAGAAGAAGACTACAAGAAGCTTGCACTTAATTTCTAACATTCTATTAAATTAATTAAAATAAATGCAATAATGAGTCACATAAAGCATTTTAAATTATAAATTTTTTCATAGTTATTATAGAAACTCCAGACCTTGCGAAAGACTAAGATTTGATTCCCGATGTTCAATAAATAATTATTATACCATTATAAATATTTAAAATCTGTGTGTCTTTATTATTTTTGTATAATTTTAAATAAAATAATATATAAACAGATAGCGGTTTTTCAGACCTACCCGTAATTATAAAACTAAACTATCTTTTCTTATTACCAACATATTATTTTGTTATTGCCAAAACAAACCAACACTGGTATTTGGTGTCAAGGCAACAATTTGTCCTGACAGTCCTAGGGCTATGTACTCACAGGGCGGTCTGTGGAAGTGAGGCGATGCGGGTGGTCTGTCGTATGGCTGGAGAGGTCGTCGCAGATAATGCGGCTCACACGTCAGGTAGGAGTAAGCCGTGATGCGGTGAGGGGACTCCGTGTCGGCACGATACTCGCGGAGGTTCAGGCCGGGAGACACTGCCCGATAACCGTACTGAAATCAGGCAATACACAAATAGAAACAATTGACATATTAAAGCCTTACCTTTATAGTAGAACTTTCATCAAATATTATGAAAAAAAATGTCACTAAGTAAATATATATTAAAAAAACGAATTAAACATGCCAAACAAAAAAAAGCATTTAAATAAATAATAAAATAAAAAAATTCTACTAGTGACCGGCAGATGGCGCTGCAACATTGCAAATCGCACAACCACAACACCACCAACAGCCATATATTATGTAATACACTAATAATATTCAATATTCGTATATGAAAAGAGGCAAATAAATAAAAATAAAACAAAAACCTTTCTATTAAGACTACTGTAGGGGCTGTAGTATGAACCATTGACACTCGGCGTGCGGGAGCGAGACGACAACTGGACAAAACATTCAACATAAGACAACAATGTATATATTCATGGAAATTATAATACAAAAACAATACACACAACACTTTTAAAGACATATCACATCAGATCCTAGGTAATATTTTGAAATAACATCTATACTTGTACATCATGGCCTCCTCTACTCAATTATACATTCTTAAGAGGAGTTTAAATCACTCGCATTTATTTTTAAAAAGCTAATTAAGCAAGAGCTCAACCGCCCGTTTTGACACTTTTTTTTATTGATACTATAGTACCATGTAGTAGATACTATGTAGTATTGATACTGTTCAAATAGCATCACATTTATTTTTGTCTATGGTATATGTTATAAGTGAGATGTCTATGGTGTGTAAAGGTTTCTGATTAAGAAGAGTCGACACGTGCTACGTAGAAAGAAGATTTGCACTTCATTGCCAACATTATTAACTTATTTAAAGAAAAACTAATTAAAAACACTTTTATTACATTACAAAAATATGTTCCACATTGTAAGAAATAATATTATTAAATCGTTGTTCAAAAAATCAAAAAGTTATCGTTTCTCAAAGTTGTACTAAAAATATCAAACTTTATGGATACCATGCGAAAGGTCAATCACCTAAAATCTAAATCGTCTTTAAGTAGAAGTAGCTGATTCACCTGTTCCTTAGTAGTTCCATAACATAGGGTGACCATGTACTGTGTAAAAAGCTAATTTTTTTTGTGGATATTTTTTAAATATCCTTTATAATTTGATACCGAGCAACTTTATAATTTCCATGAATAACAAATTAAAAAAAAAATACATCAACATTCCAAATAATAATGTGCTGTCAAAAATAAAATGCACTGTGCATTTCAATATACATACATGCACTAATAACTAATCGTAAGTCATATTTTACAAGTCCAGTCAAGTCAAAGTATAGTTTTAATTACAGATATTGATGAAGCTACAATATATTTAAAAAAAAAATTAATATTCCATTTTTGAATTTATTCATTTAACACTAGAAAGACTGAACTTTAGTATATATGTACCTATAACACATATGTATATACTGGATATGAAGGAGGGGGAGGTAACTACTATTATCAATAACCGCATTTGCATGTCGTACAAAAAGTCACAAAATTCTGTCATTATATACATAGTTGTTTTTCTAATTGAAATCAAAAAGCAGTCAAAATGACTTCTTCGGGGAATCTAGTGTTAAAAGTCTGTCCTTTACACCACTATCAAATGCTAATTAGTAAATTATGCCAGCAATGGACTCTTCTAGTCAGTATAGTTACCTCGCTGTCAGCCAGTGACCTGTCAGGTGCTGGTCCACATCTGGGATGCCATATCGCAGCACCCTGAAGGAACATCTCCTCCCCATCGCCGAATGGATCACCGCACTTACTGCAACGCGCGCACGTCGGGTGGAAGTGATGATTATCACCAGCCTATAAAATACAATTTATATCGGAATCATATAAACAAACATTTGCTTATTATTTGTACCAATAGATGGAGCCACTGTCCTTTAAGAACATCAAATGGTTTGGTCATTTCAATTATTACCAATCAAGAAGATACCATAATAATGCTATGACCATTGGATAAAGAAGAATAGGTATCCACTTGTACTGACTGCAAAATATATACATACATATGCATCAATTACAATTTTTTTGCAGTCTGTACAGTCAACAATCTTAAAATGGATACAAATTGGACTTTGGACTGGAAGAGGCAACCATTAGAAAGGGATAACTATATTCTTAACGTGTCGAAGTTGAGGCATGTGTGAAAGGGATGCAGATCACGACACCGCGATCGTTTTTCTTTCCAACACCTACATACCTACAAAAACTGTATCCATTTGCACATTGAACATCCCTACTAATATTATAAATGTGAGTTTGTTTGTTACGTTTTCACGCAACAACTACTTAACCGATCATCATGAAACTTTGTACACATATTTTTGGAGGTACTAGAAGTAACATAGGATACTTATTATAAAAAATATATTATTTTTTACTATAGTTTCCAACTGACTATAGTGTCAGCTGTTAATTTCTACTGAAATGATCTCTGATACTTATTTAATGACTTAAATAGGAGCGAAAAGCTAGTTTATTATATTACTAACCTGTAGAACCTTCCCGGATATATATCTCTGACAATAGGCGCACCTCACGCCGAACAGACGCTGGTAATCTCTCTCGCAATACGGCACCGAATCCCGCCCCATGTACTCCCCTTGCAACACCTGGCCGCATTCACCGCACGCGAAACACCACGTATGCCATTGTCTACCAAAATAACCAATTGTCAAAATATACATATAAAGAAGAACAGAAGAAAAGAAAGAACAAAGGGCGGCCTTATCACTAAGCAGTGATCTCTACCAGGCAACCAGGGTAGTAGATCAGAAGGTAAATCATAGGGTGCGAAAAAAAAACAAAATAAAATTTAATTACACACAATTACATATACAAATAACAATAATAAAGATATAAATAATATTAAACACATATTACAAAAATATATACTACTAAATATACATACAGACAGTTTTACAGAGAGCTAGTTTTCATGCAATAACTTCTTAAAGACATAGATAGGGTACTACGCACAGACAACGACAAAGCATTCCATTGTTTGGCGGATTTGATGGTAAAGAAGTTAGAATACGAAGTAGAAGAATGTAGAGGAATAATAATATACCTGTCTAATGCAACAAGCGCCTGCCCTTCCGACAATTCTTGACCACAGCCGGCACATTCTAAAACACATAATTCAACTTTTCTAAATCTATTCAATGTAATTAGAACTAATAAAAACGAAACTGACCATTTTGATCGTGATCCCTGATCTCTCGGACGGGTTCTGCGAGCGGTTCGACCGACGCACGCGCAGTCTGCCTCTGCGGCACCGACACGCATCTGCCGCACAACACCTCCGCCCCCGTGTATGTCACCTTTTCGCCCGATGGGAATGCCTGCCTAATAATGTAAATATTCCAAGTGTAGACTCCAAAATGAACCATATTGTTTTGTCTCTCACATTTACAAAAGAAAGAGATTTATTTTATTTTTATTTATTCGGAAAACTTATAAAAAATACATGGAAATAAAAAAGCCAATAAAAGTTTTCGCCAATGAAAATTAAAATGAAACAGTGTTAAATATTGATCTGCTACAATTGGGGAAACCAACCAGCTAGGTGCATCTGTCTAATAGCAATATCGGTAGAGATAAAACTCTAGCTTCTGAATAACATCGAATTCATATTATTAAACAAAGCGATACATTTTACACAGAACCATCTATGAGCTAGCAACGAACTGCACAAAACATAGGCGTAAAATATTAAATAGCAAAGAAAACATACTTGCAACGTGCGCAGGTAAAACATTTCTGATGGTAAGTATTCCCCAATGCGGAAACCACCTCGCCCTCCACATATTGGTCGCAAGCCGCACATCTAGTGCCGAAAGCTCTTTGGTAATCCTGGCGAGAAACAAAACACTACAATTCACACTTTCTTCATTGCTTCAGATTTCAAAATCACAACCTAGACTTTTAAACAATTCGGAACAGAGGGACTACTCAGGCGCACTCCGGACGAAAATACGGACGTTTCCCACTCAGGAACACTTACATAATCATTCACGAAATTACGGATTTGACAAGCCACACAATGCTTATTTTACGGATATTTGACAGGACTTTTTACGAGTTTATATGTCAAAATTCACGTAAGCTACAGAGGTGACGGCCGTATCACGAAACTTCGGACATGCCTGAGTAGCCCCCCTTATACTCTCCCCCCCCTCACTCGTTCTCTCTTATAGACCATCCTATTCCTCTCTCTTTCCTACACCTATCTATCAAAATATACAACAATTCCTATCACCTGTGGGCAGTAATAATATCCGTCCTTGCAAAAGAAACCACCCTTGGCCAGCGACGAGTTGCACGTACGACACGTGAAACACGCCGTGTGGAAGTATTTGTCTGACACACGGAGGACTTCCCCGGAACACTTGCCGCCGCAGGAACCGCACACCACTCGTCCTGGAACAAGTAGGACATTGTTAGTTACGCTGAACCCAGAACACTGGCTTTTGGCGGGACGTCCCGTTTTTTAGCGCCCTTAGGGCACGTCCCGTCAGACCCCTGAGCGGGACGCCCAAAAAAATATTATTATATTATAGAAGAATTATTTCCAAAACTATAATCTACATAACTCTTTTGATGATCAAAATCTACACCGATGAGTATTCAATTGTTTTTTTATTATTATTAAATAAACAAAATGCACATTAAGAAAATTAATATTGACGACCTGAAACGTGTCAGGCGGTTAAACTAATTGAGCAGAGGTCAACTCCTCACCCGGCACCACCAGCTGTCATCATGAACTCCAGGTCAACTGTCCCACTTATTAATATTTTATTATAATAATAATAAAGGACTATTAACAAAGCTTGTATCACACAAAATGCGGTACGCGGTTTTTCCCCTGCACGGTTAAAACGCACTCGAGAAAACTGTACGAATAACGAAAAGGTTAGGTTAGGTTAGAGTTAGCGGTAGCGACCATTATAGCCCGTTATAGCTTGTCTTTATTTAAAAAAATTGGCACAATTTAGTAATTCCTGGGGTCCTCAACTAAAGCGTAACCATAATTAACTGAAATCATAAGTATTTCTATTTAAACCAATTCGATCCTTGTATAAGATGATACCTGCCAAGAACTTCTCACTGACTGAGTGATTACTTATTTATATTGCGTTTTATAAACCGAGCCCGTAATTGTTAACACTAGAACTACTAACCGGTGAATATGACCGGTTTCGAAAATTCTTCACAATACTTATATACAACCCTACGCGTAATTTTTTGTAAACGATTCTATTATTTACAATTCTCCAATCAATTTATTGAATTATATTTAATACTTTGCACGCACAAGTCATCCGGTCATTTTGACCGGTTGGTAAAAATAGGTCATATTGACCGACTCGTAGTTCTAGTGTTAAAATCCCTAGCTATACGATTAAAGTTCATTCCACATGCCCTCTGCCTCTCTCCCACCGGATTTCTAATACAATTATTTTACCCTAATAATAAACGTGATTGTAGCTCGTTATAGAAGATTAACTATCCATTGTGTTTATATCTGCGTGTGCGTTTACATTACATATGAACACTATATACGTTAAAATTAACATCATTGTAGGTAGTTTGAAAAAACATACTATAGATTTCTCAACCTTTTTTTTTTCTTGCGGCACACTTTTAACGATTTCAAATTTCAAAATCTTATTATTTAATAATACTAACATCATTATGTATCTCAAATTTAGCGACACACTTAGAATTTCGTAGCACAGTATTTGAGAAACACTGCTATAGATATATGTATATTAAAACAAACAAACAAAGTGTATATGTATCCCTCTCTACCTTCACAAATCAGATAGCGTGCGAGCGAGACAGCAGACAACATCAAAATGATAACAATCTTTAACATCAATGCAACTATCATTGCAACAGATCAGCGCATGTGTGCGCATGCGCATATAATCCGTTATACAAGTACAATATGCCAGCAGAATCAAAAACAGATGCACAGGACACGTGCTTAGCACAATCAAACTTATAATCTTCTATCAGCATTACCAGACTTCTGCTTCTAGGAGATGAAGGCCACCATAATCAAGTTAATTTATTTATAAAACCTACCTTCAAAATTACATTATGACGTTATATATTATAAAAAGGACTACTATTATACAAACTAAATGAAATTTTAATTATAGGATAGGACGGCATGCTCAAGGTGATAAAGGGATAGATACTAAACTTCTAATAAAGTACAATACAATACAAAAATACATTTTAAAAAATACTAGCTTTTACCCGCGGCTTCGCTCGCATTTAAGTCATTAAATAAGTATCAGAGATCATTTCAATAGAAATGAATCAATATGATTTTCCAAACACCTGAAACTATAGACAGTTGTAAACTATAGTAAAAAATTTTTTTTTTAAAACTATCCTATGTTACTTGTAGTACTTCCAAAAATATGTGTACAAAGTTTCATGATGGTCGGTTAAGTAAGTAGTTGTTGCGTGAAAACGTAACAAACAAACTCACATTCACATTTATAATATTAATAAGTAGATATATATCACCGGCTCCTATAAACATGGTAGAATCTACGAAAACAATTGTACAGGAGAGCGGTTTAAAGTTGTTATTGTGCATAGTTTGTTTGTGTGGATTCTTCGTTGTTATATTGAGTATCTCAAAAACCATTTTTATGAGATGGGGAATTATTATATTTTGAAGTTATTTCAACAAAAAAAAAAAACCCGGCGATATACAAAAAAAATAATTAGGACCATATATTTAAAAATTAATATTTTATTAATATAAAATATATTTTTCAAATTGGTCCAGTAGTTTCTGAGCCTATTCAATACATACAAACAATCAAATGTTTCCTCTTTATTATATTAGTATAGAAAACAACGGTATTTGTAAACACATTACAAATTCACAGAGAACGCCTCAACATGCAAACGAGAAGCAGATGCGACAGGCCAACGAGACACGTGCCTCGGTGATGTCATCGAACATGTTGTTCATAATAAACGCAAGTACTGACACATATCGCCGCTCTGCAAACAACACCGCCTAAGTCAAATTGACAGATTATATGCAGTCGGATAAGCGAGAATAATGGTCAGGTCTCGTCACTTTTAATCCCAAATACCTCTATGAGTGAAAGTTTCTTACTCTAAACCAGTCTTTCCCAAAGACTGGAGGCATAGAGGGGGTCGTAAAGGATTTAATGAAACTCCAGGCGAGACTAAATATTATTGAGGTTTTTAATGTAAACAAATAACTACAAAATAACTGATTTTCAAAGTGGGCGTTAGACGAAATAAATTTGGGAACCTCTGCTCTAGACCTTTGTAAGCGAGAATACTTCCAAGAATATTTCAATGGAAATGTCAAAACTTGCAAGTTTTCTAAGCGCCACGTTCCTCGACGTTTATTATTAACCTCTATAAGTGAGAGTGACTACTTCCAAACCTTCGTAAGTGAGAAACTGTGAGAAACTAATACGATCAACAAGATTCTTAATTTAAAAAAAAAAACAATAGTTTTTTTAACTCCCCTGTAAAATTAGACAATTTAACTTGGACGGTATTTGCTCAGATGAATTTGCAAAGGATGCCTAACAAGGATTTTTATATAACACGATTGATGTAGGATAGCCATTCTCAAAGTGTGTTCCGCGGGCTAAAATACTGCAAAATATACCTACCAAAGGGAGATATATAAGGTTACATCTAAATATTCCAACTAAATATTACATTGCAATATGATTATTCATAAATACATATAAATCAGTTTTTTATAATTATATTAAGGCTTTTTCCTTCGCCAAAAAAGTTTGAGAACCGCTGATGTAGGAGAATAAGAGGGTAGCAGTAACCATGGCAACCAATATTAGACAAAAAAAAAACAAAAGAGGCGACATGAGAACACGAGTATTACCGAAAATAACCGAATCAACAAATACTTATTAATGAATAAAAGAACTTTAATTACATATAAAAAAAACACGGAGATATCACGGAAATCGTTCCGACTACCGAACTGGAATAAAATCTCGACGTGTGAGTGGCAAGATGCCAAATCACAAATATAAATAGTACATAAGAAATGTTATGGAATTCCAGGCGCAAGATTAACTGATCTACCACCCTAAGGCTGGTTTCCTGATAGAGATCACTGCTTAGTGATAAAGTCGCCTTTTGTGCAGTAAAGTGTTATAATTACACTAGTTTACAAATTAAAATAAAAGTCGTGTCCTTTCAATGTATTCCATATCATTGTATTTAGTAGTAATAACTAAACGCAAACATATATTTATTTTATTTCTATCACGTCTATAAATCAAGTTCTTACTACATCTTATTTTCAAACTACCCATAAGTTGGTTTCGATTTTATTTAAAAATTTTGATGCTGTATAGTGTTTAGTTAAATAAATATTTGTTTTTACAATGTCAAAAAGGTTGTGTAAAGTACATCCTGATCGTTTTTGTTATGTGTGTGGTGAATTTATAATATCTAAAAAAGGATATCCCATAACGGAATCATTTAAAGATGCATATTTTGGTTATTTCAAAATGACGTGTTAGATTTTTTTTATAATTTATCTGAAACTCAGTGCACCTCAATTGTTAAGAAAAAAAACGTTTCATTTGAAGGACAAAAACCTTGTAAACTAGTGTTATTAAAGTAAATTAGAATAGGATATCAGGGGTAGGCAGACTTATGGCAATATGAGTAAATACATATGATGACCAGGGCAAGATCAACACAGACCTAAAACAAATATCAGTCGTTAGCAAGCTCACAAAATGAGCACACTCAAAAAGGACTTTTATTTCCGTAACTACGACATATATATCGTTACTTTTTTTATAATTATTTTTTATTTTTGTTTCAATTAAGTGAATTTCTATAGTTCTTTTTGAGGAAATAAATGTCTTAAACCTTACTTTATAAAAATTTATTCCCATGAAAACGTGAGTGATATTTTTATTACAGCAATCAACTTTGTTTTTTTTTTACCTGACAACCAATTACATTACGATACAGTCAAATCATTTTTTGCACATTCTTGATTACGTTCTTTTTTGCGAGCGGTACTCCGTGACTCACCTATGAAATGATAGACCGTTTTTTTGTTACGTTTTTGATTACTATTAATTTCGTTTGTTTTTTAGTTTATCTCAATTGCCTTATAGAGTGTATAAATTGATATAATACCAAGCGTAAGAGTTTCAAAATTGCCTCCTTAAATGCCTGTTAACACTAGAACTACGAACCGGTCAATATGGCCGGCTTCAAAAATTCTTCACAAGACTTCTATGTAAAACCATACTCATTATTTTTTGTAAACGATTCCGTTTTTTACAATAAATTTATTATTTTGCAAGCACAAATCATCCTGTCATTTTGACCGGTTGGTAAAAATAGGTCACATTGAGTTATTACATTAGGTCATATTATTTTTACTATAGTTTCCAACTGAATATAGTTTCAGCTGTTTGGAATCATATTGATTCATTTCTATTGAAATGATCTTTGATACTTATTTAATGACTTAAATGCGAACGAAGCCGCGGGTAAAAGCTAGTATATTCATATATTCAGTTCTGCTCGGTACTATTTATCTAACTAAATTTAAAGTATTAACAAAACTAATATCAAAAATATTAGTTTAAAACTTATAATTTCATACAAACACAACGTTTTGTGTTCGACACGCAAACGCTAGAAAAAATATATGTACACACAATCTACTAAAGTTTTTATACAGAAAACGGATAAGGACATTTAAAAAACCCCACTTAAATTATATGAAAAAAGCAATAATTTTGCGAATTTTCTGCAAACAAATTACATAAATAAATAGTTATTATTAGGTATTTTTTGCGTTCTATTCATAATTACGCAATCTCCCTCGCATATCAATTGTTTTATGACTTCAAAAATACCTCCGCATTCTTAAGCAATCCTGTATCCAACCTCAAAAATAACAAATAACCTACTTTTAATACTCAATATCCAATAACATTCTAAACCAGTGTTTCCCAAAGTGAGGCCCACGCCCCAATTCGAAAACTCGACACGAGTTTAACCCTTTTGCTTCGGGCCATTTAAATGCAATACTAGATTTCGGTGGTAAAAACGCAAATTCTTAAATAATTGCGGTAAATAACTATTAGGTATAATTTCGCTTGACGAGACTAAAATATCAACTGGGTGTTTGGTTACATAAGGGGGGCATAAGAATTTTAGAAAGAGCAAGGTGGGGCATGGCCCAAAAAAGGTTGGGAAACACTGTTCTAAACTATCGCATTTATTTTCATTAATTTAATACGTTTCGAAATCATTGCAGCCTTTCGAAGTCTCACCCCGACATTGTTGGCTTTTGCTTCCATCAATGCAATGTACAATAGTCCAATCCTTTACATGTCTCGCAATAATCTGCATGAAAATGTCACTGATATTGATTGATTCTGCTTGAAGCCAAAGAAGCTCAAGTCTATTTTGCACTTGGCTTTTTCGTAGTGTTCGAAATTTGTAAGCAACAGACTATCATCCGTATTACAGTTACTTAATAGTATACGTTTTAATGTACTTTTTCTTCCAATATATGTTGAACACAACTGTTAGGTTTGCAAACTTAGCTTAATTTTTCTTCTATGTATTTGTTAATGTTGTGTATGTTCAAATCCCTACTAATATTATAAACGTGAATGTGAGTTTGTTTGTTACGTTTTCACGCAACAACTACTCAACCGATCATCATGAAACTTTGTACACATATTTTTGGAGGTTCTAGAAGTAATATAGGATACATTTTATTAAAAAAGAAATTATTTTTTACTATAGTTGTTGGCGATCGCCTCCTTTTGATTTTTATACATTATATTAAGTTTTATAAAAAATACGACTGTCAATGTCAAGCAGTCCTAATAAAAACTGAAAAGCGAAAAGTTGTTTTTTCTTTTGCATGGACTCGGATATATAATATATTGCGAAGTAGCATCAATAATAATTTTCAATTGGCAATAGTTAGTATGATCTCTGATACTTATTTAATGACTTAAACGCGAGCGAAGCCGGGGGTAAAAGCTAGTATATAATGTGTACATGGATGATATATGTAATAGTACTATTATGAAATTCTCACAAGCATAATAAAAAGCCGCAATTTAGATAAAACTTCTAACAATGACTATTACATACATCGTATTTATATGCACATAGAGATCGCCCCTGATCTCGTAGCGAGGTCGTAGTCATTATGAAAAGTGGGCCGTATCCCGCGACCCTCAGCCGGCGGTTATCGTGCGGATTAAATTAATGAGGAAACGTGAAATAGCCTTTTGGGACATTTAAATAAAAACAGAAAAAATCTAAAACCAAAACTGTTTTAGAGGGACTCATGTGAAATAATAGTGTAGATTGAAATGGATTAAGAATATAATGCATTGTGGCAATAGAAAGAACAAGAAGAAACAAGAAAGATGACACTGAAAGACTAAACTTCAAAACCTCAAATCTTCTTAAGTAAGTATTTTCGGTCTGTAGAATCGACCGCTACACTGTCATTACTAAGAATTGTAGCCAATTTTCTATGGCAGAAGTTCCCAAACTAACATTGAATGAATTCCAAAATCTAAGATTATATGAATTTTTTTCATTCTAATTAGAATAAATAAGATGCCATGAATCAGTTCTGACAGCCAAGAGATTGAAAGTTTTTGTTAGATGAGCCGGAGCTCAATCAACTTTGGGTACCACTGCTCTATAATACACGAAACAAACTCAAAACTCGACCCTGAAAGACTACAACGCCTCCGTTAGGAATCTATATAAATTAAAAGTACAGCAGCTCTTTATTCGCGCTTCCTTCATTCGTGTTTTCACTATTCGCGGATTGAAAAATTGCAACCCAAGTCCTATATTCGTGGCCTAAGATTTCTTTATTCGCGGATCGAAACGGTACATCGGTATATACGTATCCTCCAACCCTATATAAATTACCATTCAATATTCACGATTTCTTTATTCGCGGCACATTTAAGGAACGTATCCCTCGCGAATAAAGGAGCTTCTACTGTATTTAAATGAATACCAAAATAACGAGTGATTCAATCAAAATTACAATTTGCATATGATTACGACCTTGCGTCGGGCACGGAGGGGAGGCAGCGTTGATGTCATTCGCGATATGAAACTATGTGAACGAGTCACTCTTGTTGAATATTTGCCAAACACGACTGTAGCGCCCACTACCCACGGTTACTAACGAAGATGTTTGTTTTGTTTACCTTTAATATATTACACCTACATACGAATACAATGCTTCTCACATACATATATTTTGATTTTAGATAAAACTAAACCTTTATTGTACAGGCAATTCTCGTTTTACGTCGTTTCGTTTACGGCAGTCAAAATTTTGACACCATTCCTCGTTTTAACTGTCTAAGATTCATTTTATGTCGCGAAAATGTGTCTCGCTTTACGTCGTTTCGTTTTGCGCCACTATTAGCTGGTACCTAACACGACGTAAAACCGGGAACTGCCTTATAGCATATCCCCGGTCGAAACAATATAATTTATAGATATTACTCGCTTATAAGTGACAAAATAGACCAATGACATGCTTGAAACATTATTGGCGTGATTTTTAACCAATAATAATAATTCATTGCAACTGTCTACTGTCACTTAGCTGTCATTACATTTTGTTACACGCATTTATAAGAAATCGTTACAATAGTTACTTACTAAAATATAAATAATAGAAAGAAATAATGCAAATTAATGTTTAAACTGGATAGTACTATTTTATTTTAATTACTGTCTAATTATCGTCGCATTTAAAGATTTATTACCGTTGTAAATAATTATTACTCGAGTCGAGTTTTAAATGTATAAACGGCATACTTATGCGCAAATTCCACACTCGAGTGATGATTAGACGCTCGAGAAAGAGCTTTTAATTTGCTATCAACGTGGACTAAAATTCCAAAGGTGCGAACTTTCTACTATTAAGAGCTAACTTAGTTAGTCGGGCTATTTACAGTGAAAGTTAATGCAGGTTGCTGCAACAAAGCTTTCACTGTTTAGATGCTTTTTTTGACTAACTACTTTTGTTAAAAGATCACTTGTGTTTTGTTTTTGTGAAAGTTGATTGATGCGTTGCGGGTAGTTGTAAATAATCTATTATGTTGCTCTCCATCTCTTGCCATCAAAAGTTCGGACATTATCTCACGAGTGAATGCGGATGTTAGTTTATAGCAGTGGTGCCCAAAGTTTCTAATATTGGGACCCAGAAAAATTGTAATGTTTAGATGTCTTAATAGCGAATCGCGAATAGTGGTTTAATAAAAATACAAACGTTACCAATATGAAAGAAGGGACTGTTCTATAACACATACATATTACATTTTATGGCACGTTCAATATTCGCTCTCGACCAACTGCACAGATAACCTCAGATGTTCATTTATTTATTTATTTATTTAGACAAGTACACTAGACAGAGAAATAAATCTAAGTTAGTTAACCTAATAGTTGTGATAAACATCTGAAGAAAACTATATACATTATGATTAAATATGAATATCAGTCTGCTGCTCGAACATAGAGTGTTATAGGAAAGCCAAGTGCAGAATAGACTTGAGCTTCTTTGGCTTCAAATGGAACAAATCAAGATCTGTGACATTTTCATATAGGTCATTCGCGAATACGATTTTACTACTTCAAAACACATATTTGTTACATATTAGTTTCAAATGGGAATCAAAAACTGACTGCCAACAATGACTGTATTTTTATTCTACCTATATAAACTTTTTTCTTTGTTATTTAATTTTTATTAGTTACGAACGTCTTCAACATTTTCAAAGATAATAGGCCTTAAAAGAAAAACTCCTTAATCCAATGGTTGCAACCATGAAGTCGTGTTTGGAGGAACAAAACTTCGCGACAAATGCATTCTCCTATGCCGGAAAACGAAACAATTGACGTATGCTTGAGGAATAGTGTCAAAAAATTGTTTGACGTAACTCGAAACGACGTAAGTCGAGGACTGCCTGTACTTGTTTTTTTTTGTTGTATAATGTTTTATACAATTAAACTTTTAATTAAAAATAAATACAAAATTAAATTAATAACAATAATATCATCTTTACGTTCAGTATTACCTGCAAAACAATGTATATTTTTCCCTAATTTAAGGGTAATAAGAATCGGTATCCCAATGACAGCTACACGTGACATAGCAACAATAATACCACATCATTGTATACAACAAACCATAATAACATCAATTGATATGTGTAGTACACAATTGAAGGGTCCCCACTCTCTTTTATATCAATAACAAGCCAGTAATTTGATTCCATTAAGCATCTAATTGGATCTTGTACGCTAATAAGTGCTTTTATTTATTGAGTCCACAACTATAATAATCTCGTTATTACCTTCAAAATGGATAGAAGTTATCGGACAAAACGACGTATATTTGATCTAAATCGGATATCCCATGTTAATTTCATCCTCGAAATAAAACGAAAAAAAAACACTTTTTACTTCACCCAATACATTTTTTCATTATATAAGATCGCATTATGTTTAAAAAATATATTTTAAAAGTTAATTTCACAATTGAACAAATAATGCCAACTGATTATACGACATAAACAGAATAACAAGATCTTCTGACATAATTAAATATATTTATATTATATTATATTTATATTATTACATTATATAACTATTTATTAACAATCCGAATTATTTGTGTATTATATTGTATTTATTTAATTTTTCAGCACGATTTACAACATCACCGCTCAGATCTCCCAAAGGTTAACTAGCAGAAAATGCCTAAAGGCATTAACTTCGCCTTTTGTGTACAGGCAGTCCTTGTACTTACGGCATGTTAGGTTTCATATGTTTACATGCAAAACCCAAGGGTTAGGTTCAAAGATAATAGGCCTTAAAAGACGCAATAACTTCTTGCAACAACGAAGTCGTGTTTGGAGGAACAAAACTTCGCACAAGTGAATTCTCCTATGCCGGAAATCGAAACAATTGACATATGCTCGGGGAATAGTGTCAAAAAATTGTTTCACGTAACTCGAAACGACGTAAGTCGAGGACTGTCTGTATTTTCAATTTTGGTACAATAAAGAAATTATTATTATTAAAAATTAAAAAGAAAATATAAAATTAAGCCACAACAATAAAAAGTCAAGATCCTTAAATTTTTTGTATTTTTATAAATATTATTATAAAAAAATATATATCAATGACTGAATCGATAAAACAACGATCTACGAATAAACAGTAAGAGACAAGTGTTCATATATTTGAACAATATTATAATATATAGGTCACCATATCTCATCCCCACCACGTGCAGACACACCCATCAGCAAGCCAATGATGTCACCGATAACAACGCAACACTGCACCGTGCCAAGGGTGACCGGTGAGAATCACGGCCGCTCGAACGCTCACACAAGCTCAACAAACGACGGACTCTAACAGCATCAATTCACTGTTTTAACAGTAGATTAGCTATTTTCACATTGATGTCCCCATTTTCTGTTTCATTCCTAATTTTTACTGTTTTTCAATTAACGTTCAGCGCCACCTATTACACTATGCCAGCGATTCTCAAACTTTTTTGGCGAAGGAAAAAGCCTTAATATAATTATAAAAAACTGATTTATATGCATTTATGAATAATCATATTGCAATGTAATATTTAGTTGGAATATTTAGATGTAACCTTATAATCTCCCTTTGGTAGGTATTTTTTGCAGTATTTTAGCCCTAGGGTTCCGCGGAACACACATTTTTTGATAACCACTGTCTAATAACGCAATGACATCAGACGGCAGTATCTACTCTTGTTGGAATCCGAGGGAATCCCCGACCACAGTCTATGTGATTGAGAATGGCAGCTACAGGCTAAAGCCCTATTGTATTGTGTATTGTGTTGAGACTACAGCTTTCAAGCTTTGAATTAGTGCAGTATATATACAAATATATGTAGTGACATATTTTATATACAGACACAGATACTCCGGCTATATCTAACTTTTCTTAAGCACGAACCAACTGCCAATAGTATCACGTACGAAACGCATCAAAGTGGTTCACTGAACCCGCGGCCATCACTCAATCACTTTTCCAACTACAAATTCAATTATTATATTATAGGACAGCGCTTCTCAAACATTGTGAAATTCTAAAAATGTACCACGAAAATTTAGAAATATAATAATGTTAATAACATATACTAACTTATATTTTTCTTTGCGTGCCGCCAAATTTTGAAATCGTTAAAAGTGTAACGCAACAAAAAAAAAAAAGGTTGAGAACCACTGTTTGAACTAGGGTTTAAACTAAAGCTTTATTTTTATTGTAGTCTGGCATAGCATACAAGCTAAACGTAAGAATGAGCTTATAGAAAAGTACAATTACAAACATATTTTAAGGCGAGACACCTAACATAATACGTAGAAATTTTAAAAACACATTCTTAAGCTACCATTGTGATGAACAAGAAACCTAAGCGTCCGCAGAACAAATAAAAACTAAAAAAAACAAACTCCGACATTTATAAAGATATGAATCGATCGCGAATTCAGTATAACAGAGATTTACATCTCATGATCGAAAAAGTCACGAATACGAACCCTCCTTTCACAGTTCAGTCGATGTCTATCTAAATCCCATCAGATGCTATAGAGCGGTAAAACAGATAATTAGACTAATTAAAACGTAGTACGGTCTTCGCGCATCCTGCTTCACCCATTGAGCAGCGAGCCTGTAATAGCATTACGTAAGACGCAGACACCAATTGACCCGGATGACGTCACACTCGCACGAATGTATACTAGCTTTTACCCGCGACTTCGCTCGCATTTAAGTCATTAAATAAGCATCAGAGATAAAGCAATAGAAATAAATCAATATGATTCCAAACAGCTGAAACTATAGTCAGTTGGAAACTATAGTAAAAAATAATTTATTTTTAATAAAAAGTATCCTATGTTTTGTGATGATCGGTCAAGTAGTTGTTGCATGAAAACGTAACAAACAAACTCACATTCACATTTATAATATTAGTAGGGATATAGTGTCAGCAATTCTTTAACTAGATTGACAAAAACCGGTGAATATAACCCAAAAACCCGGTTTCAAAAGTACTAAAAAATATGGACTATATTACGCAACGATGCATGACAGAAAACGAAGCCGACACGACCAGTTTTTAACATTACGGACAGTATGTTAACATAGATATTTAATTTGACATTTATTATTCGTCCCCGTAGAGCAGAGGTACCCAAACTTTTACTCTACAAAAAATACACCTTTAACACTGTGATACCCATGACAATGTGTATTGTGGTTTAGAGCCCGACCACCATGAGCTAATGGATCACAATGGATGCAGTCGGTGGGTGAGGCAGATGTTATCTCTATTTCATTTGACTTATAAATTTAATTTCAATGCCATTAAGCTATTTATTTAATTAAATGTTAAGTCAAAGGCATACATTTTGATGTCCTTCTTATAATATATCGTATTATAGTTATTTTGTAAGAAGACCATATATTGTGTCGACTTATTCTTTCAATCAGAGTTTAATTTTCAAACGCTGACCTCGTCGTATGTAGGTATCACACGAGGGGATTTAGCAAATGACCATTAATCAGGTTACGTGGCTTAAAACAATGCCACTGCTTAACACTAGGTTTACGGGACGCGTCAATTTGACGCATTTTGACTTGTATCAGAGAATTACCAAAAACTGTTTAATTTTTTATTTTATCTCTTTGTATGACTTTTATTCATTGATCGAGGGAAATATAAATTGAAGTCTATTTTCTTTAAAAGTGTTGAATTACTGAACTTGTCTATGTGGTATACCTATCTCTACGATATGCGTCAAATTGACGCGTTTTAGTAGAAGTAGGTATATAGAAAACGTCCGTAAACCTAGTGTTAAATGTGGCATGCATTAATCACGTGAACCCGGCATAGTGGGTGTTTGTTGCACGCAGGACCGTACTTCCAGTCTTCTTTAAAAATATATTTAAAGGTAATTTACTATTTAAACCAACGAGACATGCAGGGGGATAGGTAAGCGACACAAACTGATTCATATTATGTTATATTGAAAGTGAACGTAACTCTCTTGAGACCTGTTCACCTTACACGTCTAGACTAGTATTAAGAAAAACATATACCGAATATAGCAACGAATTTAATTTAACATTAATATATAACAGGGTAGAAGGGAAAAGAGACGGGGAGGAGAGGTCATCCAGCTTAACTTAGGGCGTATTTAGAAACGACGCCCGAGCGTACTTCGATCGTAGAATATATCGCTAATTCCGAAAGACACAGTGAATCTCTGCTCAAACAATTTCAGCGTTGTCTCTGAATAGGTACCCTAAACCAGCGGTTCTCAAACTTTTTTGGCGAAGGAAAAAGGCTTAATATAATTATAAAAAACTGATTTATATGTATTTATGAATGATCATATTGCAATGTAATATTATGTAATATTTAGTTGGAATATTTAGATGTAACCTTATAATCTCCCTTGGGTAGGTATTTTTTGTAGTATTTTAGCCCTAGGGTTCCGCGGAACACACTTTGAGAATGGCTGATGTAGGTCATTGCTTGGATAATTGCAACGCTATTGCATTGAAGAAATATTCAAGACTAATCTAGAGGTTTGGGGGTTTAAATACTATACCTACAATAAAATAATGTGGTTTGGATTCCCTATCACCCCGCCAGCGTCGATTATCCGATCGAGTCGTTTTATTTTCTTGAACATTACTACGCGATCGAAGTCGGGGGCAACAGCTAGTGTGTCATACAAAAACTAGAATACGTATCATGATTAATAGAAATGACATTGTAACTTATTTCACACAGCCTACGCCTTGTTATATCATCGCCTACATTTTAAACGTCATTTGTATGCGAAAACAAACACTGCTACTATGACTAACCATACAAATACGTAAAATACTTTTTTTTTTTTGTTAAAGAGAGCGTTTCTTCTCCTTAAGCCGGCATAATGAGAGCGACTGTTACACGCAGACATCTATCCACATGTGTTCATACGTCAGATTACTATAACTATAACCTTCAATCCCAGACTAGGACTAGAATTAGGTCTAGACAAGCCATTCTCAAAGTGTGTACCGCAGAACCCTAGAGCTAAAATACTGCAAAAAATACCTACCAAAGGGAGATTATAAGGTTACATCTAAATATTCCAACTAAATATTACATTGCAATATGATTATTCATAAATACATATAAATCAGTTTTTTATAATTATATTAAGGCTTTTTCCTTCGCCAAAAATAGTACCTATATGGGCGATCTTAAAACCATTGGTATTATCTAACAATTGACCTCTGTCAATGTGAACTGTGATATACAGGGTGCTTGATAAAAAAAAATGACAAAAAAGGGTCTATAGAAGCGACTCTAGCCCATATATAATAGTATTATTAAATAATATGATTTAAAAAAAAAATTAAATTAATCTTTTTCTTTGTATGCCGCTAAATTTTGAAATCTTTAAAAGTGTGTGCCGCAACAAAAAGGTTGAGTATCACTGGTGTAGAGTAAAGGACCCTCACATGGCGCGCCTTGCTTTGCAATAACACTCTTGCGCCGGTGTACAGTACATACCCTACACCAGGGGTCGGCAGACTTATCAACCAGATGAGCCGAATATTAAGTTTGTAGATTTTTCCATGCCTTCAGAGAGCCGCAACATGTACTTTATTATATACTATTGTATTGTAAGAAGAGCCAGATAATCCTATGGCAAGAGCCGCATGCGGCTCGCGAGCCGCGGTCTGCCGACCCCTGCCCTACACCATAGGAAAAGCCTTCTCTGAAGGTCTATAATCATTATTCGTATAATATTTATAACCTGCATCTATTGCTATTTGTTAGTTAACACGCGTGACCCACATTCGAGACAATACAACGATAGAGCCTATGTATTTACACTCATAATGAACAAAGCCTGAACTATTTTTACAATACAACACACTTAACTGTGCAAATTGGCTTGTTTTTGTTTTACTTCCGTGCTTATTGCTTAGTAGTCACCTATCAATCAATTGATCCCAGTTATCAATCCAGTATGTCATCCTACAGTAATACCACCACCACTTTGCAAACGCAACACCAGTAAAATAACATAGTCACGTTTCGAGATCAGCTTGGAAGTAGCTGTACCTAATTGGAGCACATTCGTCTATTCAAGCCGGTATAGTGAAGGCAACTTTCTATGCACAAGGAGGGCACTTTAGCTTAACATCAGTCGGAGAAAAATAGGTAAGCCAAGGAATTAATCATAGACAACTGCTACCATAGACAGATCAAGGAGAGGAAGTTAGTATGCACTCTTTAGTACTCTCAGTCCAAGACCCTGAACTAAGTTAATATTAGGAGCAAAATAACACTTAAATTGTTGACATCTTGAAATATAAATAAAACAATATATACACACAAATTTAATCTACTAACGAACGGCTATCAAAGTAGACAAAGGTCAAATTCCTTTGCGAATGCGCAAATGAGGGGCCTCCCCTTTATTTGAACACGTGGTTTTTATTTATAATCATCAACGAAGGTCGAATATTGAAAACACTTTCCATTTCAATTATTTGAAACATGATCTTTTCATTGTTTTCCGACTTTTTAACGCTTATTTTGTAAGGATATACAAATTTACGAACTGCTAATAAAAACTATTCATCTAAAATAACTATTCTAGAAGAAAATACTCTTTATCCAAGCAGAATTGCCAATCATTGTCAAGCTTTTGTACATGTAACTATAATCAATCAGTACACGGGACAAAAACGCACTTTTAAAATGCGATTTAAGCCACCGTTTCAATAGCTTCGCAACCATCGGCCAATCATATTCGTGAATAACCTAAGACAACACAATTACAATACCATAACTAGGTTCTATTATTTTTGTAAGAATAAAACTATAAGGAATTAATGTTTAAAAAAAATCCGCGCAATATACGCTACATGCTATAGACCGTTCGTACACAGCACGCGTCATTCATAGACATACTGTAATATAAACAACAAGTAATAATGTATATTTAATCGAAAGAGAAATGAACGCGGCAGGCATCATGCGAACGCACAAACTGAAAGTGTAAATGAGTAGACATAATAACGGTCGAGAATGTACACGGCGCAAGCGCAACGCATGTAATAATCGGCATTACTAAAACAATGAAAACGTCATAAAAAATCAAACAAAGGAAACCACAAAATAATAGTTCTTATAAATAGACAATCCATGTGCGTCCGACTTAATAAATACATCCCCCATCAAAGAATATACCAAAATATAACTGCACTATGCCGCGCAGGTATATATTAAATTAAATTAAATTAAGACGAATTCGTGGAAAAGGTGCGTTTGTGCCAAACTTGTCACCGGCCGGAAAATATAGGACAAGTGAAATTCTAAAATTAGTTACTTCTCAGAAAGAAAAAATTGAGAAAATTCGACGAGCGACAGATTCTGACATGACAACCATGTTTGAAATTAGTGCAACCTCTAAACAAATTCAGTTTCAAAAAATATGACTTAAAATTTAAAGTATTTTTATCCAGTTTCAAATCCATATAAAGTACTCTGATGACGCCATTGTGCTCAGGGTAAAAACAAAACAAACGAGAGAGAGAGAAAAAACAACAAATTTTATTTCATCTGAGAGAACATGCGCATGACCTTCAGACGTTTCTGCGCAAAAATCACAACGAACCGGTCCTAATAAAAATAAATACTTATTCGTTCAATTAAAACTTGTGAAATTGACTTATTTTAATCCGTTAAAAGATAAATCGCATCTAGTAAAGGAAACCACTATCATCCATAAATAGGCCCACCAAATTTTACCTTGGCATGTGTAAATTCCACGTCATTGATAAACATTTGATATTACCATTTCTATATTTAGCCTTTCATTCATGCAATAAACAAACGCCTAAACAATATGGCGTTTTTTAATTCAGTGGATGCCATCAATGATGAGTAGTGTTGGCGAGAATTTTAGACGATTGATAAAATGGTTGCGAAGGCCAATGATGTAAGCGACGCAAATATGCCGCTGTTATAGTCATGTCGTAGACAGGTGCCAGTCTGTTAAGTACATCACAAAACTAAGTAACCTCATGACAACATACTTAACATTATAATACTATAGAATAGAATTATGTCTTACATATTAATTTTAAAATGAAATTATCAGAAGTGGAACAGTCACAATTCGGTGGGAGTTGGGACAAAATTCTTGTTAGTGTCGTAATAAATCGTTTTTACGAGAGAACGAATGTCGAGTTGATGTTATTTATCAAGATAACCTTTATGAAGCATACAGAAACAGACACGATAAGTTGCGATGATAAACTTGCAATCAATGTGTCTTTTACAAATAGCGATTGAAAACGTTCCAAACCTTTCTTTGCTTGCTTCTCACGCTCCCGCTCCTTCTCCCTGGCTTTCCTTTCGCGCTTCTCCCTCTCCAGCTTCTCCTTCTCGAGCCTCTTCATGTCCTTCTTGATCTCTTTCTCACTCTTGATGGGCTTGGTCGCGTCCATCTTCTCTGATATTATCATATTCCCCGACATCCCACCGTCCTCCTTCGGCCGCATGATGGACGAGCACGACTATTTCACACAAAAATTGAGTAATTCGATATCGGAATCCCGCGAAAACACCGTAAAAATATTTATCTGGTTCCGTCACCGTAAATAATTTCAATTCGGCGCACCGGAGCGATAGTTTATCGTGCACGTAGACTGCACGGACGCTCGCTATTGGTGTAACGATATCAGATATATCACTGACACTTGTGTGTTATTACGAAACGGACGTTAAACACCGAAAAGAGATTCAATTGCGAAAAGATCGATGATATCACTCACGGGCGCGCGACGGACGCGAGCACCGACACGCAGCGGATCAGAGCGAGCACTGGCGGCCCCCCTGCCCTCGGCAATGAGTTGCCGGCTGCGCACGCGCCTTGTGCGAGCGAGAGGCTATAAATAACATTTTACTTCCTATAGAGTATGGAATCAGAAGACGATTTATGGGCGTTGAACCCGAGAAAGCTTTTCGCGTCGGATGACTCAGTGGAAGCTTCGAGAGGAACAGTCCAGATCGCCTCGAGGCGAGCAAGTGTCTGCTCCGCTTTCAATGCCAAGGTCTCGATTAGGTGTGTCGTTATCGTACTTATCTTTCCCAAATTAGATTCTAATTGCCTGCACATATGTAAGATGAAAATTCATGTCTATTATCTCATCAAGTACTAAACATAAGTAACACAAAATAACACAAATTTGAAGATTCTAAGAAGTGAGATAAGTGAAGCGTGAAGCAGCCTGGCCGAATGCAGCCGAGAGCGTTGTAATGGATGGAGGCATTGACCATCCTGAGAAACGGCGACGAGAACAGTGACAGTGGAATGTGACACACGAGACCATATCCAACATGTGAGCACACACACAATATTATTGCGAAATTATAAACATGTGTCGAAACATTAAACAAAATACATATCTGCTCATTTATAACATTCCACTTGTAATAGTCACTGATAACTGTGGGATTAAATTATCTTACAGATATTGCTTTTTTTTATTTCAAAGCGGAAATTGTCACACCACACTTGTGTGATCATACTAAGCCTCCCTACAAAATAACATTAATACAATATTCTTCTCGAGTGTGATCATTTATCGAGCTTACTAACGACTGCCAGACAATGGGATGGTCACCTACCATTATACAAATCATATAAAAGATTTACATAACTACCCTCTAATCACATCACAACTTACATATATAACAAATCCCTACTAATATTATAAATGTGAATGTGAGTTTGTTTGTTACATTTTCACGCAACAACTACTCAAGCGATCATCATGAAACTTTGTACACATATTTTTGGAGGTACTACAAGTAACATATGATACTTTCTATAGAAAAAAAATATATTTTTCCTATAGTTTCCAACTGACTATAGTTTAAGCTGTATGGAATCATATTGATTTATTTCTATTGAAATGATCTCTGATAGTTATTTGATGACTTAAATGCGAGCGAAGCCGCGGGTAAAAGCTAGTATATTATAAAAAGGACCTCTACTGTTACAAACCGAATTAAATTTTAATTATAGGATGCTCAAGATAATTCAGCGTCAGTTTTGAAAATTAAATAAAAAAAATAATTGTAAAAAAAACCAACAAAATATCAATAATAAATGCATAATTAAGATTTCATGAAAATGACAACTATATTTTACAAAAACCACACAAATAGCAAGTTGTTTGTTTTTATGATTTTTTTTTATTGTATCGGATAATTGCAAGTGTTTGTTGTCGGACGTAATCAAATAAATAAATGAGCTAAAAAATCAGATGACTAAATTACAGCAATAAAATAATAATAAAAAATACACCTGTCAATATACCGAACGATTCAGCGGAAATAATCCAAATTATGAAATAAAGAAATGAAATAAAAATAGTTTATTAGCATATGCACTAAAGGCGTGCGCTTGCTCATCGTTAGACTCTACAATGGCTTCGGAAAGGCATATGACGAGAAGAAGACCACAAGAAACTCTTCAATCATAGCCTGTACATAAAATAATTAACAAAAAAAAGTAAATAACAATCCATGAATCATAGACCACAAGAATTAAAATTAGATCAGATCCAAGGATTGGCAGACACAGGTAATAACCATTAGACGGTCTACAAACTCGCAACAATTAATAAAAAAAAAATATTTAAGGCCCTGAGTGACGGTCGAAGCGATTTTTCAGTTGTAGTCTAAGTTATTGACGTAAGAGTGTCCGTATATTGAATACGCGTTTTAACAGTCATGTAAGTATAAAAACATATATAATTATATATTGTATGATTAATAATAGCCTTTTCTTCGCTATAAAATATTAAAATATCATTAAAAACAATATTTTATTATTAAAATATGAGTGTCAATAACTAGGCTCAATTTTATTGGCATGTTGCAGTTATTGACACTCATAAGGCGCGGCCAACTCGATTTTTAGTGCAGGCGCGACCAACTAGATTTGCAGTTCGCGCGCAAAACACATCTCCATAAAATGTAAAAATATTTATTTAGGTTTATAGTGATTCTTTGTCTTATAATTTTCTTTAATTACAGTAATTAATTAATGTTGAATATTTTGTAGAGTAAATAAAATATCATTTATTGTTAAAAATTAGATTCACATTAAATTTTTTATAAGTTATCCTATGATAATCTTAGAATCACTCTTAAAGTGTCAGAAACTGGGCCCTTTACCTTATATACATATATGTATTTGACCAACCGATAGCAAATTAATTACACTCTCGAATTTCGCAAAAATACAAATACATATAGTATATGCAGGGCAACTATTTAACCTGTCATTCTTTGTAACCTGTCATTTTTTGTGACCTCCATATGTTTTACAGCAATCTTCCTTTGTTAATACGATATTTTTTTTAAATTCTTTTTTAAGTAACTGTACCCTTTTAGAATTTACTAGAAGTCTTGATATTTGATGTTAATCACAAACATATAAGATTAGAGGACTTTTTGCGGCTTAATATCGGCGTAAAACAGTCGTAAAATTATTAAATTAAAAATTAAATCAAAAACCAAAAGAAACACTAGTAGTCGAATAAAGAGTTTTAAATTATTATTATTATTTTATTTACTCACTTTAGAAATAGAACTCCAATAGAGGGCGCTTTTACTCGTAAAAAAAATTCATCAAGAATATTGAAATGAACACTAGAAAGACTGAACTTTAGTATATATGTACCTATATCTAGGTATAACACATATGTATATACCGAAAATGAAGGAGGGGGAGGTAACTACTATTATCAATGACCGCATTTACATGTACAAAAAGTCACAAAATTCTGTCATTATATACATAGTTATTTTTCTAATTGAAATCAAAAAGCAGTCAAAATGACTTCTTCGGGCAATCTAGTGTTAAATCAAAATACTTTATTACCATTGGCATTATGGGCAGGCACTACTCTAAAAATTCGTCAATAATAGCTTGTAAGTACATGAAATAATTAACAAATATATATTTATATATATATAATCTACTATAAATTATGGACCACCAATTGCAAAACTACATGTATTTCTGAATAAGTAAAGAGAATTACCTTAGAAAAAATATCTAGGCAACAAGTTGCAACATCGGTGTAGTTCTGTGTGCAACTGCTAACGGCCGATTGCGCAACCGCTGGCCATTTGGAGAAAGCGGAGACCACTTGCTAAATCGCACTGATAATTTTCAATATCACGCTTACTTATTACCGAATAAAAGTAGAACATGTCTTTGAAAACTTTAACCCTTCGTCGGACGCCCCTCCTAAACTCCTTACTCTTTAGATCGGGCGCGGTGTGCTTGTCGGGCTCATAGAGAAAATTGATGATTAATTTTTTTCTAATTAAATCTAAGACGAAGATCAAAATCAATCTTTTTTATTGGAATGTCTAGAAATAAATTATATTCAAAAGTTATACAAAAATTGTTTTTGCCCTTTTAAATTAGATTAAAAACTAAAAGAGTTCATAGAACCTATAATTGCTGTGCCTGTGAAATCGGCCGCACCCGACGGAGAGTTAAATATCAAAGCAAGAACACCAATACAATATGTCATAAGGTATAAAATTCATCATGATAGATTTTTTTAATTATTACTTAATAATACAGTAAAATACAGTAAGCGAATAAGAAGATATGGCGACTTATAACTAAGAAGCGATCTCTTCCAGACAACCAACTTTGAGATGTAGAGCAATGCAGAAGAGAAATAGCGGGAGGTACAAATAGATACAAATATAGATAAACGTGAACTAAACACAATACACACTATGTTACATAGATGCATATATACGCTAATAATGACAAAAATTTAATGTATCTGGATTTAAAGGTTGCTAAGGGAGAACTTAGGCTATAATTTAACCATTCCCGTACACTATAACCATGAATGAATGACACTTCACGGATAATGATACTTGAACTTAACACTAGGTTTACGGGACGCGTCAATTTGACGCATTTTGACTTAAATCAGAGAATTACCAAAAACTGTTTAAATTTTTATTTTATCTCTTTGTATGACTTTTATTCATTGATCGAGGAAAATATATATTGAAGTCTATTTTCTTTAGAAGTGTTGAATTACTGAACTTGTCTATGTGGTATACCTATCGCTACGATATGCGTCAAATTGACGCGTTTTAGTAGAAGTAGGTATATAGAAAACGTCCGTAAACCTAGTGTTAAGGAAGTTCGATAGAACTAGCAGTAAAACTCAGATTACATATGGATAAATAATCATACGGCACCTGGAAACGATTCGCTGTTTTGGGTTCGGTCCTTGATCCCGGAAGGCGTGCCATATATAGTACACGACGATCGGGCGACAAGACGCACACTTGGAACTGATTTTATATTATACATATCACCGTCCCGAGTTTAATATATACTACACTATCTATACACTATACATCTATACATCTATACTTCTATACTACACTATCTTTATAATAGATTTGTATTTTTGTATGTTTGCAAGGAATAAGCTCAAAAACGACTAGACCGATTAAAAAAATTATTTCATCATTGGAATGCTACATTATCACTGATCAATATAGGCTATATAAATTACATCCTTACTAAAATTACAATAATGTAACCCAACGTTGCCAAAAATTGCCAAAAAAGGCAGGCGTCGTTGAAATATAAAACATCATAGTACTTTATATTTTTATTACTACGTGAACGAAGTCGGGGGCAACAGCTAGTATTAAAATACCGATAAATATACATTTATATATATCATAAATAAATCGTTATAATCATAAATATGAAATGTAACGTATGATTTACAATTAACACTGGAACATTTTTTTGGAGTTTTTTTTTACCGTTTTACAGCTCGTTGTCGTTAACGTGTAATTAGATAAGCGAATTGGTGTCGTACACATTGACGTCACGTGACCTTGTCAAAACTAACTCACTGACTCACTCACTCACTCGGATTGGCGATAGCCATCTAAACGACAAACCTTTTAATTTAACTTAAAAACAAAACAAATGACAACGAGATAATCATACCCTGTCAATCTGAATTCTGAATCGAGCTCGCTGATTGGCCAACTGCTCAGAAGAACAGATGAATACTTAACCGATGCGGCGGGGGGTGGTCGGTGGAGGCAAAAGTAGTGTAGGAAGATTGAATTCATTAGCACCTTATAATCTCCACCCTAAAGGGATTTTCCACGACTCCCAGTACTTGAATTTATTGCTTTCTTATGTACAACCTAAAACAGCGGTTCTCAAACTTTTTTGGCGAAGGAAAAAGCCTTAATATAATTATAAAAAACTGATTTATATGTATTTATGAATAATGATATTGCAATGTAATATTTAGTTGGAATATTTAGATGTAACCTTATAATCTCCCTTTGGTAGGTATTTTTTGCAGAATTTTAGCCCTAGGCTTCTGCGGAACACACTTTGAGAATGGCTGGCCTAAAACAACTCGATATATAGGTAAGTGATTAAAGGAAAAAATGAGAGATTAAACGTGTTTAAATAACAGGATTACGAGTTATCTCATATGCATTGTCAACAAAAGGCTTGTCTAAACAGTAGTCCAAAGTGATAATTAACTATAATTGGCCTTCCATAAATTACGTCACACGAATTTCATGATTTTTTTACCCCCTCCCCCGTCCTTGTCAGATTTAAATTTCAACTTCCTTTTGCATTCAAAATTCGATATCTCAGCGAGAAATGATCGTACCGGGGTTCTGAAAAAAGCATCTTGAAGCTGAATAAACAGGCTATGCGACCGTAACAGACTATGGCGTAGCTCAAAAAAATTCTCCCATGGCCATAGAGTAAAAAAAAAAATGCAAAAAATTTAGAAAAATTTTTTTCGTGCTTCATTTAAGAATTGCATGAGAACCGGAGAGCTCCTAAAAATTTTTACACAAAAAATCTGAAAACTAGAATTTTCAAGCTTCAGGAGCTTCATTTTTTATTTCCTGTACGACCATTTTTCACTGAAACACAGCCTGTTGAAAATCACCCAAAAATTTGGAAAATTTTGCTGTTCCCTTAATTTTTGCGATTATATATACTTCTCTTAGCGTGTGACGTAATTTATGAACGACCCCTAAGCAACTAGTTAAAATTTAACCGATCATGTAATAACAATTTCACTAGCCAGACACCACTTTGGGATAACCTAACAGAATACTGGTCCACTTAACCTATTAACCAGTATTAGATTATTTTATCAATATAAAGATTATTCAGTTTGTTAAAAGGATAAGGAAAATTGCACAAGGTCGCGTGACGTCATCGTTTCTTGTTTAACTAAAGCGAGGCACGAAATTAGAAATAACATATCGCTTACAAGATAATATTGATTTGATTCTAAGATAAATTCCACCCTATTCTTCAGGCATGACTGGATAACATAAGTGAAAGGTGAAAGGAAAAAGGAGTAATATGATAGTTGTTGTAAATAGCTTTTGAAATGCGATAGAGAGCCACAAGCTTTTTAAATTATTTTAAACATGCATATAACCTTTTCCTTCTAAAATCCTCACCTACCCCTCTTTAGTCAATCTTTGATACGAATTCTATTCCATTTTCCTATTTGTTATTTTAATTTGATGCGCATTCTATTCCATGTCAGTCCCAAATACCACGTATCTTCTAAGTTCTAACACTATTAAGTTGTCATCGTTTCAAATGTGTACACTGTACACATACGAGTTGTAATTAAAGAAAGAAAATGTCTCGACATCGCATGCGCACGCGCATAAACACCGTCGTAAGAAGGATGTGTGCGTCTATTCGCATTATCTTATCAAGTGTAGAAGGAAGCGAGCGACTTATATGAACAAGGCCGACAATTTGAATAAACTACAGGCCAATTTCGCATGCGTTTATACTCTTTATTCACGATAATAATGCTTATTATTAGGAAAACAATATTTACGACGAGTTTCAAGAATAGACTTGGATAAAATTAATTCCTCCATAAAACAGATGATTGTCTGTACGCGCTAATCCTGGAAATTGTTTTCTTCTATATACAGATTTATATTTCTACTAGCTTTTACTAGCTACTAGCTTCGCTCGCATTTAAGTCATTAAATAAGTATCAGAGATCATTTCAATAGAAATGAATCAATATGATTCCAAATAGCTGAAACTATAGTCAATTGGAAACTATAGTAAAAAAAATAACATTTTTTTAAAAAATAAAAAGTATCCTATGTTACTTCTAATACCTCCAAACATATGTGTACAAAGTTTCATGATGATCGGTTGAATAATTGTTGCGTGAAAACGTAACAAACAAACTCACATTCACATTTATAATATTAGTAGGGAATTAGTTTTATTATTTATGTTATAGACTTACCAACAGAGTGTGCACATATACATGATCACAATCCAATAATATTCTTAAAAGAAATCCCAAAAAAAAAAACGATAGTAATGAAAATCCCTGTAGGAATTTCCATACGATTTCCACCAAAAGCTAGATCGCTTCATGTATCGGAACGTATGGTATATAATTGACCGAATCACGACCATAAATGTCTAGGTAAAGTAAAAAAAACTACCTGGAGTAATGGAAACTACATTTTTAACACTAGATATACCAGACCAGTCAAAATGACTGTTCAAATTAAAATTCCTACTGCGTGTAACATTTTCTTTAATTCTTCTAATCTTCTTTAATTTATAACAGAAGAATTAGTTTTATGAATTTTACATTTTTTTATAAGTATTTGTAACAAATATTATACTTTTTGGTTTTGATAAAAATAGGTATATTTAAGCTGGTAAATCTAGTGTCAATATACGTATATCAAATTATTTTAAAAAGAAAATACTGTCTACAGAGATTTCTCAGTTGTACCGCTCGTCTTTGTTTATGAACAGGCTACGCAGGAACACACTTACGAATAGGTTACAGTTAAACAGCCGAACAAAGAGACGTCCGAGTTTCACCGACAAAGGATCCGTCGACTTCAGATGATCCACACACAAAAGGGCCTCACTGTAACGCGTGACAAACGTACACAAATTCATTTAACAGCCGACAGACAATTTATTTAAAAGCACGCGTTCCGATATTTCATTTGTTTTCGGGACAAAGTTCAACTGTGGTTTACAAGACACGATTTATTTTCTTAAACAACTGCGATTTATTTTATAATACTACTAGCTGTTGCTCCCGATTTCGTTCGCGTAGTAATGAAGATATAAAGTACTATGAAGTTTAAATTTTAACATGAAAAAGTAATTATTGTGACATAACTGTAATAGTTAGACATGTGGTATCGCAGACTTTTTTGTAGATATTGATGTCCTCTATAAAACTGTAGTACATCACTTTGCTCTATTGTCGATAATTTCCGCAGCGTACGCAATATAATGATTTTTTTCACACTTTATTGAAGTTTTCATACGGATCCCTAACGTTTTTGAAAATATTTACTTTTTTTTCTGAATGAAAATTCAGTTTTTTTTTTTGTTAATTATTTTATGCACAGGCTATGATTGACGAGTTTCTCGTGGTCTTCTTCCCGTCATACGTCTTTCCGAAGTCACGGTAGAGTCTGACGATGAGGCCTTTAGTGCCTATGCTAATAAACTATAATCATTTAATTTCATTTTTATAAATATTATACACATACATACAATACCTTTGACTCTAAATTGAAATTTAAGATAACATAAAAACAATATAAACAGACGTACTCGAATTAAGTGAAAAAGAAATCCATATACACACTTAAATTCTAGTACATAAGTATTTCTCATAGCTGATTTACGTGTGTGTGTGTGTGTCATAAGCCATTCAAAGAGCAGACCGTTGCTTTATTTGATTACGAATTTTAATATGTAGGTTAAGGCCGCCCGGTCACTAATATACATACATAATACGTACGCGGGTATGTAACTAATGTTAGATCATAAAATTTAAAATTAGAATAGACTCTGTGGTTTTGGAATATGAGTTTTGTCTAAATATAGAATGTGTGTTACATTTTAGATAGCGCCATCTGTGAACAGATAACGGAGTTATCACTTAAAATTAAGTTTTGGACCAATCAACAATTTTGGTTGCAGACTTGCAACTTTTTGAGTTTTTACGTTATTTTCGACTGAACAAAGACAACATAAGAAGGTTTGTATTTTGTCTTACATCTATAACCAAATAAGTCACATTCTGATAAATAAAAAGTTACTTGAGTATTTGTGGTATGTCTGGTCGCCTTAGTAACAAAAACCACATTACCAAGTACTAATTTCATAATTCCTAGTTACCTTTATAACTTAGGGTTAAACCTAACATGCATATGGGGTGAATAAAAATGGGGTGTAATACAGAACCATAAAATACAGTCTCTAAAATGATTTACCTTTATCTGTTAAATCTGCACCTATCTCTCTCTATCTTTAAACTTAAACCATATACCTGTCTCCTTCTGAATAATATATATATTTAAATGTATATAGTTTACTTATATTTATGTATTTTATTTATCTAAATTGCATTGCCCAATACTAACACGACTTCTCCTATGACAATAGGTTAGCTGGAAGAAATTACTTTCAGTGATAAGATCGCCAATTGCTCTAAATTTGTTTCCTACGTTAAATTATATCAGCATTATTAATTTAAAGCAATAAAGCATTTATTATTATTATTATTATTAGAACATTTAAGTGACTCATTCAGAGATGTAATTTTTTGTACGCTTGTATAAAAAATATTACAAAAAAGCTAATATCCACGTCTCTCTATGTCATTTTATGTTTACCCTTAGGTGTACAATAGGATGACAATGCCCCTATACAGTAGCTATTCTTCTACATCATAGTAGATTTATTATGACATTAGTATGTAAGTGGACAATGTCAGTATACAGCAGCTAAATCAAATTGATAATTATTAAATTAATAAATTTATTTCATTTATATTTATATATGTATTGACGAGTAAAAGCGCTCTATTGGAGCCCATTTGCTAAAAGTAAATAAATTAAAAAATTAAAAAAATAAAATCTGGACAGTGGAGCCTAGCAATTTCACCTGAACAGCTTTGGTTGAATGCACTCAGACACATGATCTGGTCATCTAACACCAGTAGTCACCGACACCTATCAAATATCTCTTGAACGTCACATCTGAACAAACATATAAAATACAAATACATACAGTATAACATAAACTCTATATAGCGACACTTAAGGGACTGCAAATTTTACTGCGTTATTGAGAGTTGTCTTTAAATGAAGAGAATATATCAATTTTACTTCCCTATACATAAATACATATGTATTTAATAATAAAGTATAAAGAACGTACACAGCTGCAGTTCTTATTAATTTCTGCAACTTACAAAGTACTGTTTATTGCTTAATTCGAATGTTTTTATTGCATGTCACAATTTTAAAAATTAAGATGTCAGTACAATTTAGTGTCAATGTGACACCCGGTCAGGGCAGAGCAATATAATAATACAATTTCAATTAATAATTTAGTTTCATTTACTGTTTCGAATCTTTGAAGTACTCGTCAACTGAATAGAAGCATTTCAGTTCCAAATATGTTTTTAATTTATTTTTAAATTGTATTAGGCTCTCATCATGTGTGGATCTGATCTAATTTTAATTCTAGTGAATTATGTATTATTGCGAATTATGTGACTTATGAATTGTTATTTACTTTTTTCTGAAAAGAACTTTTTATGTATAGGCTATGATTGGCGAGTTTCTTGTGGTCTTCTTCTTGTCATACTGCCTTTCCGAAACCATTATAGAATCTGACGATGAGCAAGCGCACGCCTTTAGTGCCTATGCTAATAAACGATTTTCATTTAATTTCATCACTAATACATGAATAAAATAATAATGGAGTGTTGTTGTTTTGCAGTCACTGTGTTCACATAGTTCTTATATACTTGGATTATTATTGTTTTATTTACTAATATTTAAAACTACAAGCACATAAATTGCAGGTGGAATAATCTCTCTACATAGTATCCTATGGTCCAACTTGAAACTGTCCTAAATACTTTTATTATTTGTGAATACAGAAATGAAGTATCAACAAAACAATTAGGAAAATTTGTTTTTAATAGCATGTAAAGTACTTCGGTAATTGAAACTAATTAGACTGCTGCTTCAATTAGCATAATTACCTATTAAAAGAAAACACATTTGATGGGCTACATTTTGCATCTAAATCCAGCTCAACCATTCTCAAAGTGTGTTCCGTGGAACCCTAGGGCTAAAATACTGCAAAAAATACCTACCAAAGGGAGATTATAAGGTTACATCTAAATATTCCAACTAAATATTACGTAATATTACTATTGCAATATGATTATTCATAAATACATATAAATCAGTTTTTTATAATTATATTAAGGCTTTTTCCTTCGCCAAAAAAGTTTGAGAACCGCTGATCTAGCTGGTTCCTCTGTATTGAGATTTGTATCTGTGGTCCAGTAGTTACTCAGTGGTTATGGGTTTGATACAATTCTAATATTATTTAAAAAAAAAAACAAAAATACATTGTACTTATCCTGAAACTTATAATATAGGATATACTAAATAGTTCAGAGCAATACCATTTATTTTTATTTTTTTCTATACACACTTATAAATTTAGATATTGATAATTAGATAAAACAGACAAGTTCTACATATCGAACGACATATATTGTTAAAGATGTATTTTATATAAATTAGTGGTCATATAGTGACTGGACTTTTACAGTCAAGTATATAAACATGATGTTTAAGGTTATTTATAAACACCATTTAACAAATTTAAGACCGTGTTTAACATTAGTAAAAATGTACTTAACTAAGACTATGATTGGCGAGTTTCTAGTGATTTCTTCTCGGCATAAGTTTTTCTGAAATCTCGTAGATTCTGACTTTGCACAAAAGCTTAAAGAACTATGTGAAATAAAGAATTTTTATTTTATATATTTTCTCTTAAATGTACTTTAACTTATAATATATGTATAATTATTATTTGGTATCTACTTTTAGGTCGGTTGCCTGAATGAAGCTGAGCTTTTTAGTGATAAAGCTGCTATTTCAGATATGCGTATTTTAAGTTACAATTTGAAGTGCTAATTTGTGTGCTTATTCTCGGGAAAACCTTCCAAGTAGCAAGTACTTGTGAAGGACTTGTATATTATCATTGTTAACTACTTCTCTAATAATGCTTATGTCACATAATTATGTTAATTGGACTACAAATTGTGAACATATATACACACACATATAGTGACAATATGGAGTTATGTAAATGACTTTAAAATGAAAATAAACCAATACTATTACATAAATTACAATTTTCTTATCATTCTAAAATAAATTTATAGCAATTATAAAACAATTTATCGCGAAATACGTTATCTGTAAAGATAATTCAATGAACAAAGTAATTCTTTAAGTACGCGAGATATTACTTTAAACAGGACTTATAATTACAGCTATGTGTTGCGATAATACAACACTTAAATTTACGATTTTTAAAGCTACAGATGCACTGTTTTAACCTAAATATCGGCGTAACGACGCATGGAAAAATCAATAATTTTTACACCCCTTGTAGACGCGGACGACGACCATTTTTCTTATAAGATACAATAAGAAAATACATATAAAATACTACAAAAGTTTATTTCGTAATTGTCGTGTGCATATTATCGTGTAAAAATTAAATAATAATGAATAACCGGTTCAAATACTTACCCATGTTCACTGTTGTAAGTTCCCTCCGTATAAATTGATTCACTGTATAAATCAACCGAGCATTGTCACACAAAGCACTAAACACAGGCACAAATAATTGTTCAACAAAGTCTGTACTCAATTAGCGTAATTAGAAATAAGTTTAATTAATAAAACAAGCCGAGAGCTCTCCGACACTCCGCTCGCCTCTTTTCAAAGTACATAAATAGGCTGGCAATATAACGAAGCCGAAATGACATTTAATCCTTAATGTTGTCAGACAAGAAAACGGAATTTTTCTATCATATTTTGATAAAACGCTTGAAATAAATTATTTTAAATATTTTTAGTAACTTATTATGTATGTGTTTTGAATCTTTTATTTAAACTACTGGGAAATTTCAATAGGAAAAACTATAGCATTCTACAATGACAATAATTTGTAGTACTTATTATATATATATATTAACAAATATTAATACTTCGATTTGAATATTTTTCATATAAAAATATTTTCTTAGAACATTCGAGAACACGAAATTAACTTTTTAAAGATGATTACAGTTTAAACAAGTACCTACTAACATTATATTGTACGGAGTATGATTGTAGAGTTTCTCGCGATTTCTTTTCGTTTTTCTGAAGACTCGTGGATTTTGACAATATGGAAAAACGTAGAGCTTATAGGAAATAATGATATTTTATTTTGATATGCTTTAAATAATTTACTTAATATAACATTATTTATTATTATTATACAGCGTTTATTATCTGTCTATGGTCGTGGCATTCACATTCAACAAATAGTAAGTAGAGGTATGCAAAAGAAAAAACATTTTATCGCAAAATAAGTGCTTTATTGAATAAAATTAGTACTAATTATAAGTATCCCTTTTATTTAAAGTTAATATGTTTTTAAATTCAAATTAAATATGACAGAAACATATTTTTTTACAAAAAAAAAAACATCGAGTTGAACATAATTATCACAATTTCTCTAAAAACTTTGGATTTATAGATTTAGACTTGGACTATGGACTTGCTTTATTATTTTTTAGTTATGTAAACGTTATCGTTTTTAATTTGCCTCGTGTGCGAATAATTCGACTTAGAATGACAGCTTATTTGTGGTCGAGACGCTACCACTCTAAGCTAAATCATTAATAGATTGTATTTACTTTATAAATCTTCTAATAATAATAATATTAATAAAAATAACACAAGCTGAATATATTTAGCTTATTTTTTTAACATTCGACGTAACAGCTGCGCCTGCACCGCTTCACAAGTACTACATACAGTGATGACTTCATCACGCAGAGATGGGTTAAACCAGTGATTCTATTTGTAATTTTAGAAATGTAACCAAATTCAAATATCCCATTAATTATTATTTACTTGTAATTAATCCCTTAATAACGTACTTTTGTCGTTGTAGTACATATTGTTTTACGTTACATTCAAATTTATCACACACTTCTCTTTTACTTTGTGTGCCACCACAAAAAGGTTGAGAACCACTGGGTTAAACGAATATATTCAACAATGCAAATTTAAAAAAAAACTTTAGCATTAGATAAAGAAAAAACGAATGAACTGCACGCACCGACTGCAAAGACACATGTCCACAAAGGCATTAAAATTCTTCTCTCCATAGAAATTTATTTTGAATGATTCGAACGAGAGATATGCACGATCAATACAGTGTTTTTCTCTCTCTCTCTAACAATTGTACGCTTCCAATGGCAAGCGAGTATATATATAGCTTCCTCTATCCATAATCAAAATAATTTTTTAATTGTCAACCCCAATATTTTCATAGACAATACAAACTTTCAAATGTTACCATCTACAAAATATAAGACAATACTTCATGTATTTATAGAAAAAAAAAGACAACACCATTTAAGCGAACAAATTCAGATTAACTAGACCATAATTTTTTTATTATTATTATCAAAAATTATCTAGACACAAAATCTTCGATATCAGATCGCATATAAAGCAAATAATAGCAACCCTATTTTTTTTTAAATATAAAATAAAATAACTGCCCTGAAAATCAACCTCAAAAGCTATCTGTAATATTCCTTTCAAAAATATTTACAGTGGACCCCCGATAATCCGGCCCCTGTCTAATCCGGCGCCCCTTGTAATCCGACATGACTTTGAATACATATTACAATATAATATATAGAATCTTATCATTGGATACATATGTAATTTGTCGGATTACAAGGTAATTTGTAAAAAAATCCGGACTATAGGGGGTCTTAGGCAGTGCTCTATAATCCGACACTGCCCTGCATAATGTTTGTCGGATTACCGGAGGTCCACTGTTTTAAACTTTAAATGATTTAAAGTGACTGAAAACATCATTTTGAACTCCCAATTCATTTATACATATAAAGCGCGATGGCGAGCGAAAGCGAACCATAAAGACGACCAAAGCGACAACTTCAAACCATTTTATTATTCTATATACATGCAAAATATTAGACAACAAGACTTGTCAATTCCTTAACAACATAAGAAATTTATTATATATTATTATGACATTTGTATGTAAATGGACAATAAAGGAAATTTCAAAATTATTTTGCTCATAATTCCCGCTACAACATTCAGTAATTTGTTTCGACGCGTTTCGCCACTTCACGTGGCATCATCAGGATACGTGCTGTCGCTTCGGCTTCGCTTCAGCGACTAGTTGTTAACAAATTACTGAATGTTGTAGCGGGAAAAATAATTTTGAAATTTCCTTTAATATGGATTTCCGCAAAGTAACGCCTGAGACAACTAATTATAAATGGACAATGCCAATATACAGCAGCCAAACCAAATTGTAATAATTAATTTAATTTATATTTATATATATATTTTAATAACAAGTAAAAGCTCTCAACTGGAGTCAAATTACTAAAAATAATAAATAAAATAAAATTTAGTTCAGCACACCAACGATAGGTTCGTGTTTTCCCAATTCACACTCCCACATCTCTTGACAGCACTTTGTATCTCCATTCCTTGATGTAGCAATTTAATTCCCATATACCATTTAAATAAAACGGATCAAGTGCAAAAAGCACGTCAACGGACACATAGTTTAAACTCTGAACTAATTCTAATATTGAAGGAAATTACTTTGCTTATAATTCCCGCTACATTAGGTCGATGAAGGAAAATGACCTCCATCAGCTTGCAATAACTTGTCTCGACGCGTTTCGCCACTTCACGTGGCATCATAAGCAGAGGCGGCTCGTCCTAAAGAGCGCTGGTGCAGTGCACTCCCACGAAAATTACAGAACTTATATTACAGCGGCGTAGATATAGGTAATATAATATACTATTGTATAGGCATAGTAGAATAGAATGAATGTAATGTAAGGATAGTATGTATTGTGAAGAAATATAGATTACTTCTGTAATTTTCGTGGGAGTGCACTGCACCAGCGCTCTTTAGGACGAGCCGCCTCTGATCATAAGAATACGTGAAGTGGCGAAACGCGTCGAGACAAGTTATTGCATGTTGGTGGAGGTCACTTTCCTTCATCGACCTAATATAGCGGGAATTATAAGCAAAATAATTTCCTTTAATATGGATTTCCGCAAAGTAACGGCTGAAACAACCAATTATATTAATTCTAATATTACAATTATGTTACTATTTATTAAACTAATACACGAATCCTGTTAGTGCTGAGCTCGCTTCGACATCATTCCGCTTTCAAAGTGACCTGCTATGTCATTCATCATCAGTCTCCGGTGAGTATTCTCTTGCTCTAAGTCGAGGTGGGAACGGCCCACGGGTTTGTTGGCTGCAATAGAGATGCATTCATTCATTATTATATATTTTTTTATTTGTAATTCATTCAACATTTTGACACTTAAGCCTTCGTTAGACTCTACAATGGCTTCGGAAAGGCATGTGACGAGAAGAAGACTACAAAAAAACTCAATTATAGCCGGTACATGAAATAATTAAGCTTTAACTACTGAGGTGGATTTAATTTCACGTAAACACTGACGTGGGGGCCTCAGAGACCCGTACACATATGTGCTTGTGCTTAAAAATTTTTTAGGGTTTAGTGTTTAATATTTAACTTCAGTGGATGTATTCAAATTAAATTAAATATATTTTTTTATAATTTATTTGTACATTTCAAAATTTAGAAAACACTTAGAATTTTTTGGAATTACCTAATCAGAGTAATTCAAAAATTTTATTTTCTCAAAACCTGAGAGGCCCCCCACCTCAGCAGTTAAAAGTTAACAATGAGCACAGTTCACTACTTCTACATTAATACGAGCACCGTATGCACTCACGCCAGCCTCCTGTAATGGTTGAGCCACTCCTCCATCATCTGCGCCACGAGCAGCGGCTTCGGATGCAGCCTCTGCCTGGCCGCCAGCAACCCCCCGCCAGTCACGCACGACGACACCCAGCGACGAAGCAAGCCTTCCTCATCAGCCATCTGAAATGTTTAAAATAAACAAATAAATAAATAGTTTTAGTTGCAGTGTTAATAATTAAAAGGTGTTGTAAGTGATGGGTCCCACATGACAGGCAATGCCTAGTGTGGGACCATCGTAAACTATATTATATAATATTATTCTAAAGTAAACATATAAATAAATAAATAAAAAATTAATAAAGATTAAACAATACTGAGGCATGGACGTAGTATGTAGTAGTAGTATGGGATAAATCTAAAAAACTTAATTATGGACGTACTAACTACAATATGTACTTAATATCCGTAAGAAAGTTCACACTCGACAGTCGATGTCGACATAAAAAAATTTAACCAGGGTAAGACCGCAGGTATAGTTTGCTAGTTACATATTATTTTAGACTGCCGCCCCACCCTGAGCCCATGGCTGGCTACATCCATGTACTAAGGTTGTATGTTCGTATGAAAATATGCCAACAACCTTCAAATGGATACAGATCAGACTTTGGACTGGAAGAAACAATCATTAGAAAGAGATAACTATATTCTTATCGTGTTTAAGTTGAAACGTGTATGAAAGAGATGCAGATATCTCATTTGCCGTTCTATCTCTTATCTATATACTATTATATAAAGAGGAAACATTTGATTGTTTGTATGTATTGAATAGGCTCCGAAACTACTGGACCGATTTGAAAAATTCTTTTACCATTAGAATCGTAAAAAATCCCTGATGAACATAGGCTATAAAATTATTTTCAATTGTTTTTTTTTAAAGAAATATTACATTTTAAGTTCACACAATTCGATGTCTATGATATTTCTTTTTTTTTTTGTTCCATTTTAAGGCAAAGGGATCGAGCCCATACAGCCAGATATATTGTATTTCACTTTATTTTAAGTTCACACAATTCGATGTCTATGCCTAATTTTGGCGGGCAAATGTGCTGTCAGTTTTTCAATTGCTTTTTAAGATATATTTCTTTTTTTGTTCCATTTTAAGGGAAAGGGATCGAGCCCATACAGCCAGATATATTTCATTTTATTTTAAGTTCACACAATTCGAAGTCTGTGCCTAATTTTGGCGGGTAAATGTGCTGTCAGTTTTTCAATTGTTTTTTAAGATATATTTCATTTTATTTTAAGTTCGCATTGTAATTTATATCTAATTCAATGAAAATAAAAGCGAAAGTTCTCTCGAAATCCGCTTGACATACAAAGATGAAATTTGACAGGGAGGTAGTTTATAGTTAGTGGACGTCTGCAAAGAACGGATTTTGCAACGGGGCCAGATTAAGGAGTTGTAAGGACTCTCGCAGGTTTGTATATTTTTTGCTACAAACTAGAAATTTGACGGAGCGGTAGTTAGTAGGTTTTGCGACGGGAGTGTGGAAGGCATTTTCTGTTGACTGAAATATGAAACATCACTAAACTTTATATCTTTATATCTTCATATAACTTTAACATATAACTTTATATCTTCAGTACTTTATATCTTCATTATTACGCAGACGTAGTCGCGGGCAACTGCTAGTATACCTACTAAAACTGTATCCATTCGAAAATCATCTTACGTATCTTTATAGTCTATTCCTGATTTTAAGCTAGATAAAGTAATATCACAGAAGAAACATGTATAGGTAGTCATTTCACTACACTGATTAAATGGGACGAGCGTACCCTCATTCTGTCGATCCGTTGACAACAAAACATAACTAAGTCTCCTAACATGGATTGCATTTAAAAATTTAAAAATAACAATAACTTTACCTCGTCTTGTGTAAGAAAATGTACAGGCAACAACTTCCCTTCGGAATCCGTTAGAGGCAAAAAAGTCGTCTCATCTTTTTCTTCTTGTTGCTCTCTAAAAATAATTAAATAAACCGATAACTTTAAAAATAAATATCAATTGTATTCACTTGAATCTCATACATACCTGCAAATATAGGCAGGAGCTGGTCTCGAACACGGAGCGCAAGGCACGAGAGCCGAGAAATGCCCACGAGTGTAACCCACACATAGCGGAGATTTGGAACAAAATTCCGGTTCCCATAGCAACGGTAAATATACACCTGTAAGTATTAACACGTTAATCGCCATCTCAGTCATATGTGTCTGACGCTAAGAAGTTCTACATGAGCCATGTCAGTCATATGTGTCTGACGCTAAGAAGTTCTACATGAGTCATGTCAGTCATATGTGTCTGACGCTAAGAAGTTCTACATGAGCCATGTCAGTCATATGTGTCTGACGCTAAGAAGTTCTACATGAGTCATGTCAGTCATATGTGTCTGACGCTAAGAAGTTCTACATGAGCCATGTCAGTCATATGTGTCTGACGCTAAGAAATTCTACATGAGCCATGTCAGACATATTTGGCCACGTCAATCACAGATGTCCGACGCAAACGATACATTTATGTTTCGAAAGCTAGGCTATCAGGAATAAAACCTGAAAATTTCTTGGCTTACTACAAACAATAAAATGAAATAAACATAGTTATATAATGGTATATTGTATTAAGTTTCCTTGATACATTTTTAACTAAATTATCTAATAAAGTTACCATGGCCCATGTGAAAATTTTTCTGATATTATCGAAAATTTACCTTGAAAATTAGCATAGCCCAATGCTTCACCACGAAACGAATTAACGATATTAACACCATATACGATAATTGGCCGACGCATAATATGCGCTAGAGCGAATACATGCAACTGTAACAAAGGATGCAAGTTATTAACAGACCTGTATACGTAAAAACATATATCTGTGTGGGTATTTTCACATTAGATTAGCTGTTTTCACATTTATGCCCCTGTTTTCTGTTTCATTCCTAATTTTTACTGTTTTTCAATTAGCGTTCAGTGCCACCTATTACACTATGCAAATATTTTTTCATAACCACTGTGTAATAAAACGCAATGACACTAGATGTCAGTATCTACTCTTGGGATTGGAGGGAATCCCCGACCACAGTCTATGTGATTGAGAATGACAGCTACAGGCTGCAGCTTTCAAGCTTTAAATTAGTGAAATATATGTAATCTCGCAGTTTATATTAAATAACAATATTTACAACGTCCTTGATAAAATGAGCAGTGATTCATCGACTGAGAAAAGTTTTTCTGTTTTTTAGTTTCTTGGGATTGGCAACACTGAATGTACATACCTGAGTAAGAGCGGCACCGGGAGTATTAGCAGCAGTCTGCAGTCGACTCCATTCCGCCGCCAGCTGCCTGTCTGACTGCACGTATTGCACCGCGCCGCACTCACTCGACAGACGTTCAGCTGAAACGAGTGACACATAACAATAACAGTTGTATACGACCTGATGTACCACTACAATGTATACATACCGCATCTCCACCGCTCGTAGAAGGCATGATGCGTGAGCGAGTGTCCGAGTGCACCTCGGAGAGCTCTCCCGCAATCGGGGACTCCATAGGCAGCCTGAGAGACAGCGTCCAACAGACACTCTCCTGCAGCACCGTTCCATAATGCGAAAAGACGAGACCCTGCGCAATAAGTGTAGTTTAGACAAAGCAAGTTATATTACTAAACTAGTTTTTTTTCTCATAATAGCAGCATACTGGGCTAATGTGATCATCAGTCTGCTTACCACTCTTTGTGTGCCTATATTATAATACTATACGCAGTGAGCGATCAAAGTTACATTGGTACCGGCTTAATTTTTGAGAGATTCGAACACGGGGTCTCTCGACCGCGAGTCCGCACCCTCGACCACTAAGCCAGGGTTAGTTGCAGGAATAGTCCCTTACCTAATCTCATAGTAAGCTCGAGACTCCAATTGATAAGCGCCGGCTCTGCCTCCAGCGTCCTCTGCGCCTCTCTGTCTAGAAGCTCGGAGAACAGCTGCTCCTGTATCACGGCTGGGAGCTCCTCGATTTCTGAATAACAACAATTCAAAACCACTTTGTTGCACAAAATGCTACTAATAATAATAAATAATAAATAAAACGTTTATTTTGAAATAAATATTACAATCTGTTGCCTTGGCGCTGCACATTAGTCTTACATTTCTAAATATAACTTAAATTAATATAAAAGAATGTTAATATAACTAACTACTATACAATGAGAGACTATTGACAAGTGACAATATTATACCAATAATAATAATATAACACATACCTGACGGCAGTGAGAATGTACAAAACTCAGTGATATATTTGCAATTGAAACTTCCTTTTTTTGTTCTAATACAACTTGCTATGTGTCGTCGGATAGCGTTCGCCAGATCTGGTGCTGAAGAAAACAACAACAAATGCTTAAATAGCTTACACCACAAGCCTGTACCGTTATGGGTCGTATTCTTTTAACACTAGATTTACCAGCTTAAATATACCTATTTCTACCAAAACCAAAAAAGTATATATTTGTTACAAATATATATAAAATAATATAAAGTTCATAAAACTAATTCTTCTGTTATAGATTAAAGAAGATTAGAAGAATTAAAGAAAATGTTAGATGCAGTAGGAATTTTAATTTAATCTTGCAAGACCAGTGTCGTTTTGACTGCTCTGGTAAATCTAGTGTTAAATATAATAACACTTTATAGCACTAAAAAAATAATACACAAGATAACAGCCTTAACACTAAACAGTATTCTATAATATTATATACATGTATTTTATATGCATACTAGCTATTACCCGCGGCTTAGCTTGCATTTAAGTCATCAAATAACTATCAGAGATCATTTCAATAAAAATAAATCAATATGATCTAACCTCAAAAATTCAAATAGTTTTATACTGCATATATAAAAATGACAGACGAAAATATAAATAAATATAGAAAAATTCCAAACAGCGGAAACTATGATAAATATCTTATGTTACTTCTAGTACCTCCAAAAATAGGTGATGATCTGTTAAGTAGTTGTTGCGTGAAAACGTAACAAACAAACTCACATTCACATTTATATAGTAGGAAGGATATGTCATTAATATTAACATTTATTATTGTAACCACTGTGCAATCTGATTTAAATGAATTAAAATTCAGTTTTATTTATTATTATTTTATAAACAGACTATGATTGACGAGTTTTTTATGGTCTTCTTCTCGTCATATGCCTTTCCAAAGTCACGATAGAGTCTAACAATGAGCAAGCGCACGCCTTTAGTGCCTATGCTAATAAACTATTTTCATTTAATTCCCAACCTTTGCACAGTAGACCGGGAAGTACACACAGTGGAAATAGATAAACCAGACAGATATACTATCAGAATCAAACTGAGCAACCTTGAATGCAAACTTACCAATGTAAGCGGGGACCCTTTTGACACCAGAACCACCTCCCGATATCCTTGATAATAACATGGTTAATATTTCTTCCCTTTTAAATCTAAAACAAGAAATTATTATTATGTACCCAAAGAAAATTAAACCACTTCTATTAGACCAGCCATTCTCAAAGTGTGTTTCGCGGAACCCTAGGGCTAATATACTGCAAAAAATACCTACCAAACAGAGATTATAAGGTTACATCTAAATATTACATAATATTACATTGCAATATGATTATTCATAAATACATATAAATCAGTTTTCTATAATTATATTAAGCTTTTTTCCTTCGCGAAAAAAGTTTGAGAACCGCTGTATCAGACGACCTTTTCGATTTTCCATACTATGATCCACGATCGAGCTTATAAGAAAAACTACACCACCAACCATACCAATCTAACTGTCTTATTGCATTTTATTTGTATTTCAAATAAATAATTATTACCCAACTTTTTTTAATTAAAAACTAAAAATATACAACAGAAATATTCATTTTATGTACTACTAACTTTTACCCACGGTATTTAAAGTCATTAAATAATTATCAGATATCATTTCAATAGAAATGAATCAATATTTTACTATAGTCAATTAGAAACTATAGTAATAAATAATTAGTTTTTTAAAATAAAAAGTATCCTAAGTGTGTTACTTCTTGTACCTTCAAAAATATGTGTACAAAGTTTCGTGATGATCGGTTAAGTAGTTGTTGCGTGAAAACGTAACAAACAAACTCACATTCACAATTATAATATTAAGTAGGGATTATTAATAATTTATAATATTAATTTGACAATTAACATTTATAAGTTGCTAGTTTTTTTTTTTGTAACTTATAGGCAGATGGATCAACCTCATAAAATAGTTTTAAGCTTCATTTGCCAATTTAAAAACAAGCTAGTAGCAAAACAAACCTAATAGCTAAGTGTACAAGCGTGTGGCCAGTGTCAAAGGCGGAAGATCTGTCCAAAACTGCAACTTCATGCGGGGCCAACGACCTGGCTGGATCACCACCGTGAGACAAGTAAGCAGTCACCAGCGACGCGTTTCCTTCTACAACACCTGAAAAACGAACACTCGAATTCTAATTACTTCTAAACGATCTATAGGTACAAGTCGCCTCTTGAAAAGATAAATACACCATCTAGATTAGCAGGACTGTAGTAAAATACAAGCATACAAATTAGAGTGATGATGGCATTAGTATTGTTTTCGTTGGCATTTGCTTCAAGCAATGTAATGTATAATAGCCCCAACCCTCGCATGTGCCGTAGTTTTAACGATCTATATGAAAATGTCACAGATCTTTATTTGTTCCATTTGAAGCCAAAGGAGCTGAAGTCTATTTTGCACTTGGTTTTCCTACAACACTCTATATTCGAGCAGCAGACTGGCATTCGTATTTAATCATAATGTATATAGTTGAGCTAAACTTAGCTGTATTTCTCTAGTCTAGTGTAGTTGTTACTATCATGTTATGGTTTGTTTGTGTGTGTCTAAATAAATAAATAAATTAGTCCAGTATGCCGTTCCGGGGTAGTACCACCACTATTTAGCAGAACACCAATGAAGTGACCTAACACATTCGTCTCCTCAATCTGGCATAGTTCCAGAACATGGGCCTAAATTGATCTATATTAAATGGTACAGACCTAAGCACGCCTGCAACCACATCCAATCTATATTACGTCTTTTAGACCTTCTTGTCGTGTCCATTTCATTGTGAATATCATGTATTGATGCTAAATCATTTATACCTGAAATAATGATATGGCATTAATTATAATTGAAATGATTTGATTGAACAAAAATCTTACATAGGCAAGCTTAATAGCTAACTTTTACTATTGTGAGCTGTGATATTCAGTGAGCTTATCACGAATTTTAGTCTGGCTTCTGAACCGAGTTCGCTTCAAGCGATTTGTATGGAAATTTGAGCAGCGCCACCGCGTGCGGATTTGGACCTACAATATTTTAGATACTTTTTGTTAATTTTCGAACGTCTCGATCTTTCGTTCATTCGATAGATTGCTGGTGCTCATTAGTCGTTAGTAAAAATTCATGATCCCGATTGCTAACGGATCCGTTTTACTTGTGACAGCTCGACTCGAAAGCCAGACTAAATTCGTGATAAGCACAGGTCAAATTTATAAATGAATTAAAGAACGTTTTGTTTTCAGAGAAAATATAAATTGATAGATCAAGTAATAACATCCTGTTAGCAACCAAATTAAATAATGTTCACTAAAACTTTAAATATTAATTAATTGAATAATTATAATTGATACAATTAGTAATCATTTCATCAGTGTTTGAATACACTTTTTCTTTTTGGGCATGTGTTTTTATTCTTCATTGACGTTACAGACTGATATGTATCAAAAACGACAATTATCTTCGTTATAAAAAAGTAAAAACATAAATTTAAAAAAAATAATTCTTAATATGGCCTCCGAGGGGTCTGTCACATTAAAATGACAATTGGTTATCTGGAAGAAATTACTTTTAGTGATAAGATCGCCGATTGCTCTAAATCTGCTTCCTATTATTGTTGTATTATTATTACTATGTTTTAAAGCAATAAAGTATTTATTATTATTATTATATATTTAAATTTAGTAATAGGGCTCCAATAGAACGCTTTTGCTCATCAATACATATACAAATATAAATGAAATAAATTTATTTGATTTAGTTGCTGTATACTGGCATTGTCCACTTACATACTAATGTCATAATAATATATAATAAATCTACCATGACATAGAAGAATAGCGCCTATGCTAATAAATGATTGCTAATACATACTCACCTATAGAATGTTTACTTTGCTTCTCGTTACAAGTGGAGACGGCCATCGCAGCACAAGGAGGCGCCATCGTGCCGCACATCGCACACTTCTGAGACTTCGGCCAATTCTCATATGTGCAACTCTGGACAAAATCATTGCTTCCATTAACTTAGATGTATTAAGCTGATTATGTAAAATTAACCCTGTATAATATTTCTTAAACAAATCATGCTGATTAAAACATATATCAGGGATGACCAATCTCTTTAATAGTCTGAGCCATTTTATATGTATTTAAAAGGTATTTTAAAACGTTGCACTTAATCTTTCATATTTGTTGTCAGTAATCTAAAAGACAATTTGAAACACATACGGAACAACAATAATTTTTAAAAATATAACAGCACAAAAATTAAAAGGGAACTCAGGTACATTTATCGAGATTCACAAATAATCCTTCTAATATACATATTACTAATCTCACAGATATTTCCTAAGATAGACTTTTTCCCTGTACCAATGTGAGGACACGAAATATGCTTCATATAAATTGACCTGGTTGAAAAAGATAGCGCTGCTTTGAGATGGTACATTGGGTTAATAACCATCAATGGCGGCCTTACCCATCGCGAGGGCCCGGGCGGCTGGTCTTTGCGAGGCCCTTTGTCCTCCGTGAAAAGTATGTGTGCGAAAATAGATCTGGTTGTTTGGTTTAGGTATTACACATATTCAGTTCTTCATACAATTCATGTCCATCAATATCACATTGTATATATTCTATATATCTGTATTTTTTAAAATTTGCTTGGGTTGTTGCACGAGGCCCCGGGCGATTGCCCTGTTCACCACTCCCTAAGGCCGCCACTGATAACCATCTTCAGTCTACCTACCACTCTTAATCTTTTTCTAGATGTTACTCACTGCTCCTTTCATAACTTACAGAACATGTCCACTTGGTAGTAGCTGATGCTCCAGGTTGCGCTAATGGAGATGATATCCTCAATGGTTTCAGTCTGTCTGTTACAGCTTCAGCACCTACAGTGAATAACCTTTTGTTACATACATGTCTTGGTTTGGATTTCTGCTCGAAAGCAAAGGCATTGAGTGGAATTTTTGTTACAGGGGGGCTACTCAGGCATATCCAAACTTTCGTGATACGGCCGCCACCTCTGTAGCTTATGTGAATTTTGACATCAAAATTCCTATCAAATATCTGTAAAATAAGCATTGTGTGGCCTATTTGTCATGACGTCACTGTCAAATCTGTAATTTCTTGAATGATTGTGCGTTCCTAAGTAGGAAACATTTGTATTTTCGTCCAAAGTGCGTCTGAGTAGCCCCCCTGATCCCTAATGCAGTTAACATATCGGAGCTCAGAAAAACAGCTATACCTATTGCATTTGTTTCCGTTGAATGTGAACTGGCACCATCTTGCAATCTATATATATCTTCACCTAATAACGGTTTACTATTTCTACACATTGTACACTGAAAATTAAAAAAAGTAAAAATACAACAATTTTATTAAAAAGTGTGCCATTTATATTAGAATCAAATATTACCTTTCTTGATAATGGAAAATTTTCATAAGTACACGTCTCACAAATCCATTTTGCATCCGAATCTGATTGAGGTAATGAGCTCGCTGTCATCTGAAGAACACCAATTGTATCTCAACAAGCATGTTAAAAAATAAATACATAAGGAAATATTTCTAGATTTGTATCAAGGTTACAAGGTACATAATACTCAATAACTGAAACATCAACTTGCACATATTAAATATTTAATCATTACCTGACTGATCTGTGTGTCATTACTGTCTGGGTCCAAACTAGGCGATACTGTTGATAACTGCTTCCAGTCATCAGATCCTTCTTCACTCATTGTATAATTACCACTGGGCTACAATATGCTCATTGCACGCCAGTTCAAAACATACGCTTAACTATCTACTTTCATAATATATTTGCCTGAAATAAATCAGTTTTGTTACCAGCACGTTCAAACATATTAAAAATACTCATCACGAATTAAGTTCGAAAAATAATACAGTTATGTTCCGTAATATTGTCAAGCACTATTTATTTTATTTAGTCGATATTGTAAACACTCTTTATGCTATGAAAACACAACTCTTGGCAAAGCTCAATTGGTTTTGGCGTCGTTACACAATAAAAAAACTCGTAAGGTCATGATCGCATTTTCGTAAAAACTTTTCACTTACTAGGCGCGATGAAATTAGGGCATGGGTGGAACCGATGTTTCAGTGAATTTTGTTATTCGCAAAAATAACAGAACCAGCGAGAAGACAAAAAAAAAACAAAGAATATATATGTATTGAACGAAAATGTGTTTTTGTATAGGATTTTTCTGACAAATATTTGCCAATCAAGAAAATGGCAATTCATTTTTTCATGTCAAATTTGTTGCTGTCATAAACGAAACGGCTTTTGATTGGCCAACTCCTATATTTTGACAACCTAAACAATATTATAACCAATGAAAGCAATCTTTTTAGTATAGACTATAATTTGTTTATGGTGAAATATAATAAATAGAAATTTCTTTTTACTTTCTTTTTAAGTTACAAATAAATCTGTTAATTGTCAAAACGTTTATCTAATGTCTATTTTAATTGTACAAGAAATAAAGGATTATTGGATAAAAAATTACGTTCATCTGAGTAAAATTAAAAAATAAACTTATAGTCTATAGCTGGAATAATGATACCATCAATAAGATGTACTTCAAGTTTGTGGGAAGTATATTCGCGATTTTATATTCTGTTTTTAAATTATTGTTAACTTTATATAAAACCCTATCGATAAATAAGAAATCAATCAGGTTGTTAAATAACAACTAAATAAAATTAAACATTTATTTCTTTAAAGTATGAAACATCCTTTACATGTACCATAATTCATATCATGAATAACAGTCAAATATAATAATATTCTAAGTAATTTTAAAAAATACGTAATAAAATAAGTATTTTTCATAGTGGGTATTTAAAAACTGGAGGCTGGTATTATTATTTAGATCGGCATTCTTTAGAAATTCTGCGCCGGTTGTCGCGTGTGATCGTGTTGCGAATATCTCAATAAATTTGTTTAATCACCATGGCGGATGAATATTTCTATGGTAAGTTTCGTTTTTGAATATATTTCGAGCAACCTGAGCGTAATATTTGCTTTCCAAATATTATACTTTGGCAGAAAAACAGTTTTGTTTCATAGCGTCCGCTTGACACCCGGCGATTTCGCCATTTTTGTGCAATAGTTCTTTTTTTATTTATTATTTCGTTTACAAATTCGTTTATCTTATTAAACCAACACGTAATGTCATTATATCCGTCCAATTGATTAAATACATAACGTGCTTGACCATTTAAACAGAGATTGCCGCCATTTTTTAAGCTTTGTAAAAACCACCTTCTACCGCTTATTGTCCGTTTTGGCTCATATATGTGATTATCGTATATTGTAACGATAGTTTTTCGTATTGGTACTAGTGTTAGAGCTAATCTTAGGCAAATTTAGATGAATTTTTACGAAACGTGATTTATTGTTAGCTTCTAGAATTGGGTGTTGTCGCCGGCATATGGCGCGCAAATTCAAAGTTGCATCTTTTGTCATCGCATTCTCTATTAGTCATTCGTTTATCGACCGTGCAATTTATCTGAACAAGCATTTTAATTGATATATAGACATAATATCAGAAATAACACACATTGCACTTAGTACGCAATAATATTTTTTGTTATTTCTATCTCAATAATATTTATTAGCAATGAAATTCGTTTTTTAATTATAAGACTATTACACAGCTGTTTTTATTCTGTATAACTGTATAAAATTATAACACGACCTAATATAAAAGCTTGCCTTAACCTCAAAATCATATTCCAACCGGGACTTAGACAAAATAAACCTTTTAGTTTATTTTGAATACATACTGCAGCTAATTGAAATGACTTCTGTCCCTACGTCCGCCATTTTCTCAGCAGATAGTGTTTTGTTTGTCTGAAGAAGGGAACATAATTATTATATATGAAAATTTCAGGCGTCACCCTCTCATCTACACAACAGACTGTCACGTGGGATCCTGAAGAGAAGGCTGAGTACCCACATAGCAAGCTTGTAATCCGCCAAGCTATACTTGGTTCGGACGCCGCAGATGGTGAATTCAATGTTGTCCAGGTTTGTATTGATTTCAAAATTTAACCACTAATTTAGAGTATTTTTGATAATAAAAGAAACCTCATATTCACTATATGACAATGCCCCTATACAGCAGCTATCCTTCTACATCAGCCATTCTCAAAGTGGTGTTCTGCGGAACCCTAGGGCTAAAATACTGCAAAAAATACCTACCAAAAGGAGATTATAAGGTTACATCTAAATATTACGTAGTATTACATTGCAATATGATTATTCATAAATACATATAAATCAGTTTTTATAATTATATTAAGGCTTTTTCCTTCGCCAAAAAAGTTTGAGAACCGCCGGTGTAAGTGTTTAGCATAGAGGTTTGGGTTTTGTTGCCTGGTCAAAAAATTGTTATTTATTTATTTACTTATGGAAAAAAGCACTCTACATGTTTTCATTTTGAATAAAATAATTATAATGTCATAAATCCTTGTTAGGTGTTTGCCTTGCAATTAACTAAGTAGGTAATTAATTTTTAATGAATGATCAGACATTATTTGTCAACTGATGAAGTGAAGAAAATAATGAGGACGTAATTTGGGTCAAAATTAATAAAGCAGTGTGTGCAAAAATGATGATTCATTTACCAATATTACTTGATGTAATTTGATTGGTGCGTGACACCGTTCTGGTGGCATGTCGCCTTGCTGTGATGCTTTCGAGGCATTTGTCTGATTTGTACAACTGCTTATTGAAATTGCATTTGTAGTTATTACTCTAGTGATTGTGAGGGTAGTAGTGTTAAATACAGGGGTCGGCAACCTTTTTTAGCCGCGGGTCAAAATTAACCTAAATGCGAGTATTAAAGAGATGTTTGGATCAGAGATATTTTCGTATTAAAACAGCATTTTAGTAAATAATAAGATATTTTATTATGAAAATACATAGTTCAATAAACTTTCTCTACGATATCAATGGCTCTCCTGATGTTGAATTTGTGATGTCAATTTTTTGGGAAAAAAAAAATGTTTGTATATCTTATACTTTATTTTCGAACTAGAGTGGGTCACTTGAAACTACCAAATGGGTCACTCGGTGACCCACGGGTCATATGTAGGTTGGTTTAATATAATCTAAGTCCATGATTGATATTGTTATGTACGTGGTCTAGAGCCGGTATCGTGGCAATAGATGGTTGGTGTTTTTCAGTTAAAACACTCTTTCGTTTCAGGTATGTGCTTTTTTATTGCGTTGAAGTAACATACAGATATATGAAAATGTGACGATTGTATTCTTTATAAAAAGTAAAAACATTAATAATAAGAGTTTTAAAACAGATATTTTTAAAAGAATTAATGTCTATTTAGAAATTATGTTTTCATTATTATTTTCTAAACTATGTATTTTTGTAATTTTATTAGAAGTGTGGTATCTATCCCTTTATCACCTTGAGCGTGCCCTCCTATCCTATAATTAAAATTTCATTTAGTTTATATAATAGTACTCTATTTTATAATATATAGTCATAATGTAATTTTGTAGGTAGGCTTTATAAATAAATAAATACAATATGCCATTTAAAACAAATTAGACCCTATTGCAAGTGATTTGAGGGTAAACAAGAAAACACGTGCCTCGTTTGTTTAAATGACAGCTGTCAAATGCAGATAGATTATGATGATTTTATGAATAACGGTTGGTGATAAATGTGTTTCCAGGTGGAGGCGATGTCTGTACGGGAGTCGATCAAGATCCCGATTGCGGTGTTGAAGGCGGGGGAGACCCGTCATGCGCGACTCGACCTGGAGTTCCCGGACGCGCCCGTTGTATTTACGCTTATCCAGGTATTTGTTTTATGGTACTGCATGTAGTGTAATGGGGGTTGCTATAATAGAATGATAAAATGATGTCACGATATTACCAGTGTGTATTGATGGGTGTGCAGTGCCGTTTTGGTGTTTCACTGCCCAATTATGATTTGCTGAGGCATTTGTCTGATTATTATTCTATATATTGAGTGTAAAACGATAAATACGGGGTGGGGCATGGGAACCTCCCACATTTGAAAAGGTTGGTAAAAGAGAAAAAAGATTTTTACATTCTTAATTTCGAATGTCCAAGACAAATTGTTTACTTGTCGGAGACACTGCGATTTTTTGAAATGTGAGAGGTTCCCATGCCCCACCCTTTATGATAGTGTGGGCACTCAACAATTGCTATTGTGGAAAGAAATGATAGTTAGTATTTTATATGTTTACTATATAAGCTACTTTTTATTAACACAGGGCTCAGGGCCAGTGCATCTAATTGGTCAAAATTTGTTGGGCACTTTGGAGGAGAACTTTGACGAAATGGTGGAGATGGAAGAGGAGATGCTGAGCGAAGAGGAAGGAGATGACCCTCAGTTCAAGGTATGGATGCATTCTCTTGATATTGGATGTGTTATGTGATATTTTGTCACCAGTGGGTGTGCCTGAGTGTAAAATGCCTGAAAGATGTTGGTATTTAAATTTGGAATAAAATGCGGGTGGTGGCTAATCAAAAAAAGGTTTCTTTAACCTGAGTGAGTTGTCATATTACAGGACGATTTGAAAAAAAAGAAGGGTACTGCCGGCAAGCGCGGGAATGAGGTACAGAATTACAAATGGCTTTTATTTTATTGTTATGAGCATTATATAGTATACCTTTTGTTGCTAACATGAAGTTCCATGATCCCACACTGAGACTATTTAAGCAATAACAGAAACAAGTCTACCCTTAGTAGTAATTGATAGACTTTCTCCTAAATAACTCGCTGGCTGTCGGTTCTTCTGTACTCCCATTCCATGTAGTAGTCACCTTTCTGTTGCAGACTTTGCAGCCGTTTATTCTATTCTACGTTTCAGGATGAAGACGAGGAGGATGGCGAGCCCAAAGGGAAGAAGGCGAAGATATCGAACAATGCCAAAGGGAAGGCGGCGTCTCCCAAAAAGAACTCCAAGAAGTAGAGCACTCGGAGCACCGGCCCTGCCAGCTAACCACTCTGACATTAACACAATCAATCATACTACTCTCGCATTGGGAATATAGCCCCCACTCTTCACTGTACTTACTGTTGTGACCTCGCCGAATGAGCCCACTGTCCGATGCGTCTCGAATTGAAAATGAATTTTTTTATAAGTTTAATCTTATTATGATTTTGACTTTGTATATCAAGAGGTGTTAGAAAAACAATTATATTTTACTTTGTGCAAGTTGTATTTATAAGGGAAATATGTTTTTTTATTTTGTTTGTTAAGGCTGTGTTCTTACTACAATTTGGGCGTAAAACAGTGTGGTTGTAAGGCTTAACCTCTTAGATATTTAATTGTAATTTGTCTGTCAATCTCTCTCCACTATTACGTCATGTTTGGTTTGATGAGAGTAGGCCTTTACTTAAAACTAGCATTATGGAGCTGTGCCTTTTCACCCAATGTGTGAGGTTAAAGGTAATGCTGACTTGGGGTCATTACCTAACGTGATGAACTATAGTCGTTTTACTAAGCACCGTGAAGGTAAATATAGTGGAGTGTTAATGACGGAGCTATGTAATACAGTGTAGGTTTATAAATATTGACTTGTGTGCGTGCGTGCGTGCGTGCGTGCGAGTGTGGGCGTGTGTGATATTTTCTATAAAGGCCGATGCCGATTCTGTGTTGGTATCATTTCAGTTGAGAACAATTTGTAAAATTGTTACAAATTTTGACTATTGAACTTATTATATCTCGTTTGCCATTCTTAATTTTGGATTTAATTGATTGAAAAATTGTATTTTATAGTAGTAGTTTACTAATATGATTAAATTATTACTTTGGCTTGGTTTATGTATTATGATTGTTGTAAATGATTGAAATATATGTGAAACGATGGCAAACGGATTATTAAAGTGCTATTCCATTCCGGAGACGGGCGTACTAGCCGTGCATGCTGTCCACGCGTCTCGAGTGAACCTTTTCTCTGATATTTTTTAAGTTATAACTTTGTAAGATTAATCAATCATTTAATATGTAAGTTTACATAATATAATTACGATGGTAGCAGTCTATCATATTATGGATGAAACAGTAGCGATGTTCTTAACTCTGGATGGAGCGTATGTTTTGTACATAAAGGCAAAGTGGTGTCAATAAAACCGTTTTGATGCATATTGGTCGTTTTTATTCATTCATTTACCTTTCCCTACATTTTTTTTATTGATAGCCCAGCAAGTGAGTTACCACAGACAGAAGTGCCTGCTTGAGGAGATGAATGTGCTCTGTCCAAATTAACAGGGCACACTCGTTATCCCGGCTACTTTCAAGGTCACTTCACGGGTGTTCCGCTTAAAAGTGGTGGTACTTCCCCAAGACGGCATACTGGGCTATCATCAGTCTGCCTACCACTCTTTGTGTGCCTATATTATTATACTATAGACATTGAGCGACCAAAGTACATATTTGCCCCAGCTTGCCAGTAATATTGACTTCGTATGGTGTTCCTTGCAGGTTAAAGCTTTTATTAAATTATCGACGTTTAGTACTCGATTACGAATAGTATAAATGAGTTTTGAAAAGCCTTTGCCTTTTTAATGTTTATGACTACTAATTTCAAATTTATGTTTAAATTTTGATACTGTGAGCTGAGGGATTTCGCGAATATTGAAAAATAATGAATAAACTACGAGAATTTGATAAACAATTCGTTATGGATCTTTTCCTAGAAAGCGATAGCATTTCTACAGTAAATAGATTATCTGTAGCGGTCGCTAACGTGGTACATGAGAATAATGAAAACATGTCCCTGTTAACTAAAATATTACAAAAAGAAATTTACTTTAAGCCTTATGAAAGACTGTCGGCTCAAGTGGAATCTTCTCCGAAGAGAATTAAATATTTTTATGAGAGAACTGTGTTAAATTACACTGCTTGTGAATATGAAGAAGTGTTTAAAATGAAGAAAACTACAGTTGAAGTGGGTGTTTGTTTATTATTTTGAGCACAATGTGCATATAAACTCGTATAATAGTTTTAAGTCAAGTTGTAATTAAATACACATGCATTTTTCTTCATTTTCAGGCGATATTACAACAAATAAAGAAAAGTTACAAATCTTCAAACAGTGTCGTACCGTTAGATAAGAAACTACACATTTTCTTATGGCTCCTAACTACAGATTCGTCGTATAACGAAGTTGGAGTCCTCTTTAACCTGCACAAGTCCTCTGTGAACTATATAATAAACGAAATTGCAGAATTAATTGCTATGCAGCATTTTGAGGTTATCCGTTGGCCGTCGGTAGAAGAACAACATTTAACTAGGATAAGAGTCCACAGTAGACTAAAGTTACCTAATTGTATTGGTTTTATTGATGCCTGTAGACTGAAAGTGAGTTCTAATACTAAGAAAAGTAAACCAGAGGTATTGTTATTACAAGCCGTGTGTGACGACTCGCTCCTATTTACGGATATCTTCATCGGGGACGTAGGTAAAACGAAAAAATATAAAGTGTTTAAAGATAGCCCTTTATCTAAAGACTTAAAGGAGTACATACAATATGAAAATCATATACTAGGCGACAGTGAATATAAATTAAAAATTAATTTAATTACACCTTTCTCGAGTGAGGAGTTACTGACGAGTGAAGAGATGAGATTTAACGAGACTCATTTAAAAGCTAGGGGGTACATAGGCAGGTCGTTTGAGCTGCTAAAAGAGAGATTTAGAAAGCTGAATCATTTGGACATGAATAAAATAGACACTGTAACACTTTTAATTCAAGCTGCTTGCATTTTACATAACTTAATTATAGCTAATGAAGGGGTTGATTCTGAGATTATTAAGGAGGAATTTGTTTTATGTGAAGATGGGGTCACTATTGATGATAGTATAGTCACTAATGCGGTGGAGAAGAGGCTATTTTTATGTAACTATGTTAATTATATAGATAGCAGTTGAAACTAATGACAAAGTCTAACGCAGTGTTTCCCAAAGTGGGGCAATTCGAAAATGGACTCGACACGAGTTTAACCCTCCGGGCCATTTAAATGCAATGCTAGATTTCAGTACCAAATTTAACGAAAAAAGCAAATCCTTAATTACCGCAAGTAAATAATTACTAGATATAATTTCGCTTGACGAAACCAAAATAACAACTGGGTGTCTGGTTACATTGGGGGGTGTTAAAGGTCTTTTCTTGGGTAGTACAGGAATCAGAACCAAAGAGTGTTGAGGTTTAAATATTATTTATTGGTTACATTATGCTATGTTAATTGGAGTGAGCTGACTGAAGTGAACTGACTTGTCACTCGAGGAGAGTTTTTATATATACCTTGAGTGACGTGGAAGAATGTAGTGTCTCAGCACATACTGTGCGTGGTCTAGATACGTGATGTTACATAGCGTTTCAGCACATTCTGTCCTTCGTCCAGACACGTGCCGTTACAGGGGGCATAAGAATTTTAGAAAGGCTAAGGTAGGGCATGGCACAAAAAAGATTGGGAAACACTGGTCTAATGTGAGCGGGTGTGCACAATGGAGGAAAGTTCTTACAAGGTTATGGTAGGAGTTGAACTACATTAACCCGTCATAGTGGATACCGGTCTACCACAATAATAGTATGACATAGGTTGATGGTAATAGCAGAACATTGATTGAATTTTACTTTATAAGAGATAATTATAGTAACTTGATAGATTTCGAAGCAAAATCTTGTTTAGAGCCACTTAATAAAACCTAGCAAAGAATAGAATGCTGTCAAAGGAGTATACAGTAAGGTAGTCAATGCCAATGTTTAAGTAAAGCCGCGTCTCCTGCTCCTATGTCTTCCAAACATTAGACGAAAACATCGAAACATTGAGGGGTGGCCTACACAATGTTTTTGTTTTCCGTTGACCACGGAAAACAAAAAACATTGTGTATGAATACAAAAATGTATACGGCCACGCCCCAATGTTTCGATGTTTTTGTCTAATGTTTGGAAGACATAGGAGCAGGAGACGCGGCTTAAGAAATACTAATTAATGCCATGTATTACTATAAAAAATATATTATTTTTATATTGTAATAAATATTATCTTCTATCAAGCAATGCCTGTAATATTTTATTTCTCTCTCTTTGTATATTATTAGATTCTTCAGCTACTTCTATCAGTTTCTCAAATCTCCTGTCATTCTCCCTTCTCTCTTCCACTTCTTGCACCATCGTCTTTATTTCTGATAAGGATAAATCATCAACTCTATTGTCAGGTTTATTCAATACTTCATCATCATCATCGTATATCATCTCAAAATATGAAAAATAAGGCCAATTGTTGCCTCCACCTGTCTCTCGCTTCTTCTCAACAAGCCTTAAATAAGTCTGCTTCAGGTTTCTAAATTTTTTATCGCATTCCTCACAAGACAATCCCAGTTTTGTAGCAATCATTTTCCATAGACCTTTATTTTTTATCGATGGATTTCTGAATTTATCTTTATTATCTATGTAATATGTCAACAGTTGTCTCACGTAATCCTCATCCTGTGATCGGGACATGTTCCCCATTTCCATGCAGCTTTGATTGCCGAACCCAAAAATGCTCTCAAAGTCCTTATAGTACCTCCATTTTACGTTTCTATTTGGCGATTTGTACTTAAGTTTAATATAAGTTTGTTTTAAATTTCTAAATTTACGATCACAGTTCGATGCGGTCTCTCCGACCGTGTTTGCTATGTCTTTCCAGAGTTCCTTCTTCTGGAATTTTGAGCTGTTAAATTTATAGCCGATTTGGGCGTAAGCATCTAATAACAGTTTTATTTTTTGACTACTCCATCTAACAGCATTCGGATTATAATTGTAAAATATTCTATTAAAATATTGGTGGTACGGCCACTTCAGTGATCTGGTGCTGTCCCTGTTCTTCTCAAGCCAGGAGAAGTAAGTACGTTTCAAGTTTTTGAACTTATGATAACAGCTATACTCCGTCTTCCCCAAACTAGCGGCTATTTCCTTCCAAATCTCTTTCTTAATGCAATTGTTATTTTGAAATCTATTTAAATTTTCTATATATAACGTAAGAAGACGTCTAATTTTGGAGTCTTCCCATATTTCTAATGCGGAGGGACTTAATGTTTTGTAGTATTTAAATATTTCTTCACAAAGATTGAAGTGAACCCATTTTACCTCTTTACCTAATCGTTTGTTTTTCAATAATCTTATATACGTCCTCTTTAGGTTCCTGTATTTCTTGTTACAGGCTTCCGGTGTCGTCCCAACCAGAGCTGCTATTTCGCCCCACATGGCTTTATCCTTATCATTTGAGTTGACACTAAATCGATCTTCAAGACATAATGATAATAACAGTTTTACTTTATTTTTATCCCAGAATTCTTCAAGTTTTGTTATCTTTTCATTTTGCGGCGCTTCAACTTGCGGTTCCAGCGCTTGTTCTGTGAGTTGTAGATATTGGGTATTGTCATTTGGTTCAATGTAGCGGGTTTCACCAGCTGAAAGACCATAACAGGGTTTTACAAGTCATATAATCTTAGTAATATACTAAAATTATGTTTACTTCATACATACTTTGAGAGTTTTGAATAGGAATATTATCGCTGCTAAATAACACGTTGCTATCACGTTCATCTCGCAACACGAATACATTGCTCTGATCATCTCTGACAACAAACCAATAGCCTTGATTTTGTACTACATTTGTTTCCATCACAAACGAAACCTTCGTCCGATTTCAAAATAAACAATATTGTGCTGGAAAGCTGAATGTGATGAAATCACTTTCCTTTCCAGTGGTTTCAAGCGCTTTTTGCGTTTTTAGGAGTTTGGTCGACAAGAGCGGTTGCTAGAAAGGTGCGTTCTGAAATAAAACAAGCTTTCAGAACGTTTATTTAAATACGCTATATACTTAGTATAGTACAAAATAAAAAAGAATATAGTAAATTATAAATATTTTCTCAAATTAATAAATTAATCTTTAATTTTAAATCAATTTTAATACTCGAGAGATGTCACTTTATAGTAATCAATGCAATAAAAGGCACATCACTATCAATTATGACGCTGAACTTGAATCTTGATGCTACGCCATATTTCGTATTTTTCGTTGCATATTGAACGCGTTGTGGTGATTTCTTATATTTTTAAGTTGGTTAATAATTTTCTTTATTTTGTGCATTTTACTCTTGCTTTACTGTTTTTTATTTTGTGTGTGTAGAAAATATCAATGGTTCCTGACTCGTGAGTTACATTTTTGGTGAGTAACCAACGGAATGTTTTGTTTGATTTTATATAATAGCGCTTGAAATATGTATTTAAAAATTTTATAGTTCAGTTTTGTGAAACAATTTACTTAGATCGTTTCTACGTGGCTATTTAATGTGACAAAACCGTGTATTTGTTTGTTATTGGTCTTTATCACATTTGGCGGGAAACTGCGTAGATCTAACCCTAAATCCTTACTGAATTCTAAAATATGAATAGAGCATTATTTTCACATTTTAATTGTTACCATATTTAAACCGGACAGTCACATTATCAATATTGTGTCTAGTTTTACTAACATAAATTATTTTATAACCTAAGTAAATATATGTTTTAATTCAGATACCGTAAGTAGCTCTTATTTCATTCTACATTAAATTTTTGCCTATGTTTTTGACATACTTAACATAGGTTTCATATATATGCAAATCTGTTTGTAAGTTTTGCAAATTAAACATCTTGACTAACTAACCAGAATTTTAATTTTGTTTTTTGTTTGTGTTTTTTTTCTTCTTTCTCCCCTCTTCCTTACATCTATTTGGTTCTTGTTTTTTATTTTTATGTATTTTTGTAATAGTGTAGTATCTATCCCTTTATCACCTTGAGCATGCCATCCTATCCTATAATTAAAATTTCATTTAGTTTATATAATAGTAGTCCTTTTTATAATATGTAGTTTTAATGTAATTTTGTAGGTAGGCTTTATAAATAAATAAAATAAATATAAAGAAGATGTATTTTTTTACATTTGCAGTAAACTATGAGTGGTGGATTCCTAGTGGTACTGGACCGATCTGGGAAAGATGTGAGAAAGTATGTAGCTAATGCAGGCTTAGTAACACTTGGGTCTGATCTTAATTGTGATATCAGGATCTTGGTTGCTAACGTGAAGCCACATCACGCCTCTGTTTCTGTCCGATCTAAACAGGTAAATTTGTATAACAAAGTTTCCGAAGTTCTGATTTATATACTATATGCCAGGGGTGGCCAAGCTCCGTGATAGTCTGAGTCATTTTTCAAAATTTGAAATTTTTCACAAGCCACAATTAAATACTTATTTAAAAAGTATGCAAAAAAGCTATTAAAAAATGTTGCACTTAGTCTTTTATATTTGTTTTCAATAATTTAAAAAACATTTTGAAATACATACGGAATGATAATATTTTTTAAAAATATAACAGCATAAAAATGAAAAGGGAACTCGGATACATTTATCAAGAGACACAAATAAGCCACAGGTTGGCCTCCCCTGCTCTATATACAATGTTCAGTTTCTCATAATAAATTATATATTTTTTTGTATAAAAAGTTATTTTTCTCCCACAGACTATAATCCGTGATTTATCAAAGGGTGACACATACGTGAACGGAGCGCCTATCAGTGTGCACGCTTTATCGCACGGCGACATCATCACAGTTGGAAACCGGTCATTCCGCTGGGAATATGCTGCACCCGATGCTGTGAAGAAGGCTGCTTCCCAACCTGGTGAGGACTGAATTTTACATTTAGCTGGTTTACAGACTGTATTAACCTTTGTGTTTATTTTAATTACTTTTCATTTAACGTTTCAACAGTGACCATGAGCGTAGCCAGCCATAGGTTCAGTCTAAAATAATATGTAACTAGGTATTGCCTCGGTTATTTTTTTCATAGAAAAAGGTTATACCCGCACCCTGTATCTGTATGTAGAATTCGAATTATCCAAAACAGATAATTAAGTTTTTTTTAGGATTGATAGGTACCTTACAGGTCAGAGCCAGGGTGGGGCAAGTGCCCCAAGCATCCCCACCATAGCCACGCCCATGACAGTGACATTGGTACTAGAAGTTTAACTTTATTACATGTCATATTTAATTTCAAGGATATCTGTAATGATATGTCAACGTGACACCCTGTTAGCATTATGGGATAGCAATATAATTAATTATATATCATGAAATTTAAAATATTTGTAGTCACAAATTGATTAATTAATTACTACTGACGGTTTCGAATAATTGAAATACTTAACTATTGTGTACTGCTTTGATTATACTATATATAGAGACCCAAATGCGGCTGGCTTAAGACGTTTGTACCAATTAGATTTTTATGTTTCAGTCTTATTAGTTCGTAAAGTGCGCAAGCAGCGTGGTCGCCCTCTCAGGGTTAGGATGAGTGATGGTGCCAACAGGAAACTGGATCCAGCTGTGCAACTCGCACTCGAATTGAAACACAGGGCGTCTATGCCAGGTGATATTTGTTCTTATATGTCATCAGTAGGTTCTTATTGGAACACTTGTCAAAATATAATTATACTTAATTATATAAAAAATACATACATACTGTTAGTGTAATATTAATTAGTGATTAAAAAATAAAAATTATAAGGTGGTGTTGTCTTGCGAATTAAAAATGTTATGAAATCATAATGAGTAAGGCACTAACTGCACAAAATCAGTGGTGGGAACTGTCAATGATGATTAAACTGACTTTTAATGATAATATTTCAAATGTTACTAACTTTAAATTACCTTATGATTTTAATTTCATCGCTTCCTAGCCTGCCAACATAACTATGTGCCTTAAATTTATTAAAATTTTAAAAATCAACATTTAAATGGACTTTACTTATAATATGTATGTAAATATATGTAATTTCGTACAGTTTATAGTTACAATAGTTAGATTTAAATATACAGCTAAATTTACCCATTTACTAAAAGTAAATAAAAAAAAATGAAAAAAAATACAAAAGGTTCAGTCAGATATCAAGTTGAAAGAATAAAAATACCATAGCAAGGGAAACTATTTTTATATTGCCAGTTTGTGTGATAGTTGATCTAAATCAGCGGTTCTCAAACTTTTTTGGCAAAGGAAAAAGCCTTAATATAATTATAAAAAACTGATTTATATATATTTGTGAATAATCATATTGCAATGTAATATTACGTAATATTTAGTTGGAATATTTAGATGTAACTTTGAAATCTCCCTTTGGTAGGTATTTTTTGCAGTATTTTAGCCCTAGGGTTCCGCAGAACACAATTTTGAGAATGGCTGATCTAAATATTTGTTTTAACATTAGGTACAACAAAACAAGTCGCAGTGGTTCAACCGAGACGTCGAGACGCTGCCGATATGCCAGGTGAGTTTCTAGCATCCATTTCTCTCTTCATATGATCATATATAACCTGAAGCATGTTTATTAATATGTAATATAGTACGATTTTTAATCATATTGTTTGGTGAGATGTCAATAGTGTTGTAATCGTGTTACAGTGCTGCTATTAATTGATTTTTAATTCATTGCTTTTATTCAATACACTACTATAATAATACAATAATAAAGCGTTTATTTGTATTTGTTAAATTAATTAGTAATTCTAATTAGATTTTTTGTTAATAATTTGTACACATTTGAATCCATTAAATTAGTCTATTTATTGACTAAAATCGTAGTATAAAAACATATTGACTGCCAATTAAAAGATAATTGATGGAGTTTATTGTCTAGGCCAGTGGTCGGTAAACTTATTAGCCAATGAGCCAAATATGTACATTACAACAATCTAAAAACAAATTAGGTGCCAAATCTGCTTGTTTAGTAAACTTTAATTACACTAAATAAAACTAAATTTCATACTTAATTTTATTAATGCACTTTGCCCACCACTGGTCTAGGATAAGCGTTCTGAGTTAATTCACAGTATGGTTATTTGCCATGTGTTTGGTTTGTTATAATGCCTGATAATATAATATATAAGTAATAAATTAATTATTAATTGCAGTAATAAAAAGAATAGTATCAAGGCCGCGTCTCAACACGAACGCGAATAAACGCACACCAAGGAAAGTGAGCGCCGCCAACACGAGCGTCACGAAGAGTGCCACGAAGCGCACTCGGAGCCCCAAAAAGTCCCCGAGAGGCAGGACCTCTAAGGAGATACCTCTGGACGAGGAGACCAAGGCGAGCCAATGGATAGCTTCGCGGAAATGTACTCCGAAGCCCCAAGTGGAGACACTTGCGAATGTTAGATACGTCCATGTTGCCACGCCGAGGCCGAACACGCCTTATACTGAGCAGTCTCCTTCTAAAATGATGGCGAGCAAGATACCGAAGCGGGTGTTGTCTGTTAAAAAGTCGACTCCGCTGAGGACCGCCGTGTTGAGGAAGGCCATTACGCCTAAATTGAGTCTCGCTAAGGTGACTCCTAAAAGAACTCCCAGGGCGAGGGTTGAGAAGATCGAGGATCCTGTTGTTATGGGTAAGTGTATTCAATGTAGTAATAAATATTCCTTTTTCCCATGTTTTAGGGGTAATAATAATGTATATTGTTAACCCTTAAATGCATTTTTTTTTTAAATTAAAAATCAAAGTATATTATAGAAAGTTTGTCTTAGTTTACGTAAAAAATAATAAAGAAAATATACACAGATACTCAGGTTTTTTAATAAATTGGCAACAATATGCATTTAAGGGTTAAATTGTGGGATATTTTTTTCATTTGTAATGAGCAGTCGATTGAGTGTTGAAATTGTCATACGCAGACAAGAACAAGAAAGCCGCGTTGATGCTGTTGACGCGCACGCCGCAATCGAAAATCTTTTCACCGAACGCGCGACAATCGTCGCTCGTAGTCCTGAAGAAACCGAACACGTCGCCCAGTGTCTCTGGAAGAAAATCGAGGTAAATATTTTGTAATAATAATAATAATAAATACTTTATTGCTTTAAAAACATAATAATAACAATACAGACACAAATTAATTCATAGGAAACAAATTTAGAGCAATTGGCGATCTTATCACTAAAAGTAATTTATTTCAGATAACCAATTGTCATAGGAGAAGCAGTGCTAGTATTGGGCAATGCAATTTAGATAAATAAAATACATAAATATAAGTAAACTATATACATAATAAACATACACATATATACAAATATTATTCAGAAGGAGGGAGGTATAGTGATTTATGTTTAAAGATAGGATTTTGTAGTATGCATTCACGTCATACCTGGCTTTATAACACTGACTGCTCAATGGTCAGTTAGATATAATATATGTATATGTTAAAGTTATATATGTGTATGTTCATTAAGTATTTAGTTTACTTATATTTATGTATTTATCTAAATTGTATTGCCCGATACTAACACTGCTTCTCCTATGACAAATTGGTTATCTGGAAGAAATTACTCTTAGTAATATATATGGTTTATAATTGGTTGTTTCAGGCGTTACTTTGCGGAAATCCATATTAAATGAAATTATTTAAAATTATTTTGCTTGTAATTCCCGCTATTAGACCACACGTATCCTGATGATGCCACGCATCGAGACAATTTATTGCAAGTTAGAGGAGGTTATTTTCCTTCACTGACCTAATATAGCGGGAATTATAAGCAAAATAATTTTAAATAATTTCCTTTAATATATATGGTTACCAATTGGTCTAAATTTGTTCTTATGTATTAGCTGTTTTCTTAAGAAATAAAGTATTTATTATTATTATTATTATATACAAACACCTCAATGGCATTAATCAATTTTATAATATTGCAGAAAGACAAGATCTGTGTCTACTGGAGATGTGAGCAATTCATCATATGGGTCAATAAGCAATGCCATAAGTGTCTCTGATCATGAGTCTGTGAGTATTGTGATGTGAAGTAGGTGTGGTCAAGTGTGGAATGAGTTTCTAAATCAGCCATTCTCAAAGTGGTGTTCCGCGGAACCCTAGGGCTAAAATACTGCAAAAAATACCTACCAAAGGGAGATTATAATGTTACATCAAATATTTCAACTAAATATTACATTGCAATATGATTATTCATAAATACATATAAATCAGTTTTTATAATTATATTAAGGCTTTTTCCTTCACCAAAAAAGTTTGGGAAGTTCTAAATAAATGTATCGTTTCAGGATTGCATGCTCATAACGGATGAATCATCACAAATGGAAGACTCCATGAAGTCCACCTCCTCTTTCATACGAAGTCCCAAGAAATCGTCATTGAAGCGGCCGGATTCTAAAAGAAAGTCGAACAATTCTTCAATTAAATTCGACCTGAGCAATATAGAGAGCGATTCGTCTGACGTGTTTCTAATATCCGATTCCAGTCAGGCTTCTGGGCTGGGACGTCTGCCTAAGTCTGCAAGAAATTCGCGCAGTTTTAAGATATTGCAAAATTCAATGAGAACCGGTTCCATGAGTACTTCACTCGATAACACTGTTACTAGAAATGCTCATAGCCCTCCAGGTCACTCACACAGCTGGAATTCGCAGTCCACTGACCACATAGAGGGCACACCTGTCATACCCATGGAGAGGATACTCAGGCACAACACGGATGATGCACAACCTTCGCTCGCACCACTCATATTAAACACACCACACGCCAGAAGACATAGTGAAGACTCCGGTGATTCCAACAAGACCGATGAGAACGCCCCAGAACCACCCAACGAGGAGAACATCACACCAAAGAGTATGGTCAAGCTGATACCAGAGCCAGTCAAACAAAAACACTCAACTGCTAAAAAACCCAGGTCTAAACGCGCATTGATAGACAACCTAGACGAGTCCGATGTCATCAAGAGCTTATTCAATAGCCCTGTTAAGAGGAAGTTGTCACGGAGTATGATAGAATTCAACAGGAGTCTGGAGGAAGAGGCCGGAGTCAGTAAGAGAACGAGACGTACCATAGCAGTTATCGAGAGAACGCCAGATAGGTCCATACGTAATTACGACACGCCTTCTGTGCCGACGGACATGTTCATCAGTCCCTTGGATAAGTCGACGCAATCCCCGAATTTAGATGCGCTCAAAAGGCTATTCGGTAAAGGGACACCAAGGAACGATTTGACAAATGTAAAAGGGGTGAAGGAGTTGTTGAGAACGCCACAAGCGAGGAAGTCTATTGTGAACAATCTTACTAACGTGTCTGGGGTTAGAAATATGTTTAGACAAAGGAGGACGCCCAGGGACGACCTGTCCGACGTACGAGGCGTCAAACGGATGTTCAGTCGTCCGCAGAGAAATGATCTGCGAAGAGTTTCCGGTGTGAAGACTCTATTCCGATCGCAGAAGGAAAGACGGTCACCTAAGAACGACTTGACCGACGTGCGTGGCGTCAGACGCATATTTAAACGTGGCACGCCGCAGAATAGTTTAAATTTGAGCGGTGTTGAAGAATTGTTTAACGAATCGAGTACTTCTAATGATGAAAGCTTGTTCAAAAACATGGACGATCAGCCGACCATTAAGAAGACATACTCCAAGAGTATTGTAGTGGATAAACGTAACAGTTCACGCAGAGTCGCCTCGAAGTCTTTGACTGGCAACGTCAGTGTGAACAAGTCGTGGTTGAATAAAGCTAAGGAAGCGAAGAGGCAGACTAAAGCTAAGAATGTGTCATTGAAGCCGAATAGAACTCGTGAATTGTCCAGGCTGCTCACAGACACGCTCGCTGGAGTAGCACCCTTGCAGGACTCGCGAGTGAGAGGCACAAGTTCTACGTCGTTAGACAATAATGCCTTGCCATTGAAGAAACGCTCATTGACAGTGGATGTATCTAAAAGTAGGGGCAGTGAGAAAAATGTTTTGCCCATTAAGAAGCGTGTTATATTACATTCGACACCTGTGAAAGCTAACAGCACATTGTTGGTACCCACTGAAATGGGTAAAGTATCACCGATCCCTTCGACTGGGAAGACGACTGTACTGGAAGTGACGTAAGTATTTTTCTTTTGTTTAATAAAACTTAACAAAATACGTTATATTATAATTATTATTATATTTTCAGTATGTCGCCGAAATCCAAGACACCAGTAAAATCAAAGGCCGCGACTCAACCAAAGAAGCGTGGACCTAAACCCAAGGTTGTCAATTCACCAGTCAAGGTGTCTCCTAGAAAGACACGCGCGAACCAAATAGTGAACACGTCTCCGGTTAAAGTTAAATCGAAGAATGATAAACGTGCTTCCTTAGTTATAGCTAAGAAACCGCCCGTCATGTCACCGAAGGGCGCTAAGAAAGGTGCTAAAAAGAGGACCGAAAAAGTTAAACAAGAATCACCAAAACCAGTAAGAAGGACGCGAGGTAGACCGAAACGGGACACCTCAAAGAACCAACCAGACCCTTTAAATATGACTCCAAGAGTTATATTAAACAAGTTACCAACAACAGGAAAAGCTACCAGAAGTAAAAATAAAAAAACAGATGAGAAAGAATCGACAAAAGGTCGTAAGAGAAAAACTGATGCCAAGGATTATGTAACTGATGCAGAAGTACTAGTTGCAGCTACTAGCGGCAGAAGCAGAAAGGCAGCCGCGTCCACGGGTACTAAGAGCAAGCTTAAAGGCAAAACAATACCTGCTGCAAAAAAATCAGATGAAGAGGAAACACTTGTAGCAGCAACTACTACTAGAGGTAGAAAGAAAGGGATACGTAATATGCCTGACACTGATGTATTAGGTGAAGTGGTAGTAACAGTCAAAAATCTCAGAGGTAGGGGTAAGAAGGGCTTGCTCAGTGTAGAAGTAACCGGTAAAAGAAGAGGTAAAAAGGATGAGATGCCTGTTGAAGATAAAGCTAAAGGTAAGTTTGTGTTGAACTCGGCGTTGAAACTGTTAACTGATCGTTTTACCTTTATTATTTGCAGGTAAAAATAAAAGTAAAAAAGCAGAAGAATCGTTAGTAGATAGTAAAACTACAGCCAAAGGGAGAGGGAAGAAGACGACAGAGAAACATACTAGAAATGCTAACAAAGATGATCAGGTGAATTTTTTATTCATGTTTAATTTCAGTTTTTTTCCTACAATAGTATATATTTATTATAAGTGAATTGATGTTTTGATCTTGATTTTACAGTCTGAAGCTGTAGTGGAAGAGAAAAAACAACGCGGACGCAAACGCAAGGCCGATGGCTCTCCTGTTAAAGGTAAGTTTTTAGTACAGACGCACGAACTACGATCTTCAAATGGATACAGATTGGCCTTTGGACTCTAAAGCGATCATTAGAAAGGGATAACTATATTTTTATTGTGTCGAAGTTGAGGCATGTGTGAAAGGGATGCAGATCACGACACCGCGATCGTTTCTTATATACCTACAAGAACTGTGTCCATTTGAAAATCGTCGCATAGTGAAGTTTATACGGATATACAATTAATATACGTTTTATTTGATATAGAAACAACTAAACGTCAAACTAGAGCGACCAGGGCGTCAGAGAAACCGAAATCACCAGAGAAGGGCAAGGCTACTCGGGCCAGAGCTGCCGCAGTGCAGGCTGAAGGTGGTTATTAAAGCTTTTCATATCTCTGTCTTGTGTATGCCAAATTGAATAGTGCCTCAAGTCATGGGTGTAGCCAGGGTGGGGCAGGCTGGGCGCTTGCCCCACCCTGGCTCTGACCTGTAAGGTACCTAATCAAACATAAAAAACTTAATTATTTAGGTACTAGCTACAATACTTAATATCCGTAAGAAAGTTCACACGCGATAGGAACTTTTGTTCAGGAACATGAATTCTTTCAGGATCTTAAAGAAATCTTTTGCTTAAACTTTATCTAATTTAGCTTATTTAACGAAATTCTGTAAAGTTATATATAGTAGATTATTTTTCGAAAAATGACGTCATAAAAAAGTTTCACTATGTACACTAATACACACACATTTTATATAGTCAAACTTAACGAAATAGTGATTTCAATGTGAAAATTCACTCTATGGGCACTGTACACAAAGCTGGCATAGTGGAATTTACTGTGATAGTACTCTTGTGACTAGTGATTTTTATTTTTAGCCCCATCAACGAGTGGCGGACGGCGGCGCAATTAGTAAATATGTCATATGCTACCTTCAAGTACAAACTTTCTTTAAGGTAATTAATTGCTTTAACCTTAACTATTATTGTTTTCAAATGTATACATGACTATCTTCAAATGGATACAATTTTTGTAGGTATGTATGCGGTAGAAAGAGAAACGATCACGGTGTCGTGCGTTATAGTAAAATAGTAATCGATTAATAATTATAATCTGGTCTTATATGGTAACCTACTCCATGGTTAACCTGTGTGTTGGGTTGTTGTAACGTGTCATATCAGTCCAGTCTATTGAATATATGCATCTGAACTTATCCAGTTATTTTATTACAATCACCATATAACGGTATAGGAGATATATGTATCCCTTTCACACTTTCAACTTTGACACGATAAGAATGTAGTTGTCCCTTTCTAATGATTGTTTCTTCCAGTCCAAAGTCCAATCTGTATCCATTTGAAGATTGTCATTTGCATTTTAGTGTTGTTTTTTTTTTTATTTTCAGAAATAATGTGTGAACCAAACGCGGCTGAAGTGTAAGCGACGTTTTATTTTTATTATATCATATTATATAGTTTTTGGAATTAATATTATGATTTGAAATGTTCTGTTATTGTAGATTAGGAGGGTAGTGAGATATTTTTTTGTAGTCCTTTAAGAGATTTCATGATTATTGTCGCGCTTATGATGACAATTCAGCTGAAATTTGTATGTGGCGGGCATCAGGGACGTGGAATCGTCTGTAATAATAGAAATGGTAACAAGTAGTTATTGGTAAAACCGTTGATGACATCGACTAATTCAAATTTTAGCACAAAATGTATACAGTTATTAATAATTTTTAGTTTTGTTCTTTCGAGTTATTCTTTTTATTAAGTTAGTTTTAAATGGGGTATAGTGACTGGATGCAAAGCTTTCAAAATGTCGAAACAGCCTGTGCGTTTTTGTATAGTTTACACTGGGGTCATTTGACTACTAAGTTTTAAATGCTTGTGACATGTTTTTATAGTTTTACGAAAATGTTGTGCAGTCACTTGACCGCTCCCTAGTGTCAAATGACACTACGACATCACAATATTTAAGTATGAAATAAATTTTATTTGTTTTAATAATAAATCAGGTGAATTATTTTGTTTTTTTTTATTTTCAATTTCATCATAAAGCAATTAAGAGTAGGGATGTGTCGAATACGAATATTCGGTTTAAATATTATAATTAATTACTTTCAAATTTAAATTACAGTAGAAGCTCCACGCTTCCTTCATTCGCGTTTTCACTATTCGCGGATTAAAAAAATGCGACCCTAGTCCTATATTCGCGGCCTAAGATTTCTTTATTCGCGGATCTAATCGGTACATACATATATGTCCCTAAATAAAAAGCAAAAGACAGCTGAGCTTTGTGATTACCATTCCATATTCACGATTTCTTTATTCGCGGCATATATACGGAACGTATCCCCCGCGAATAAAGAGCTTCTACTGTATGTTTATTTTTAATCTATTTTTTAAAATATATATATTATGTATTTCTTAAAATAATACTGTTTAAATATTCGGCCGAAGACGAACATGCGAAAATATATATGAATATTCGGCGCATCTCTAATTTATTAAGAATAAATCCTTTTCTATCCAAATTTAACGTCCGTATTCAGAAACTACGCGAGCATAGATTTACTAAGTAGAGTTTAAATCTTCAATAGACCAATCACACGCTTGAAAAATTGTTGACGTGATTTTTGACCAATCATAATAATCCATTGCAACTGTCTACTGTCACTTAGCTGTCATTACGTTCTGTTACACGCATTTTTAAGAAATAATTTCAATTATTGACATATAAATAACAAAAATGCGAATTAATGTTTAAATTGGATATTTGATACATAAGTATATGCAACATATTACTATTTTATTTTGATTACTGTCTAATAGTTGTCGTGTTTAAAGTTTTATTATTTATTAACTGTAAAATGTAATAAAATGCAGAACTTTCTGATGTTATGTAAACAAACCGACCTATATAATTATTTATGGTATATATCTAAATTTTTATATAATTATTTGACCGATTGATCAAATGTAAGCAAACCTCTTCCAAATCAAATCAAATCATTTGTTTGTGTACAAAAGTCTGAAATCACGAAAATCAAAAATAAGCAAAGCAAAGACTCCCGCCCTCCTCAAGCGCTATAATGAATACCCATTTGTAAATGATCCTTTACAGTCTGAAAGAAAAAAAATCATATTGATAATATACTTCAATAGACAGTGAAATTATTTAATATTGAATTACGTATATTTTTATTGTATCAATTACTATGTCGCGTGTTTTTGTTCATGATTTTCAAATGGATACAGTTTTTGTAGGTATAGACAGAATAGATCGTGATGTCGTAAACGGCAAAGGAGATATCTGCATCTCTTTCGCACATGCCTCAACTTTGTATAGAACTATAGAGTATATAGTTATCCCTTTCTAATGATTGTTTCTTCCAGTCCAAAATCCAATCTGTATCCATTTGTAGTACTTCAATAAAACCTCTTTCTGCTATTATTCCTTTATTTCCCAGCTTTTTATTTCGCTTAGCAAGCAATGCCGCTCAAGTTAATGTGACTCATTATACAGGTGAATAAAAAACTGGTTTTAATTGGATCCTTATTGGACCGTCATCTTCAATTAGATCATAATAGATGCTGTATAGCAGCCATTCTCAAAGTGTGTTCCGCGGAACCCTAGGGCTAAAATACTGCAAAAAATACCTACCAAAGGGAGATTATAAGGTTACATCTAAATATTCCGACTAAATATTACATTGCAATATCATTATTCATAAATACATACAAATCAGTTTGTTATAATTATATTAAGGCTTTTTCCTTCACCAAAAAAGTTTGAGAACCGCTGCTGTATAGGATGTATTACTATAGTCGAACCTCGTATAACGAGTATAATTCATTCCGGAATCTTACTCGTTAAGTGAAACAATCTTAACTAACTTAGCGTTCTAAACATAGACTGATGTAGCAATAGCATAGAAAGTTCTATCGCATGATTCGGGGATTCCCCTATCCACGTCGCTCTTTAAGCGAGCGTTTTTTTTACAATATTGCTCGTTATGCTCTGAAAATTATAAAATTTTATTACTCTACTCGCTGATGACTGGTTTTTTTTTCTTACCATACTTGACTGGTTTAATGTCCTCAAAAACTCATAGTGGGGGAGGGTTTTAGTAATTTTTGTGCTAATCTTATGTGACTATGTGTTTTAATGTGTAAATATTAAAATTTCGGTTTTTATTTTGTTAGTCAAAATTCACTAATCTATCATGAAACGACTACTATTTAACATATGACAATAAATATATTGATAGCACATTATTCATTGAATTAAATCGTTTACCAAAAATGCGATTTTCTCAATTTTATCGGGGGGTATGATAATTAAATATGGGTTAATGAACGAAAACCTCTTAGTAGTTTTACAAATATCGTTAACAGGATAAACAAATGTAATTAAGATGTTTATAAAAATTATAAAAAATAATACTAATAGATTAGTGATATATGGTAATACATATTAGTGAATACGACGTCATGTCAAACTGACAGACGTCAAGCCGAGTCTCCTGCGCGTGTGTTTTCGAAACATTACACAAAAACATCGAAACATTGGGGCGTGGCCATACACATTTTTGTATTCGTAAACAATGTTTCGATGTTTTTGTGTAATGTTTCGAAAACACACGCGCAGGAGACGCGGCTTCAGGAACACAATCTCCGAGTTGCCGGAATATAAGAATATCATAAATCACTAGCGAATACATTCATGATATCACATAATACCATATTTTTGATACCAATATGGACATTGATATTAGCGATATATTAGTATCACTTCCTCGAGCTATACAATGATATTTGCAAAGTGTTTTTATCCTGTTAACAATGCCAACGCTTTGATAGCATTAGGACTGTTAATTCAATTCTTCCTTAATCTGAAAAAAGTGACTCGTCAGAATTGAGTTACCAGCCCTTAGATCGATTAAAGAATGCTTTCGAAAAATAATCGATTTTTATAGTTTTAATAGAAAAAGTTTTTCGAGTGAAATGTTTTGAAATAACGGGACATATTTTAATTTTTAATGTAATTTTTAGATTTAAAAAGACGGTATTTTCTCTCATTCAATGAGGTCTTTGATATGGAGTACTTTTCGTTTTATTGTGAATAAATATTGATTTATAATTAAACATATAAAATGTGGTGTTTTTGGTTTTATTTATAAACGTCATTAATTTGACTATTTCCTTTCTCCTTAACCGACATAGTGAAGACTAGCTGTTGCCCCCGACTTCGTTCGCGTTGTAATGAAGATATAAAGTACTATGAAGTTTAAATTTTAACATGAAAAAGTAGTTATTGAGACATAACTGTAAAAGTTAGACATATGGTGTCGCAGACTTTTTTGTAGATGTTGATGTCCTCTATAAAACTGTAGTACATCACTTTGCTCTATTGTCAATAATTTCCGCAGCGTTCGCAATATAATGATATTTTTGTATTTTCACATTTGGAGTTAGATTATTGAAATTTTCATCCGGGTTTTTGAAAATATTCTATAGCCTATGTTCATTGGGGATAATGTAGGATTCTAGTGGTGAAGGAATTTTTCAAATCGGTCGAGTAGTTTCAGAGCCTATTCAATACCTACAAACAATCAAATGTTTCCTCTTTATTATATTAGTATAGATAGAAAACGATTTCGGGCACTAAGCTCTCATTATTGTGTCGAAACAGTTACATAAAGAATAAATTCAGATAATAAATATCGCTTAAAATGTAGCCATTTTAAATCTCTGTATAAAAACATCACTTCAGTATTCTATGTGTGGTTTCATACAATCGAAATGCTAACTTGTTTAAAATGCTAATTTCATTCAGGTTACGGCCGCTTCCTTTCTGCTTGGGAGGCACTGTGCCGAATCGCTGTGTTATAGTGACCCATTAGGGGTCACAGTGGCACCTCGTGTTCGTTTTGTTTGTCATTATTAAAAATTGATAGAACTGATGTTTACTAAGTGAAATGTTTTTTAATAATAATTTCTTTATTGCAAAAAAAACCATATTGTTTTCACATAGGCGAGCTTAATACCGTCGGCATTATCTGCCAGCTAACCAGCTAGATCATTTCTTCTTAAAAGCTTTCATATTATATTGTCATACGTGCTTTATTTAATGAGGAAAAATATATAAATTTGCAGCTCTTTTGACAGTATACTTAAAAAAATTAGAGGCACTAATTAATAAATGAAATTTTAAAAAATTAAAAATTTGGTTAAATCATGTTTATTTTACTTGTGAGAGTCGCGAATTCCAATTTGCTACGAAGGTGGGTCACAAAACCTAGCGTAATATGGAAAAGACGACATTTACATAAGAAGTAACGCGAAGACACTGTAAAAGATTTACTGTCTACCCCTTTAATGACAATTTTACATTACATTCAAGGATTAAAATCTTTAATTTTGAACTTCATTTGTTTCACATGTTTTTATTAACTTTAAATTGTTTGTTACAGGCAGAGGCGGCTCGTCCTAAAGAGCGCTGGTGCAGTGCACTCCCACGAAAATTACAGAAGTAATCTATATTTCTTCATAATACATACTATCCTTACATTACATTCATTCTATTCTACTATGCCTATACAATAGTATATTATATTACCTATATGTACGCCGCTGTAATATAAGTTCTGTAATTTTCGTGGGAGTGCACTGCACCAGCGCTCTTTAGGACGAGCCGCCTCTGTTTACAGGCTTTTGTATAATATATTAACACTAGATTTACCAAAGGGTTATTTTGACCACTTCGCGGACATTTTTCGTTAATTTTTTTAAAGCTATTTTTTGGTATGAGGCTTTACGTGTGAATTAAAATTTTATAACTTCTTATTGAATACTCGACATTGGCAGAATCGTCTTTAATAGATATCTGAGGCCATTAATAAAAGAAGAAGAATTTTTTTAAAGAGGGTCTTGTATATCTGTATTTCTAGGGATATAATTTAAATTTATATGAAATATAATCGCAAATTTAATACTTCCTGTCTGTTGGTTTTCGAAAGATTAATATAGTAAAAATTCTTTAATGAAAATAGTGTTAAACTATTTTTAAAATTAGTAAAAATCATCTTCAAAGTGGTGTTCCGCGGAATCCTAGGGCTAAAATACTGCAAAAAAATACTTACCAAAGGGAGATTATAAGGTTACATCTAAATATTCCAACTAAATATTACGTAATATTACATTGCAATATGATTATTCATAAATACATATAAATCAGTTTTTTATATTATAATTATATTAAGGCTTTTTCCTTCGCCAAAAAAGTTTGAGAACCGCTGAGCTAGATAGTTCATATCCTTTTTTAAATTTCAGTTTTGTCATTACATTTAAATAATTTTTAATTCAGGTCACGAGAAAATGTGAACTCTTTCAGGAAGAAATGTGTTTTATCTGCGTTTCAGGAAAGGAATGCAATTTACGATTTAATTGAAACATTTTTCAGGCGAACGCAAAAATATCCATTTATTCGTACATCGCTGAATGCAATGAAAGACGCTCACAAATTTTATTACGAAAAAAATTATTACTAACGTCTCTCGTTCATTTCATATTTTTATTAGATTTTATCATTTTTATAAATTATTTTCTTATTTTTGAAGACGGCTATCACTAGCTATTATATTTGCATCTGTACCCATAATAATATATGTAGTTTGACTACTAGCACAAATCAAGTGTAATACAGTAATGCCCCGCTTTACGCGAGGGATACGTTTCGGAAAAAATCGCGTTAACTGAAATTCCCGCGACCATAGAGAAGTTGATGACTACATTATGTTTATACGCACTCTTTCGCGTAATTTAATAATAAATTTGAATTTCGCGTTATAGTGAAACCGCGCATAACGGGGCCGCATAAAGCGGGGTGTTACTGTACAACATGTAATTTATTTAACGACGCTTCTAAGAAAGGTAATAAAATCGATTGATCGACGTCAGGGATAAGCTATAGGGTGCTCCCATTGATGTTGTGATTAGGAGCCTAATTACTTACTTTTACTGCCGACCCTTACTTCAAAAGGCAGCTTTTGTAATGAACAGAGGCTTTTCCTTGTACTAGAGCCCGGCTACTTCCACGCTGATCCCGAAACGCGACTAGGTCACTTCACGGGTGTTCCGCTCGAAAGTGGTGGTACTTCCCCAGGACGGCATACTGGGCTAATGCCATCATCAGTCTGCCTGCCACTCTTTGTGTGCCTATATTATTATACTATAGGCATTGAGCGACCAAAGTACATATAACAAAGTTACATTGGTTCCGGCTTAATTTTTGACCGCGAGTCCGTGCGTCCGCTATGGAGTTGAAGGATTATTATTATTATTATCAATAATAATATTATAATAAAACTTTAAATACAACAATTTTAGTATTACTTGAAGGGAAATTAATCTTCAGGCACGACTGATTGTATCTAGAATCAAGCAAAATAAGGCATTAAGCCGTTTAAAATCGTTTTAGCTAAATCTGCTCAGGGATAACTTCAAATAAAATTTTAATAGTGATGTCTTGAACATGGGCGTGCCCCACCCTGGTCTGACCTGTAAGGTACCTAATCAAACCTAAAAAACTTAACTACTAACTACAATAGTAAAATATACGTAAAAAAGTTCACAACTCGACACTCGACACAAAAACAATTAACCAGGGTAAGAACGTGGGTATAGTTTGCTAGTTACATATTATTTTAGACTGCTGCCCAATCCTGAGCCCATGGCTGGCTACGCTCATGGTCTTGAGTTATTCGCAAATTTGGTTTAACTAATTTAAAATCCTTTATAAGGTTTATTATTGGATTGGAGTAATTCTTTTATTTCTGTTACCTAGATGTCCAACTAAAAACGAATATTACTATGAAATTGCTAAGTTTTGCTTGGGATTGTATTGTACGTATCTTACATAGTTAAGTTACATAATAAATTACCCTAAATTAGGGTCTCTAGGTTTCATATTACGATTAATACCAGTTCTAGATTACTCTAAGACCTAACCCTTTGATAAATCTGCCTCATTTCCTTTAAGACTGGAGATTAAATGTTGGAGCTGAATCCATAGGAACAACAATAGGGCTCCATTAGAAAGGACAAGTATCGGAAGAAAATAAACACAGTAATGATCTTCATAAAATCATTTTTTTATAGTATAGACTTTATACTATACTACAAAAATCATATTACATGTTAGATAAATATCTTACAGGTAAAGAAAGCTTCGACATAACCAATGTCATTATCATAGGATATATATATATATATATTTTATATACATATACGTTATTAATTTGAATATTTATTGTAACACTGTGCAATCTGATTTATAAATTGTTATTTAGTTTTTTTTTCTGAATTAAAATTCAGTTTTTTTTTTAAATTATTTTATGTACAGACTATGATTGACGAGTTTCTTGTGGTCTTCTTCTCGTCATACGCCTTTCCGAAGTCACGGTAGAGTCTAACGATGAGCAAGTGCACGCCTTTAGTGTCTATGCTAATAAACGATTTTCATTTCATATAATTTTTTTTTGTTTGCGTTAGATAGAGGTAAATAAATTTTCTTTTTATATTTTGCAAAGATTGAAAATTCGTTATAAAAAGGTTTTTAACAAATGTATTCGTAATGTAAAATTATATTTTGCATTAGCTCTTACGGGCAGTTCTAGAGGATTAACGTTTTGTTGGTTCTAATTCGTGTATATTTTATCTAATATATTTTCTATTATAATAACAATTTTTAGTTTTATTTTTGAATAAATAACTATAAAACACTCACGCTTGTAAACTCTATTAAACGTGGATTTGTAACGATGGTAAGCCGCATAAAGTCCGCGGTAAATGACTCTAAGACTCTAACAAGCTCTTTACTTCAAATAAAAAAAGGAAGAAGAAATATAATACAAAACGGACAATCATTTGTTTTATTATATCTTAAAGCGATTTATTCAGCTTTATTGCGGCAAACGAATCGTTCCTTTGGGGACTGATTTGTGCCGAATTGGCTTAAATTTATGACCCTTTTTATTTCTAATATTCATTGCTTAGATCTAATTCCATTTCTTAAGTTTGGAGAATGACCTTTAGTTTATTGTGTTTGATATTTATTCTTATTGTCCACTAGCTGTTGCCAGCGACTTCGTTCGCGTAGTAATGAAGATATAAAGTACTATGAAGTTTCAATTTTAACATGAAAAAGCAGTTATTGTGACATAACTGTAATAGTTAGACATATGGTATCGCACACTTTTTTGTAGATATTGATGTCCTCTATAAAACTGTAGTACATCACTTTGTTCTATTGTCAATAATTTCCGCAGCGTACGCAATATAATAATTTTTTTTTTATTTTCATCAGAGATAATGTAGGATTCCAATGCTAAAAGAATTTTTCAAATCGGTCCAGTAGTTTCGGAGCCTATTCAATACATACAAACAAACAATCAAATGTTTTCTCTTTATATATTAGTATGGATAATAAGATTGAAACATGTCTTTCTCTATGTCAAAAATGTAATAGTCGAAGATATTTTTCTTTTATTAATAGCTTCAGATATCTATTAAAGACAATCATCAGGATACGTGAAGTGGCGTTTCATTTATTTGTTTGATTAAATTTGGCTTTTCATTATGTTCTGCCTGATGTTGAGTTAAAAAATGAAGACGATTGTTTTCTGCACAGGTTGTCGTTTCCTGTTAGGTCTTCGGTGGTTTATGTTATTCTAAGGTTACATTTTAACAAGAACATTGTACTTGAGATATTATTTAAATATGAGATTATAATCTTCTGTAATACAAGGACACAATTAAACTAGTTAACGACGTACTTTCTCAACGTAGATTAGTGAACCCCGACAGCGTCGTTTGTGGGTCATTAGAACAACTCGTACTTGCAGAACAAATACACTTATAGAAGCATCTAGACCAGCGGTTCTCAAACTTTTTTAGCGAAGGAAAAAGCCTTAATATAATTATAAAAAACAGATTTATGTGTATTTATGAACATTCATATTGCAATGTAATATTTAGTTGGAATATTTAGATGTGACCTTATAATCTCCCTTTGGTAGGTATTCATTGCAGTATTTTAGCCCTAGGGTTCCGCGGAACACACTTTGGGAATGGCTGATCTAGACTAGTCGAATAATATTTTTTTATATGTTGTGACAACCGTGTTTTCGCATCAAATTTAATAATTAAATATTTTATTTAACATGGCTTACGGACCCCTATTTCATCGAGCTTTCAAGGGCAGGTTCTAATCTCTACAATACTTAGAACTGTTAACATATTAATTTAAAAATATTAGAGCAATTCATGGAAGAGAGCCACTTGATTTGATATACGAAGCGAAGTCGTTTGACAGGCAATAAATTTAAGTTAAAATTATTTGTAACCGTCGACTTTAGTTTTAAATCATTAGGCAAATTCATAGAAGGAGACCCAGCGATGTTAGTTGTGACCACTTGTGTTTGTGAAAAGAATATAAGGCTGCGTATACATTTAGCGAATTTAAACTTGGAATTTGTTTATATGAAACTTGGAAAATGGCAAAACATAATTCTATTTTCTCAATGTAGACTCGAATAAACGTTGAAGTTTAATTATATAATAATTATCTCTATTTCTATAATATTTAAAATGCAAACAATTTTGTATTAAATTATATTATAATATTCTCTCCTATGTGAACACAGTCTAATGTTTATGATGGCATTGGGTTCGGGCAGACAAAAAACCTGCATTTGCTCGCGTGGGGAGATTTCGTGAGAGGACGAATAAGGATTCACGGGGACTCGGGCTCCGATCTTTGAAGGAGAAACAACTTTCTCTCTCGTGATAATTAGTGTCGATAGTTATGCCAACTTGGGCCTCGGTCGCGGGAAGAGCAACAACGTCTAAATCGTAAATAATTCGTAAAAGTAATTAACGTTCAAAGTTGATCAACTTCGGTTTTACGTGTGTAGAGTGCGTTTTGTATTAGAGTCAGTGAGTCGGAAACGGGAGTAAGTAATTAGTATAAGTACGTTTATTGCGTGTGTATTCACCAACCCCCTCATTGTCAGCCTTAGGGTTTAGCGTAGGGATTTCAGGCTCCCCATGTTGTCATAGGTCTGCGTGCAACTACTCTCCACAATTCTTCAGGAGTTCTGTCTGCGTGTAACTACTTTCAACAATTCTTCAGTGGTTTTCACCACATATGTATTTATCATCTATGGATTCTTCAACGGCCATCAATATAATCAACAATTATATTTTATTTCTGCATCGAGGATTAGTTATTTTCTCCACAGCTTATTCTGCTATTATCGTATCCGAATAAGGATACAATACATCTATTATTATTCTTCATACAAGGATTTTATTTACGGGATATAGGTCACGTCCGATTGAG